>JARYGA010034299.1:0-363234 GCA_030545235.1 Helianthus tuberosus | reverse complement strand
TGACCCGGAGATGATGTCGGTTGATGACGATGATTTTCAGCCTTTTGCGCTACCCGATTTTGGCGACGATATACCGCGTGCTGATGGTTTACCCGACGAGGATCCCTTTCTTATTTCTATTCCTGACCAGGACCATCTCATCCTTGGACATCCTGATGGTGAGCATGTCGTGGTTCCGATCCTCGCCCCTTTGCCTCTTGCGGTTTTTCCTCTCGAGGATTTGCCTTTTGATGACTTGTCTGATGGTGATGTCGATCTTTTCATTGATGGTCCCCCTGATGCTGCCCAGGGTGATGGAGTTCCAGCTGAGGATGTCATTGTTGTTCCATTTGTTGAGATTCCTAATATTGAGGTTTCATCTGATCATTCTGTTCCAGATTCTTTCGAGTCTGTGTCATCCACCACTTTGCATGCATTGGGATTGCAGCGTTACCCCACTGATTCTGATTCTGACACTGCCCTGTCTGTCGCACCTGTTCCTCCACACGACTTTGATCATGACCTTGAGCTAGACATTGCCCCTGACGATCAGCCTATTGATGCACCCGCTGATCCTGTGATGATTCCCGCTGATCCTGAGATGATACCGGCATATCCTGAGCCAATGCCTGCTGAGCCTGAGCTGGCCCCAGCACCTGAGCCTTTACCTGATTTTGATCCTGTACCATTTGGCATACCTGACATCGCACCACTCATACCAGACCCGATTCCTGCACCTGCTGACCATGCTGCTTTTGCCTATCAGATAGATCCTAGATACGCGTTCACCAGCAATGGGTGGATAGAGGATGATGATGATATGCCCCCTTTTGTTGAGCCTACTACTCCCCCTCATACACATGCACCAGTTGATGTTGCCCCTGTTCACCCGATTATGTCCGATACACATCGCACTGACCTACTTATCACATTCTTACAGGAGATCCCTCCACCCCATCCAGGGGAAGGCCCGTCCAGCCAGCAGCCCAGCCATGTTCCACATGTGTCAGCAACTTTTCCTCACATACCACAGTATACACCTGCTACTCATTTTACTTTTGCACCGCCAGGCGAGCCACTCATATGGTTTCCGCCGAATACTATGCCAGTTTCTGATCCATACCATCCCTCCCACTTTATTGGTTACACGAGGGATGACTTACTCCTGTCATTGCAGCTTTAGTAGGAGATCCTGTGTCGTAGAGTTATGGAGCTAGAGAGAATTCCACGTCCCCCACCTTGTTCATGTCAGTCACCTTTTGCGACTCCACCTGCTCCACTTTTGCCTTATCCATATTTTGATGTTCGATTTCTCACTATGGAGCAACAGATCAGCTATCTGTTGCGACACATTTATGATCTTGAGGAGAAGCTTGCGCATGTGCGCAGCTTGCTTTTCGTGTTCCTCTACCGCCATCAGCATAGCCGGTTTTTGGTTTTATGCAGGTAGCCTGCTTTTGATGAGAGTATCGCTATTGAGCCTAGCTTGCAAAGCCCTTTTGAAGACCACTTTTTGATTATATGACTGTTGTAGATTGATAAACATTTTGGACAAGGGTAGTGTGACCCTGTAGTCCCTTTTGATGTGATACGATACATTTGTAGAACATGTAACTGTATTCGTGGTCGATGATTTATGAAAGCTCAATCGCAATATTCTCATTATATACATTGTTGAATTATACATTGGTGATATGAATGTGATGTTATGTGCTTACTTGCGTTGATAAATGCTATTACATACACGTACTACATCCTTATATACATAAGACCTGACCTATACTGTAACACCCCAAAAATGGGTTTGGTAATTTAAACACGGTTAATATAAAGGAACGGGTAAAAATACCGTTAGGGGTAAAATTGAACCCGTAAATGAATATTAACTAGGAATGACTAACCTAGTTGAATATTGGTATCGTTGGTATTAAACGAAGGGTTGTGGCCTTATTTAATTAAAACGAAACATGAGGGACCAAAGTGGGACAACTTGAAAGTTGTTTTATTAAATGAAAACACACACACACACACACCTCGTGTGTGTGTTCTGGATCATTCAAGAAGAGGCTCCCATGGAGCCAAAACCCTAGTTCAACAATATCATCAAATTGAAGGGCCAAATGAAGTCTAAATTCATAACCGAACGTGAATTAATGATCACCCAAGCTAGGGGATCATAAGGTATGTAAAATTTTGATGATTCGTGAAGTTGTAAAGTTTGAATAATCATCATAATCGTGGATTATGTATGGATTAGAGAAGCTATGGCTAAATTAGTGATGTATGCTCATTTAGGAACAAACCCTATGTGAAGATTCTTAGTAAATTACTATAATTTGGGTGTGTGGATGAATTACTACACTTAGCTAGGTGGGTTTGTGTTTAATCTATGAAATGGTATGAACTTGATTATGAATATGTGTAGTATGTGATGTGTACTTGTACATGGATTGAGTATGGTATAGACTTTGTATGATGGTTACTTGTATTGATGAATGGAAGTGATAATTAGGAAGAAAATCATGAAATACTTGTACATCATGCTTAGAAAGTAGTACGCACACCAAGTGTTTGATGAAATGTCTAAAAGACAATAATAAGTGAAATTGTATGCTAGTGATGGGTAACCATATATAGTTCATGTGAAGATTGTGTAGGGATAATGTTGAGTATGTTTTATGCTTGTTTGAATGGATTAACGAAGGTCATATATGAGATGTGAATTGGATATGGTTGTTCATATGTATAAGCATATATGCTAATAAGAATGTGAATGTAATGACATGAATGTATAGGAATCATGTTAAGATGGTTGAGAGCATGGAAGGCTAACGGACTAAGGAGACTCAAGTAAGCGAACGCAATTACGGACGCACAAGGTAAGTAAATCCCGGACTTACACTTTAGATGTAAAATATATTGTAGTATGATGATTATTGTGATACATGTGAGAAAGTATTAAACAATGGAAGTAAATAGGTAAGTTTACGGGAAAAGGAATCGAAAGTGGATAGGAAAGTATAATGATGCTAATTGTTTTCTGTTAAGAATGAAATGGAAGTGCAGGTATACTAATAATGGGAAATGAAGGTTAAGTATGGAAGTCAGACGAGAGTGTCCGAATGGATAGACGAATGGACTTATATGAACGAGAATAAGAGATGTTGATGCTTGATTATGCACGTTTTAAAGTATATATATTATGTCATCGGTTGCTAATGAAGTAATTGGTTATGGTGAATACAGGTTGTACAGGTTTATGAATGTTTTGCTCAAGCTGTGTACGTGGTTGAAGATCGAGTCAAGACATGGATTGTACGTGGGTGTGTATGTGGTTACTTAATTCGATACGTATGTTACTTTTTAATTAATTTATAAAAAGGGATTAATGTATTTAAGTGAAAGAAAGAATAACTTATAAAGAAGTTTTTAGTATGTATTTTCCGCTGCGTCGAAATTTGGTTAAAACGATTTAGGGCGTTACATATACAATCTTCTTTTAGAAGATGCCTCCACGAAGAAACAGTCAGTTGCCCACGACAGAGGCGGAACTACAAGAACGGATTTCAAAAGCGATAGCCCAGCACGAGGCCTTGCGCTCTGAACACAGTGGATGTTCCTCAGGAAATAACCCACCTCATGGTAATGTTTAAGTCACTAAAGACACATTACGTTACATTTGGATATTCCATGTGCGTTCGCTAATGCTTTCTGTGAATGATGTTGCCTGTAAAGGCTGTACCTATAAGCAGTTCCTTGACTATAAGCCTCTGAATTTCGACGGCACCAGGGGTGCTCTAGCTTTCGTTAGATGGACGGAGAAAACCGATTTTGTGCTAAGAATGAGTAAGTGTGCGACGGAGCACCAGGTCACCTACATCTCTGGACTGTTCTTAGACGGAGCTCTATCATGGTGGAATCTACAAGTTCAGACTCTGGGAGAAGAGGCTGCATATGCCATAACTTGGGATGAGATGAAGGAACTCATGCACAAGAAGTACTGTTCAAGGGCTGAAATTCAAAAATTGGAAACAGAGTTTGGGAACCTCAAGATGGATGGTCCAAAGATTGCTGAATACGTGTAGAGATTTCACGACTTATCTCGCGTTGTTCCTTACATGGTTGATCCGGAGTTCAAGCGAATCGAGCGTTTTATTTGGGGATTGGCACCCCAAATCATGAGCATGGTGACAACGTCAAAGCCTACAACGATCACTGAGGCCATTGATCTAAGTGTGGCATTAACTGAAGAAGCGATCAGGTTGAACAAGTTCTCGATTTCTGACCAAAAGAAGAAGGAGACTCACGTTGATTCGTCAGGCGAGAACAAAAGGAAGTTCTCAAATTTCAAGAAGGGTACCAGCAGTGCTAACAAGAAGAAAGATGCGAACCCACCAGACTGGTGTTGAAAACAAAGGAAAAGGGTATATGTGCACCTTGCCCAAATGCGATGTGTGTCATTTTCATCAAACTGGACGTGCGGGAAAGTTGGCCATGCCAAAGAGACATGCTGGTATGGTACCGGTCGTGGTAATGGTGGTCTGAGAGGTAATGGCAACAGGAATGGAAAGGGTAACCATGGTGGAAATGGGTATGGAAACTGCACTCAAGGAGGAAATGGCGGTAATGGAAACCCGAGTTGTAATGGGAACCGTGGATCAAACAACAACCAGGGCGGAATTGGAAATGGAAATGGTCGGGGACCAGGTTGCTTTAACTGTGGAGATGTTGGGCATTTCAAGCGTGATTGCCCGAGAAACAACCAAGCTCAGGGAAGAGTTTTTAACATTGGAGCAAGGGAAGCTCGCCAAGATCCGAACATAGTCACGGGTACGTTCCCTATCAACCAACACTTTGCATCTGTATTGTTTGATACTAGTGCCGATTATAGCTTTGTATCCCTAGAGTTTAAGAAAATGCTTGGGTTAGTAGCTAGTAAGCTAGATATTCCGTATTCGATAGAGCTAGCTAATGGAAAGCTAGTAGAAGCAAATGAAGTAATTAGAGGCTGTGTAATAGAGCTCGGAGAGCATGAGTTTACGCTTGATCTTCTGCCAGTCTAGTTGGGAAGCTTTGAAGCGGTGGTTGGAATGGATTGGTTGTCAAGCAACCGAGCGGAGATCGTATGTCATGAGAAGATCATTCGCGTTCCGATGGCGAACGGAGAGACGATTGTAGTGCATGGAGAGAAGCATGATACGCCTCTAAGAATTATCAGCTGTTTGAAAGCTGGAAAGTGTTTGCAGAAAGGATGTGTTTCCTTCTTGGCGCACGTTGTGGACAAAGAAGCCGATGAGCCGAAGCTGGAAGATATCCCAGTTGTGAGGGAATATCCGGAAGTTTTCCCCGAAGACTTGCCGGGATTGCCGCCACAGAGACAAGTCGAATTCCATATTGATGTGGCTCCAGGCGTCGCGCCTATAACCAAGGCACCTTATCGACTTGCGCCTTCCGAGATGCAAGAATTGTCGACGCAACTTCAAGAGCTTTTGGACAAGGGATTTATCAGACCAAGCTTCTCTCCTTGGGGAGCTCCAGTTTTATTTGTCAAGAAGAAGGATGGTATTTTCTGTATGTGCATCGACTACCGCGAGCTAAACAAGTTAACCATTAAGAATCGGTATCCTTTGCCGAGGATTGATGACCAGTTTGATCAACTACAAGGTTCGAGTTTCTACTCCAAGATCGATCTTCGATCAGGTTATCACCCGCTGCGAATTCAAGAGGAGAGTATTCCGAAGACTGCCTTCAGGACTCGTTACGGACATTACGAGTTCCTGGTGATGTCGTTTGGGTTGACAAACGCGCCAGCAGTGTTTATGGATTTGATGAATAGAGTCTGCAAGCCATATCTTGATAAATTCGTGATTGTGTTTATCGATGATATTTTGATTTATTCAAGGACGAAGGAAGAGCATGAGCAACACCTTAGAACCATTTTAGAGTTTGATGTGTGTTAGGTGTGATAGGTTTTTAATATATATTTTAAGGCCTTTTACACTTTTTAGCAAAGTTTTAAATTTATAAAACACGATTTTTACTAACACTAAACACACATATGGGCAAGTGCACCCATCGTGAGCGTAGTATAGTGTTGGTAAGATACCGAGGTCGTCCAAGGACACAAGAGCTTTTAGTACCGGTTTATCCTCAACGTCTAATCAAATCAAAAGTTAGAAAAAGGCTTTTAAATAAGAAAGATAAAAACTAACTAAAATGCTGAAAAATAAAATAAAAATAAAAACAGATAGACAAGATGAATCACTTGGATCCGACTCGTGTATAGTGTAACCTTTGATTATTTCCGCACTTTTGCACTTATTAAGAGATTATCTTAGTTATTGTAGTATGCCCCTCTTTTGAAGGTGACGTTACCCTCAACCCAGCAGTTTGAGTCAGCAAGGATACAATCCTAAAGGGTTGGATTATTGAAAGATAATTAATTAAGTTGTTAATCCATATTATGGTAGGCCCCTCTTTTGAAGGTGACGTTACCCTCGACTAAGTAGTCTGAGTCAGCAGGGATACAGTCCTAAGTAGCCGGGTTAAAGTATTAATAGTAGCTTACATATGAGGGGATCAAAGAGTTTGGACCCCCGCCATCCAATACCGGTGGGTATCGAAGGAGGTCCTGCTAAATTTGACCCAGGTCCTTGCAGGATCTATACACTGAACAAGGCAAGACTCTTACCAAACCGTTCCCTTAACCCCCGACCAGGTAGCCAACATATCTCCATATAGACCGTGGAGATATGAATGGTGAAAATCTTTTATTTTATATAGACAGTAAAATAATGCCAAGACACCACAGACAAACAATAAGGAAGAATCATCTTCAACATAAGAAACTAGTTATTAAAGTCATTAATACATAACCAAATAAAAAGTACGAAAAGATTAAAAATAAAAAGTATTACACTAGACACTTGTCTTCACCAAGTGATGTAAGAGACTTAGGCAAACATGGCCTTTGATTGTCAAGAACTCTTACGATCAATCTTGGATACCGAGACGACTCACACACTCTATGATGGATGATGGTGGTGGATGATGGTGTTGTGATGGTGGTGGCTGGTGGGTGAAGTGTGAGAGAGGTGGTGTGCCAAGGGATGGTTTGCAAATGAGCCAAACACCCATATTTATAGGCTGAAAAGAGGCTCGGGCACGGCCCCGTGTCCATTGGGCACGACCTCGTGTCCATTGGGCACGGCCCCGTGTCCACCTTCCTTCTCTTTCTTCATTAATTACAGCTTGTCTGCATTAGTTGACCACGCCCCCGTGTCCGCTAGGCACGTCCCAGTGTGCAGAAGCGTATCTGTACTATCAAGATTTCCCCTGATTCTGTGAATCTTAGAGTTGACCACGACCCCGTGTCCGCTGGGCACGCCCCCGTGGTGGGTGATAGAAGCTTCTACAACTTTTTCTTTTCTGCAAACACTTGGGCACGCCCCCGTGCTCACTGAGCACGGGGCGTGTTCAGCCTTCTGTTCTCTTGTTTTTGCTTGGGAAGATGCTGTCGGGAGGTCGGGCATGCCATGTTTGTTCCTTTTATTGTATTTATGTTAGATTTAGCTTCCTTTTTGCTTCTTTTGTTTATTTGAGCTCATTTAATCCTGAAAATACAAAAGGAAGACGAAAACATACTTTTTCCAACATTAGTACTAAAAAAGGGTTAGTTTTATGCCACATTTGATGTAATTTATATGTTGCATTTTGCACACATCAAATACCCCCACACTTGAATCTTTGCTTGCCCTCAAGCAAAACTCTTTATAATGTGGCTTTACACTCCCAAATAGAATGGGTAGAAGAAAAGGTTTTTGGGCTTGTCATAGAGTGTTGGGATTTCCAAGATTCTTTATTAAGTTTTATTTTTATTTATTTACAATCCTATTTGTCATGATTTATTTAAAACACTACATAAGATAAATTACTTATTAGGGCATAACATGCCTTTTTAAAATTCCACTTATATACAAGTTCACATACCTCACGGGGATCACTCAACACTAGGCCTAAGATGTATTTTAGTGAATCACTCGAGAGCGGCATGGAACTTACTCCTACCATAAGCTTTTCAAGCAATCAATCCTCCTCCTTTTTAACTATACACATTTGTAAAATATCAAGAGGACTTTTGGGTGGAAGGGTTAGGCTTAGGTTAAAGGTAGATGGTTGGGTTAGTGGTTAGTAGAAAAGGGCGAAAGGCGTAAAAAGCGTCGGTTTTCGTAAGACTTTTTATTTTTGAAATTTTTATTTTGATGAAGTCATTATTCAAACAAAGTTATTTTTTTGATAAACTTGTTTGTTTATTTCTCTTTTGCTTCATCATCATCATATTTTTTTTTGAAAGTCATAAGAAAAACCGAGATTGTTACTAAAACAAAGGGTTAAAAATAAAAAAGGTTTTGGTGGGTAAAATGGTGTTTGTTTTTTGGTTAAGAAATGAAAAGGTTTAGGCTCAAAGGGGTTAACTATGGGGATTTTGGGTAGGTGGTAAAAAAAAAGAAAAAAAAAGAAAAATAATGGTGTAGAAATAAAAAGGGTTAGTCCTAATGCCTCTATCATTTACTTACTCGGGTTTAAGTTGGTAAGGACCGGGAATGTATTGTCGTGGCAAGTTCTAGAGTCGTAAGAACCAAGCGGCTATTCACACAAGAAACGAAAAATGAGCAATTAGTTTAAAGATATGTATTTGTATGCTCAATAAAGGCTCAAAACTCACTTTTTGTGGGAATGAGTTTTTATGTGATCAAGTATATATAATCAAATTTTAACTAAACTTGTCATGCCGTTTCATAATTTTCTTATGTTGATTCTTTTTATCACGACGCTATCGATTGTAAATTTGTAAAAATATAACCTTTTTAGAATTTGAAATTCCCAAGTTAAACCTAGACAAGTAAAAAAATGAAAAAAATTTTGAAAAAATTTGGGGTGATTAGCGGTTCCAATAGAGTTTTGTGTAAGGCTTGTAATTAGGACTTACAAGATTCAAGGTTTTAGCATCCCCCCCCCCCCCACACTTAAATTACACATTGTCCTCAATGTGTCCCAAAAATAAGTTTTTAGGTTGATTGAATGTGTAAAAAGGTGTGAAAAGCAAAAACATTATGTTACTGGGCGTCTGGACACGGCCCCGTGGTGTCCGGGCACGGCCCCGTGTTCAGATCGCCAGTAACAAGATGAGTAAAGAGAAACAGAAGCCTGGGCACGGGGGCGTGTTCAGTGAGCACGCCCCGTGTCCAGTTTACCTGAACTGGGCATTTTCTGCAGATGATTGGGCACGGGGCGGGTTGGGCGAGTACGGCTCCGTGCTGAACTTGCTGTAATGAAGAAAAATTCGTTGGGTGGCCCTGTTTTTGTGCATGGGATGCTGGTTCAAGTTTCCCTTGGTATCCTTCACCATCCCAAGAATGTTTTATTCCTGCAAATTAGAACTAAACTAGAAAACATAAAAAAATTAATCTAAACTAAGCTAAGGATAGTTCCGCGGAATGCCTCCGTGGTGCGCCACGTTTATAAGGGTCCTTGGCTAGACCCAAAGCCTGGTCATATGTCACCCAAGTGGGATGTTTTGCATCACATGCTACACCATCGGAGAGCATCATCCAAACTTGAGTCTATGACCTTCATGTAGTTGACCGGGTCGTCGTCCTCTACTCTTTTTCCAACTCCAAACTTCATTTCCTCGTCCCCAATCCTCAATGTTAGTGTTCCATCATTCATGTCTACCACCGCTTGAGCCGTAGCTAGGAATGGCCTCCCTAAGATAAGTGGTACTTCGGTATCTTCCTGCATATCTAGTATGACAAAGTCGGCCGGAAAGACAAATTCGCCGACTTTGACCAATAGATTTTCAGTGATACCTTGTGGATATTTGACGGATCTATCGGCGAGTTGTATGCTTATTTTTGTAGGGCTTGTTTTCCCTAAGCCGAGTCGGTTGAACATTGATGAAGGCATGAGGTTGATGCTTGCCCTGAGATCGGCTAGTGCATTACGGATGGGGGATTCCCCAATCGAGCAAGGAATTGTGAAGCTTCCGGGGTCAAGCTTCTTTTGCGGGAGTTTGTTGAGTAGCAAGGCGGAGCATTCTTCGCCTAAGTTAACTAATTGCAATGATTCAATTTTCCTTTTATGAGTGAGGAAGTCCCTCATGAATTTAGAATATTTAGGCATTTGAGTTAGGACTTCGATAAATGGAATATTAACATGCAATTGTTTTAGTAAATTTTCGAACTTTGCGAATTGCTCATCGGTCTTTTGACGAATTAACCGACCGGGGTATGGAACCGGAGGAATCTTAGTAGGCTCTTGAATTGGTGGAGAAGCCTTCTCGTGTTGGGGCGTGGGTGGAGTTTTGGTTTGGCTAGATTGGCTTCTTTCAGTTGGTGGTAATGGAGCCTCCTCGGGACCCACGGTACGGTTTCTCAACGTGATGAGATGCACTTGTGCCTTTGGGTTGGTTTCGGTATTGCTTGGTAACGCGCCTTGTGGTCTCTCGGAGAAATTTTGAGCTATTTGATTTAATTGTTTTTCGATGTTATGAATGCTAGCTTGTTGATTTCTAAAATCCGATTCCAATTGTTGGAATCGATCTGAGTTTTTCTTTTCGGTGTCGGAGATGAGGCGAGATACAGTATCTTCAACCCTTTCTCGTCCACCTTGTTGTTGAGAGAAATTTTGTGACTCTATTCTTGGTTGTTGAAAGTTTGTTCGTTGGTTTAGATTTTGTTGGTTACTACTATTGCCGGGTTCTCTCCAACCAAGGTTGGAGTGGTTACGCCATCCCTGGTTGTAGGTACCCGTTGGAGGACCCGACGGCCTAGGCCTATTATCAATGTAGTTTACCGTTTCCGTTTGATCATCTAATTCTTTCATACAACTCCAATTTTCATGTGGCCCACCACACCCCTCACAAGCCATAACTGAGACCGTTTTTGCCATTTCTAACTATTTGATTTTTGAAGAAAGGGCCTCGATTTGAGCTTGTAAAGAGGTGTTTTCATCAACCTTATGGGCGCCCGGGGTAATAGATTTATTGCCTCGGGGAGTGTGCCACTGAAAATTGGTTTGAGCAATTTCCTCAATTTGATTATATATTTCATTTGGGCAACGATTACCTAAAAGTCCCCCGGAGCTAGAATCAAGTGTTTGTCTTGTGTGTGGCAACAACCCATTGTAGAAAGTGGATACTTGTTGCCATACCGCAAGACCGTGATGAGGACACTTTCTTAGTAGCTCCTTGAACCTTTCCCAAGTTTCATATAGGGATTCTGTTGGTGTATACGTCTGTCGACTTCGTCTTGTATCGAGTCTTGTATTGTATTAGATAGATCAGGGCACGAAAAACGAGAAAAGTGTGTTTATAGGTAATTTCGCACGAAATTACACATGAGTAATTCCGTACAAAATTAGGTAGTAATTCCGCACGAAATTAGATTTCGCATGAAATCTAATTCCGCTTGTGCAGGTACGTGCGAAATTAGCTCACCTATAAATACCTGATGTGCCTTGTCATTTGTAACGAAATTACTTCCGGTAGCGAAGCTGTGCCGAAGTGTCTACAGCATTGTAATCGATCTAATATCAATCAAAAGACAGTTTAAAGTGATTTCTTGTGTAATTCAGCTGAAATAACACTGATACATCTGTTTCCGCCTTTTGTATTGGTGAAGACCTCTTCTGAACGACTCGTTTTGGTCGGTAAAACGATCCTACAAGTGGTATCAGAGCTCAGGAGGAAGAGTTCTTACCTTTTCAGCTGCAAAATCTGTTTTCTACATCTTCTTTTCAAAATTGACCGTGAAAACTTGGTCAAAATGGCTTGATTTTCTCATATTTTATGCGAAACGGTGTTTTAACAAATCCTTGAAAGAATTGGATATTAACTCGATCTAAAACTGGTAAAATTGGTTATTTCGCTTGAAAATCAGATCGTTCATGATGACATCAACATAATTTCGCATGGAATAGCATCTTGATTTCATACGAAATTACTATTTCGCACCAAATTGGCTTGATTTCGTTTGAATCTAAGCTGATTTCGCACGAAATTATATTTCGCTTCGCTATTTCGCTTGAAACTGGGTTATTTCGCACCAAAAATAATTTCGTTTGAACTGATTTCGCTTGAAGTTGTCTTGCAGGTTGATTTCGTGTGTAAGAGTGATTTCGCACCAAAGTTTATTTCGTTTGAAGGGTATTTCGTTTGAAGATAGTATTTCGTTTGAAACTGACTGTTTGTGAATTTTTGAAACTAAATAATGGAGAACGAGTTCTATAATGCCTTTGCTAGTCCGATGACTATTGCTCATAGTACATTACTTGAAAATGAGACTGGAACAACACAAAAACCACCTAAGCTTATGGATATTGATGAGTTTAGTGGATGGGCTGAACGTTTTGGTAACTGGGTTGAAGCTTATCATTTAGATGCATGGGAACATACTGAAGTTCAATATGCTAGACCAGTCGGGAACAATAATGTGAAAATACCAATTAGAGAATTGAGTGCTGAGGAGAAAAAGAAATAAAAATATGAGAAATTGATGGTTAGTTTGTTGCAGCAAGCGATTAAAGAAGACATCTTGATCTTACTTCAACACAACCGAAGTGCACATTCGATTTGGACAGAATTAAAGTCAAAGTTTCTTGGTAGTGATGAGATGATGAAAAACAAAAAGTCACTTTTGAAAAAAGAATTTGATCTATTCCGTGGGTTAAGAAGTGAAAACACCAAGAAGATTATCGAAAGATATTGCAATTTATTGAAAAATATGAGCAGATTGAGCATTAAGAAAGATAAAGATGAATTGATTGAAAAATTGGCTGATGCGTTGCCACATGATGAATGGGGCACGTATCTTATGATGTTGAAAAATAAACCAGGTTTTAACGATCTAACATTGAGCGAGTTCATTAAACAACTTGAAGCACAAGAGATGGAACAAAGAAAGATAGCAAGAATGAAGAACTATGACGGGGAACAAGACATTGGATTGTATTACAAAGGTGGTGTTAGTGACAAAACAAATCTTTCTCCAAAAGTTGAAACTACGTTTAATGCAAAAAGTTCTTCTGAAAGTTCATCTCAGGGATCAAGTAGCAAAACAGGATTTACTTCATTTCCATCATTTGATCCACATTTTACAGCAACAAAGAGTGGCAAAGTACTTCAATGCAATATTGCATTAAATCTTGAAAATGATCAAAACTATTCGGAGGAAGTTGCTAAAAGTCATATGTCTTTGTTGGTACCTGTACTTGAATCTTATGGTAGTTTGGTTGCAGGGAAAATCGGGAATCCAATGCTTACAAAAGAGGATTACGATCAAGTCGATGCTGAGGAGATGGAATTGATGGATATAAAGTGGTGCTTAGCGAGCGTGTTGAGATGAGCTGAAAAGTTTAAACAAATTACGGGAATAGATGATTTCCGTGATGCGAATGTTTCTACTTTAGGATTTGATAAATCTAAAGTCACTTGTTTTCGTTGCAGGGAAAAGGGGCATTTCAAGAGAGAGTGCACAAATCGCGAAGCAAGCGGAGCTCAAAATCCTTTCGGAAACAACCAATACTATCGAAAGGCGATTTATCATCAAGTTGCTCAACAGCCATATCAACAACAACAACCATAAACCGCTCATGCTAGGAAAGAAATTGAAAGTTCAAAGAAAGCTTGTTTTGGTAATCAAGATGATGGAAGATCATCAAAAGGATTCAGTTGGGATAAATATATTCCAAATGATAGTAAAGCATTCTTGGTAGATCAAGAGGATGAAAAATTGCCAGAAGGTTTCAGCTGGGACAATTATTGTCCAGACAAAGAATTCTTGGCTAAAGGTTTTGTTGCTCAGGTTGTTAATGATTATACTGATGAATATTGGGCAGAAAAAATCAGAAAACATTTAATTGCTGAAGCTGAGAAAAAGAAGAAATATGAAGAAGAAGAAGAAGAAGAAGAAGAAGAGCAAAAGAGACAAGCTGAAGCTAAGAAGAAGAAAAAGGTTGAAGAAGAAATTCAAGTGAGAAAAGTCATAGAAGTCCCAGCATTTGAAATAAAAACAGATGCTGATGCAGTTAAGATTTCTGAGAAATGTATGAACTGTGAGTCTCTGATAAAGCAAAACAATGAATTGCTACATAACATAAAAAGACTGAAAGAATCATATGATGTCTTGAACAAAGCCATGAATAAATACAATGAGTCGAGCAGTGAACAAGCTATAGCAATGAATATACTCAAAGGAGCATACATGAGACAGCTTGACAATGTCAATTATTACACCGAGAAGTGTGCTGAGCTTGAATTGAAGTTGGAAACTCAGAGAATAGAAACCGAGAGAGTAAATAGTTTATTAAAAAGTTACTCATGTTCTACTTTTGTGGTTGACATGATTTACCCGATAGTGGAAGGATTGAAGACAGTTGAAGAAGAAAAGACTTCTGAAGAGAAGAATTCTGAAACAAAAGAAGACGATGAAGTAAAGATTTCTAGTAAGAAACCAAGTGTTGTCTATAACAAATGTCCATCCCCGGTCGAAAATGGATATTCTCCTCGAAATCCAAATTCAGAAAGAGTAAAAAAGGCAACAAACTTACAGTGGGAGTCTGGGTCTTCAGATAATTTGCCAGAAAATATTGATGTCACGTTCACATCGTCTGACACTGATCATGAGTCCGAGTTAATAAAGAAAGTGGTTGATCAGGTGTTAGATAAGGATGAAATGGAGGAGTCCAAATCAGAGTCAAAGTCTGAGACCAGCACGTCAAAGTCAACAGTCAAAAGGACAAACGGGTTTATAATAAAGAATTTTTGTTATCAAAATCTAATTTGAATGACGAACCGATCAAAGTAGCATATACTTTGAAAGATTCTGACAAATTATATTCTGATGAGTCATTCCCAATAAGAGGTGTTGAGCCTGAAATAATAAAAAAGGTTTTCAAACTAACAGAAATTAATATTTCAGAAATAAAGATGTAAATCTTTCTGAAAAACCCAAACCTTACACCTCAAGAGTTCAACAAAGGTTAAACAAGAAAAAGGGTTACAGTTCTGGATCTGGTTATCAAAAGAAACCAAACCATAATGGTAATTTCAAAAAGAAAGGTCTTGGCTTTATTCCACCGAAAAATCATAAAATGAGAAAAGTTATAAACCAAAAACTGTTTTTGTTACAGGAAAATCATCTGAAGAAGAAAACGAGCAAGTATTCAGAAAGCAATCCAACAAAGAATTCCTTGCCAAGAAGCAAGAAGAAATGAAGAAAAGTGTTGCTCAGAAGAAGATAGAGACGAGAACTTGTTTTCAATGTAAAACATTTGGTCACATTGTCAGGAATTGTCCAAAGGCAATACACACAAAACAGGGAGTCTCTGGTAAACTGAAAGAAAAGATTGTTGAGAAAACTGAACCACCAACAAACAGATTTAAAGTTTTTGAAAATTCAATTTTTGAGGTTGGTGAATGTTCGAAAGATGTTTACAAAAGAAAGGAGAAACTTAACAACCAAAAATGGGTTGTTAAGAATTCAAGTGAAAACTCAGGCAATGAATCTGATTCCACAAAGTCAGAGGAGCCACATGTTGAATTAAAATTGGAAACATCAGTGTCGCCAATGGATGATGTTAATTTTCCACCATTGCGGGCTGAGAATTTTAAACAAAAGGTTGGTAAAATTGAGATTTCAAATCAATTTTTCTCAGACAAGAAAGAATTTGATGTTGAAAAGGCTTTTAACCCCACAGTGCAAAACATTTTTTTGAAAAATGATTGATCGAAAAGTCAAAGGGGTAAAAGAGTTCTATGAGAAGAAGATGGAAAAATAACTTGATTAAAACCCCGTGTACTGTGATGCCTCACGTCAGGGATTAGGTTGTGTGCTGATGCAGCGACAGAAGGTTATCGCTTATGCTTCGCGCCAGTTGAAGGTCCATGAGAAGAACTACACCACACACGATTTGGAATTAGGCCCAGTGGTGTTTGCTTCGAAGATTTGGCGACATTATTTGTATGGCACCCGATGCACGATCTTTACTGATCACAAGAGCCTGCAATACATATTTGATCAGAAAGAGCTTAACATGAGACAGCGACGATGGGTTGAGTTGTTAAACGATTATGATTGTGAAATCAAGTATCACCCAGGAAAGGCGAATGTAGTGGCAGACGCCTTGAGTCGAAAAGAGAGGATTAAGCCCATAAGCGTTAGGGCTTTGGAGATGATTATACAGGCAGATCTCTCGTTGCGCATCAGTGCTGCACAGAAATAAGCTCTTAAGAAGGAGAATCTTGTGGATGAATATCTCCATGGGATGGAGAAACAGTTGGTACCCAACGGGGAAGGAACATTGTGTTTTATGGGACGAATTTGGGTTCCCTCTTTGGTGGACTTAGAGACGTGATTTTTGATGAAGCCCATAGGTCAAGGTACTCGATCCATCCAGGATCGAATAAGATGTACCAGGATTTGAAGGATTTCTACTAGTGGCCAAGATTGAAAGGTGATGTTGCAACTTACATTGGGAAGTGCTTGACTTGTGCCAAAGTAAAGGCCGAATATCAGAAGCCTTCAGGTCTTCTACAGCAACCTGAGATACCCATGTGGAAGTGGGAGCAGATTTCGATGGATTTTATAACCAAGTTGCCAAATATACCCAAAGGTCATGATACGATTTGGGTAATCGTAGACCGTCTGACAAAATATGCACATTTCTGTCGACCAGGGAAAAGGATAACACTGGTAAGCTTGCTGAGTTGTACCTAACAGAGATAGTTGCACGTCATGGAGTGCCCATCTTGATTATTTCCGATAGAGACGGAAGATTTGTGTCAAGGATTTGGCAATCCTTCCAAGAAGCCTTTGGTTCTAAGTTGAATCTGAGTACTGCATTTCACCCACAGACAGATGGCCAGAGCGAGCGAATGATTCAAACACTAAAAGATATGTTGTGAGCTTGCATAATGGACTTGGGTGGCAGTTGGGACACTCACCTACCTTTGGTTGAGTTCTCGTATAACAACAGCTACCATGCAAGCATTCAAGCTGCACCGTTTGAAGCTCTCTACAGACGCAAGTGTCGATCACCGTTATCTTGGGCAGATGCGGGTGATAGACAGCTTGTTGGTCCCAAATTGGTTCAAGAAACGATAGATAAGATTATACAGATCCGAGAGCGCATCAAGGCAGCTCGTGATCGACAAAAGAGCTATGCGGACCAAAGAAGGAAACCTTTGGAGTTTGAAGTGGGAGACATGGTTATACTAAAAGTCTCACCTTGGAAAGGTGTAGCACGCTTTGGGAAGCGTGGAAAGTTAAACACACAATATATTGGACCGTTCAAAATCCTGGAGAGGATTGGTCTTGTAGA
Organism: Helianthus tuberosus; assembly: GCA_030545235.1. NCBI lineage: Eukaryota > Viridiplantae > Streptophyta > Magnoliopsida > Asterales > Asteraceae > Helianthus > Helianthus tuberosus. Next base: position 345,876 of record JARYGA010034299.1, on the reverse strand, counting down.
TTACAAGTTGGATCTACCCACGGAACTGAATGGAGTCCATGACACATTTCATGTATCTAATCTGAAAAAGAGTCCAACTCAAGAAACAATTGTTATTCCTGCCGATGAAGTTCACATTGACGATACACTCCACATTACCAAAGAACCCGTTGAGGTCACGGATTGGAAAGTGAAGAAAACTAGAAGGAGTAGTGTTAAACTTGTTAAGGTTAGATGGAACGCGCGCCACGACCCATAGTTCACCTGGGAGCGTGAGGACCGCATGAAAGCAAAATACCCGCATTTGTTCCCCAACTCCCCTGCAGCTAGTAGCAGAGCTTAAATTTCGGGACGAAATTTTCTTAACAGGGGAGAATGTGACAACTGTCAAAAATCCAGGTATCCATACAATTAATTAACCATGATTAGTGCCTAATGACTGTGCTGAATTACAATTAACTACTTTCTTATTACTGCATCATACTTACATGTGCATCACATATTGCATAATGTCACATCATTATTACATGCAAATCATATTGACATAAATGATGCACAAAACACAGTTAGCACAGTTAGCGGATAACTCAGAAAAATGCTGACAGAACTCAGCACAAAGACAGACAGTGCAATGAGACACAGAATAAGCCAGAAACTAAGTATTACACTAGTATAGTATGTAGGAAAGTGAGGATCACAAAACTGTCATTCTAAGTAATAGTGTAAGTGCCGGAAAGTGCCTAAAACTCACTTAAAGTGCTGAATTTACCAAAATTCAGCATAAATCAGCTTTTTAACACACTAAAATTATGCAGAAACATGGTAAAATGGTCCTGAATGCTTTCCTAAGTGTCGGGAATTAAAAGTGTCACAAAAGGGTACATAAAGAACACTAAACTGTATAGTTTAGCACTTTAACGAACCAGTATCTAACCGAACAACCGGACACTACCTGAAACATCAAAATTGCACTAGAAGCATTATTTTAACATTACCAAGCTAGTTATGATCCCCGAACATCATAACACCTACTAAAAATATCTAATAACCAAGATATGTAACTAATACTTGAAATTAAACTAGATGGTAACTAATTGGTTAAAACCAAAGCTAATACCCCCTACCTATGTAATCGGCCAAGCATGGCCCCACATGGAAGATCTCATTTGATTATAATATTGGATCATGTCTCCTAGTGTTGAGCATATTATCCAAGAGTTAAAGTGTTAAGATGGTTATAAGTAAGATCTTGAAGTTCATAATTCTCACATCTCACACACACACTAACACACACCTCTCTCTCTCACCCTCTCTTGCTCACTCTCGGCCGAGAACAAGGCCACACACCACCACCATCTTCATCCAACTTTCATCCATTCTATACTCATACAAGGGTGCTAGAAGCTAAGTTAGGAAGCTTGGAGGGTTTGGAGATTGAAGGACCTCTTTCATTTGCTTTTATCTATCACATTCATTATCTTCATCTTCTTGAGTTTCATCCCTAGCCTTGTGCTAGTAGTTAGGCTCTTATAATCTCTTGTTAGTTCTTATAATGTTGGTTAAAAGATGATACATGTTACTAATCATGAAGAACACTAATGAACAAGATGATAATCTCTAACATAAAGCTCACTAACATAAGAATATATGTTGTTTTAGTTTATGTGTGATACTTGATGATTGATTCTTCTGTTTATGATGTTAAACATCATATGGAACTTACTAGATTGTGATTAAACACATGATCTCGCAAGTTGAGGCGATGATCTTGTGAAAGACCAAGATGATCATACTTTATGTTTCACATGAACTTGAAAATAAGGATGATTTTGGGTATGATGAAGTATGGAACATGTTAGAAGTCTTGTATAAAAGTGATTTTAAACATAGTTTTCTCAAGAAACCAAGTTTATTTGCAAGATTTACATAATCATGGATTTTAAAGAAACTAGCCATGTTTTTAGTGGTATATCAAGTGTAGAAATACATTGTTAACAAGAAAAATTAAAAAGAATGATTTCTAGAAAAATAATCTTGTAATTTGTAAAAGACTAAATCTTGCAAGAAAGGGATTTATAAATAAATAACCAAACTTTAAAGGGTAACTAAGCTTACTAAACACACTAGTAAGTTACTACAAGTTTTTATAAAAGTTCAAGTTCATGTTGTTGTATAAATTGCATGATTTTGGCACTTGGTAAGTGTTGATTGAATTGTTAATTGTTTGGGATGATTTTAAAAGAAAATGATATGCTTTGAAAGCATGGAAACCTCCATTTTTAAGGGGAAACTATGGCAAAATTTATGTAAAAATTAAATACTTAGAAAAATATTTTAAACAAGTATTTACAAGTATATTTTAACTATGGTTTTTCATATAAGAGTTTGCCATGATTTTTGTTACAAAAAGTATAAATATTGGAGGTTGGTTTTTGTAAATAAAAATGACTAAATATGTATTTAAAAGATATATATTTAGAATACACATGTGTGTGATTATTTGTATACTTTGTGTACTAGTTATATTATTTTAGGACTTGAAATAATAAAACTTAACAAAATACCAAGAAATTACAATCCAAAATTTTACCAAAAATCTCAAGGAATAAATATACAAGTTACACACATAATATTGTAAAACCGAACGAAATAATGTAACTTACAAAATATTTCGGAAAATACATTTATAAGTATATTTTTGGTAAATGGTATTTTGGATACAAAGAAATGAAAATATGATTTTTACGATTGTCACAAAGTTATATCATATTTTGACAAAAAAGAAAATATATAATTTTGGTGGATAAAAATATATATATATGTTTCCTTGGAATTATTAAGAGATATATTATTTTTGGGGAAAATATATATTTTCTTGGATAAACTTGAAATACATTGTTTTTTTTGGATAAAAATAAGTTTATATATATTTTCTAAAGTTAGACTTGAAAATATATTATTCTGGAACTACAAATAGTTTTGACAAAAGGAAAAATTATAAATAATTTTTCTAAGTAGTAATTCTTAAATATATATATTTTGGGAAATATATATATTAATAGACTTTTATTAGAAATAATATTCCGGAAAGTTTAACACAAAAATTAAGTATAAGAATACTTAACAATTACAAGAAAATACGTATTCTCGTACGTATAAATCCACACCAGAATACGACACCGGTACATGGCAAAAATATATAAATACTTACAAATATACCCATCATTGGGAAGGAAGTACAAGTATAAATACTTGGGAAGTATTAAAATAAGATATACTGTTTTAGCGATTATTCCAAAAAGTAATGAATATAATTTGAGTTAAAATATTAATTATTTTAACAAATAGTTGCATAACTTGGGATAATACCGAAGACATAAAAGAAACGTAACTCAAAACCATTAATACTAAGACAAGGCATGACCCGTTCGTCTAATAGACATTAGTACATTGTAGGTAGTCGTGTTTGCTGAAGGAACTTGAGTTACGATTATCGAAGACGCAAGACAGTGAGTTCATGTCCCCCTTTTCTCTTAACTGTTTTTAGTTTTATAACTTCGGGGGTGAAGTACATGTTTCAAATGATTACAAAATGCTTACAAACAAATACAATTGGTATGGTTAGCTATGGAAAGTACAGTAGATCATGTGAATGGGTAGGCGCACTCTTAAGACCATTAATCCTCGTGTTAGGACCGAGGGGCATGAGCGATAGATCTATTTGGGTGTAGCGAGCCCACACCCATGAGGACCAGGGTGGCCCATTAGGTGACTATGTCTTACAGCCGGAGGCCCGATACAAATTTGATAGGTTTGAGCCTTCCTACGCCGTTGCACGCATGTTAATGGCCTTCCAAACCATTAATCGATCTGTTTCCTTGTTTTGCTTTCATACAGGGATTTACAAACATACATACATACACTGATCACAAAGGTTTAATGCATTCATATACACAAACACATGAACTCGCTCAACTTTTGTTGATGTTTTCAAACTACATGTATTTCAGGGAATTAAGTGGATCTGGTGGGTGTTTGGATGTTCCAAGCTGCGTTATGAATAAAAAGATGTCATCCGAAGTCATTAGGGTTTAGGAGATGTATCTTAATCCTGGACGAGATACATGGTTCTAAACTCGGTTTTATTTAAGGTCTTTGTCGAGTCTTCGTGAACTCTTTAAAACTTGTTGAGGTTTGTAATTTAAATTTGGAGTCTACGTTTCAGACAATTATGTTGTGATATTTCCAAACTTAATTTATGGATGAACATCTAATGGTTTAATCATATAGTGTTGTTATGACTGAATGCAATGGTATTAAGAAAGTCACACCATAATCACGCTTCCGCAAAAGTCAGGGTGTGACACACGGTGTAATGTAAAACAAAAATGTAGTGTAGTTAACTAACTTGAGGAACTCAGGCTCTAAGCGTCTTGCCCCACTTGTACACAGTCCCATCATCATCAGTGAACTCCTCCTCACCATCTGGCGGAGATGAAGGTCTCCCGTCATCAGCAGCAACCTCATTGTTTATAACCTCCGCCTCTGCGCTTTTCACCCCGGTTTGGCAAAAAAACTGCAGGTTTTCAGCAAAAAACGCAGGTTTTTCCTATGAAAAAACTCGAAAAAAATGACAATTTAAGATGGTAACAACAACTAACAACAGCGTTCTGCAGTTTAAGAAGGGGAAACACATTACAAGTCAATTGTCCAAATAGATGCAAACTTTATAATTCTAATGAGTTCTAGTCATACATATATAATTCTAATGATCATCACGTAACATATTTCTAAATCCAACTCATAACATCCACAAAACAATCTAATATAATGTGACTTCGTTTATTGTTGGGAATAGAGTAGCCATTGATGTTTAATTAGGTCTTCTTAAAGCTGATGATGTGCTGAGCTATCTTTAATATGAAGACGACACTGGATGAAGTCCATAAACTCATTTGTTTGAGTGCGCGACAATTCAGGGAGATCATCGTCAAGTTGATCATACTCAATGCTAAGACTATCACCATCATTACGTTCGTCTTCAATGATCATGTTATGAAGAATAACACATGCTTTCATTATATTTGCTAGTACCTTCAATTTGAACATTCGTGAAGGTCCTCGAATGATTGCAAATTGTTGTTGAAGTACAATGCATTTGACATAACAATAGAAATGCATTCATTGATAATATCCTAAATAGAGCTACACTAATCCACCAAATCTAACTAGAAATTCAGTTGATGATATCTCAACCAGAGAAACACTAAATCAATAAGTGATTTAACTAACACACAAAGTATACCTTCACATATATAAAACTTAACAACAGACTCAACAATTTGCAACTTAATTCAAAAGGAGCTTAAGTAATTCAGGCGAGTTGCATTTCAAAGGTTTTATGTAGTACACTGCAAGCAAATGACGAATCACAAACAGTCGTATTTAACGTAACTAGAAATTCAAGCGATAATATCCTAAATAGAGCTGTACCTAATCTAGATAGAAATTCAACCTGATTATAAATTCAGCTGATAATATCTCTCTCAAACAGAGAAACACTAAATCAACAAGAGATGGACCAAACTGTTATGAGCTAAACTAGTTTAACCCATCCCAAACCACTTCATGAATAAAGACTCAAAACTTAAAATCAAAAAAGATTGAGCAAAAAAAGCTTACATATAGCAGAGGGATGGAGATGTGAAGGATGAATCGGTTGATACTTTCACTGATTACGAAATCCTTTTCAAATCGGAACCCTAGTTTCCAATAGAAGCCTCTGTTTACAAATCGGAACCCTCCACGTTTACAAATCCAAACCTGTGAAGTGGGAATTTGTTGATTTTGTTGCTGGTTGTTGATGTGTAGAAGGAGAGGGGCGGGAGAAAGATAGAAAGAGCTGGTTGTTGGAAATGGAGAGGGTACAATAGCTTTTTATGTATAAAAAGTTACTGTAGCTTTTTTTTTTAATATTTAAGGTTAGAGTATAGATATAATGGAAAGGTTGGAGTGGGTTTTTAGAAGGTTTTTTTTTATATTTTAAAAATAGAGGTTAATTTGATGGAGTGGATGAGAATGCTCTAAGGGTGTTTCCATGATTTAGGGGTGGTGGTGATGGTGAAGATTGGGGAAGATGAATTAGGTGGGTTGGGTGGTGGGTCCCACATAAATTTTAAATATTAATTATATTATTTTAAGTTTTAGTTATTTTTAGTTATTTATTTAACAACTAGTATTAAGCCCCTACGTTGCAGCGGTTGTCATAAAACTATATCATTGTCAGCGACCACCAACACCGGAAAAGCTCGTAAAAGCAAAATAAATAAAAACGGGAAAAAATAACGAAGAACGAAAAGCAGACGTAAAATCTTTGAATCACGCACGTTCGTTGCTAAGAAATTAAACGAAAACGTAAAACATAGAAAAAAATAACTAAGTCCATCTAGGACCCGCGTGTTAGACGGACTTGTCAAATGCAGAAAAATAGATGTGACACGACGGGTCAGTCAAACGGGAAAAAATATACGAAAAACTATTGAACCCCACACGCACGTTGCGATGCATTCACTCACAAAATTTAGAATGAAACGAAAAACTTGGGAAAGATGAAAAGTATGGTGGACCAAAATGGAAAATAAAAAAAAGTTGGGATAAAATTGCAAAAGATGAAAAACTTTGGGTTAAAAGTAAAAAAACAAAGGGTCTAAATTTGAAAATTGAAGTTATTTATTAATTTTAGATAAAGATAAGAAATTATTTATTAAAAAAATATAAATAAAATTTATGAGGTTGAAGGAGAGAATGTCATGTGTCATTATTTGGAGTCTTTTATTATAATTTAGATTGGATAAGGGTAGACCATTTCATACACACTTAACTTAACTGAAAAAAACTAGCATCCATCCGCTTCAGTGACAATCCTATAATGAGTGTGCAAAAGTTGGGGGACTATAACTGTAATTTTAGAAATGTAGGGACTGTATGTGAAATTAGAGCAAATCACAGGGACTATCCGGTTCTTTATAGACATACACATAAAGTATCATTCTTTATCTATATATAATAAAGAGAAAAAAGTTTGGATAGTCACTGTGGTTTGCTCCGTTTTCACCTATAGTCCCTATATTTTTAAAATTACACCTATAGTCCCCAACTTTTGTACATTCGTTCTCGAATAGTCCCTGAAACGGATGGGGGTTAGTTTTTGGTGTTAAGCGAGTGTGAAATAACTAAAATGCCCTTAATGTAAAACAAAATAAACCATCTCCACCTCCCCTCTCTCATTCTAATGTTTCCATCCCTCCTTTAAAAACCCACCTCCACCTCTACCTCCACCACCGCCATCACCACTCAGCCATCACCACCATCACCACTGTAGGGGGTCCAACAAAAGCGAATCCCTCGTTTTCACAAAGTTGAGAAAAGTCTGCATTTTCTGATAAGAAACCACAGCCTGGATGTATAGCCTATTATCAAAAGATAATGAGTAAATTACAAATTTTGTCCTTTATGTACGTACCAAATTGCAGGCGGTGTCCTTTGACTTTAAAATTGACTGGTTTTGTCCTTAACGTTTCAAAATCCTGCACGTTATGTCCTTTAGGCGAAACCCAGTTAGATTTTTTTGTTAAAGTTGGTCATGTGCCTTGTACATAAGGGCACTTTTGTCCTAAGGACTATTGAGTAAATAACTTATAACAAGGGACTAATTGTGTAAAAAAAAGTAAGGATATAAATACAATTTCATTCCTGCACTCTCTTTCTCTCTCTAACTCTCTCACCTCTCTCTCTACAAAGCGCTTTCTACTCTCTCTCTCTCTCTCTCTACAAACCACTTTATACTCTTTCTCTCTAAAAAACTCTGCGCTTTCTTTCTGGTGGGAGATGGTGGGTGTACGGTGGTGGGTCTGAATTCGATTAATTTTGATAGTCCTTCGAAAGAATGTTGTTCTTCTCCTACTCCTCTTGGGTGGCCGATTAGAAAGGCTGTAAAATGTGGGGATAGTTCTGGAGGTGAACAGAAATTGAAACAGCAGGTGGATGATGCTTCCAATTTTAAGCAGATGGGTTCTGTGAATTCATGTTTGAAGACCTAATTTAAGTTTTGCTCACTTGTTTGATGCGTTATTTTTCATGGGTTTATGGGAAAATTTTGTGGGGTTTGTTTTTTATGCGTATCCCTATGGTTCAGTTAGAGTGATAAGTAAATGGGCCAACTGACCTTTGATATTATCTTCGGATCTCACTAGAAAATACAAGCTTCACCAGAATCTCTGCGTCTTATCCGGAGTTAGAATTTCGCCGGAGTTAACCTTTCTCCTCGATACTTGGAACTAGTAAGATCTTTATAGATCGGTCGTTCGTTTTGAATCTGGGAACAATCCTCCATTATTTTAGTTTCTGTTATAACTTTATTTGTGTTGATTTGGGATTAGGGGAGAACCTGAAACAGTTTTAAAACCTACAAAATATAACCTGCCTTGTGGGGTGGAGGCGGTGAAGGCTAAGGTGGTGGTGGCGGTGAAGGTTGTGGGGTGGTGGTGGGAGGTGGTGGTGGTGGGTTGAGAGAGATGGTGGTGGTGGTGGGTTGAGATCAGAGAGTGAGAGACACAAAAGAGAGAGAGAAAGAGTTTATATTTATTTTTATTCTTAAGTTTTATACAATTAGTTCTTGAATAATAATTCATTACAAAATAGCCCAATGGAAGGTGAACTGACAAGAATGCCCTCATATGAAATGCACATGACTATATTTAACTAAAAAATCTAACTGGGTTTGGCTTAAAGCACATAACGTGTAGGATTTTGAAACGTTAAGGACAAAACCAGTCAATTTTGAAGTCAAAGGATACCACCTGCAATTTGGTACATACATAAAGGACAAAACTTGTAATTTACCCAAAGATAATATCTGCTCATGAACTATGTCCTTTAATGTGTAAAAACCAAAAAAAAAGAGAAAAGTGTCCGGATAGTCCCTGTGATTTGCCCGTTTTTCACCTTTAGTCCCTAACTTTCTAAAATTACAACTATAGTCCCCAAGTTTTGCAAATTCATTCTTGGATGGTCCCTGGCATGGATGAGGATTAGTTTTCTCAGTTAAGTGGGTTTGAAATTACAAAAATACCCTTACTAAAAAAATAAAAATTAAACACTAAAAGATAATTTTAATTAAACATTTAAAATCTAATGGGCCCCACCATCAATTAAAACAATTTAACTAAACAAAGCATTATGGAACCCTTCCCCACCCTCACCTCTTCTTCCACCACCTACAACCACCATATCACCACCCACCTCCACTATAGCCACCACGTGCAACCACTTTCACCCTGGAATTCTGGCGTCAGCTCCACCAATGGCCATTTAAAAATAATTAAACAAGATAAACTTTTTATTATATAACAAGTGGTTTATAGATTGAATTTACACACCCGGACAGCTTTCCGTCGAGAGTTGATCCCGACCACATCGATGATCCTTATAGATTGATACTGGATCAAGAGAATTGTGTTAGATGCAAGAATTAACTTGAGAAGCAGCCACCGTTTCAACCAAATGTTCTAATCGTCTATCAGGCACGGTGATAGGTGGGGGAATCACTTGTTCTAATTCATTTATAAGATATTTTCTCAATTCTTGAAAACCATTGTCATCATGAGCTTTATTCATACCGAGTGAAAGCAGACCAAAAGCAAGCGTGTGCACTTTTTGTCTGCCCACTTTCAACTTCGAAATTTGTTTACGCATAAGGGATAATGCTAAAGAATCGTCACCTCGACCCAAACACTCCACAAAGTACTGTTTAGAAAAAAGAAATAACACAATGTCACTTTGTTCATTTGTCAGTTCTTTTATACCATAAAGGTTATCGATACAACCCTCCCAATCAACACCAACAACCAGCGATGGCATATGGATGTGGTGGCGACTTGGTGGTGTGGAGATGGAATGTGGTGGGGGAGCGGTGGGAGTTGGGAAAACGGGAGATGGGGTGGGTCCCACTTCTTTTTAAATATTATATGATTAACTAAATAGATAATTAATAATATTTTTATTAGTTAGGGTATTTTAGTCATTTCACATCCACTTAACACCAAAAACTAACCCTCATCTGTGCCAGGGAGTATCCGGGAATGAAATTGCAAAAGTTGGGGAATATAACTGTAACTTTAGAAAGTTAGGGACTAAAGGTTAAAAATGAACAAATCACAGGGAATATCCGGCCATTTTTCTCCAAATAAAAATGAACTTCAATTTACCGATAGAAAAATAGGAACCTAAAAGTATATATACAAGTCTCCTTGTTTTAGGGTTAATTTTTTGTTCTGTGATATGGACACTTAAAAACAGTTCAGAAAAAGGATTAACAGTGAGTGTATCGAAATCACAATTGGTAACAATGCTACCATGCATGTCCAAACACACAAATTGGAGCGAAAATCAGTTTGTTATTCAATTTATATTCCAAGTGTTCAAATAGCAGTACAATCACTACAACAAAACTAAATCTACAGAAACATATAACAATATTTAAACAAATCTTGCACGCTACAGCCAAAATAGAACCATTACTAGTCAAATACTACTGCAGCAAACAAACTTATCATTTCTCATTAACAATTGACTAAATCATAATGACATTCCTCAAATTAACAGCATCTAACACTCTAATTGACTAATTTCAAACAAAATCCCCAAACCTACTCTCTCACATCACAATCACAAAATAAACTTTTGACACAGAAATTGCATTGGTGATGATGGTAGCGGTGGCGGTGGTGGTTGGTGCGGCGGTGGTGGGTGTGGTGGAGGGTGGTTGTGGCAGTGGTGATGATGGCGGAGGTGGTGTATGGGTGTGGCAGTGGTGGTTGTGGCGGAGGGTGGTTATGGCAGTGGAGATGATGGCGGCGGTGGTGGTTGTGACGGGGTGATGATGGTGGCGGTGGCGGTGGAGGTGGAGGTGGTTGTGGTGGTGGTTTTTTAAAGAAGTGAGAGAGAGAGAGAGTAGAGAGGGTAGAATGAGAGAGGTGAAGGTGGTTTATTTTGTTTTGCATTAAGGGCATTTTAATTATTTCACATTCACTTAACACTAAAAACTAACCTCCATCCACTTTAAGGAGTATCGGAGAATGAATAAGCAAAAGTTGAGGAATAAAAGTGTAATTTTAAAAATGTAGTGACTATATGTAAAAACGGAGCAAACCACATGGATTATCTAAATATTTTTCTCTATAATAAATATAATCCTCAATCCGAATAAAGAGGAAAGCAACGATATTGATTCTTTGCTTTAAAGTTGGTCTTCACCCACTTTATGAATTACATATTTACATATTTACATTTCTGTATTATATGTATTAATAAGGTGGTGGTGGTAAAGATATGTGAGGATGAAGAGAGAGGGGTGGGTGATGGGTTCCACATAAATTTTAAATATTAATTATTATTATTTTTTGTTTTAAATATTAATTATATTTATTTTAGTTATTTTAAATATTCATTTTACAAACACGTAACTGAAAAAATTAGAGTAAATTATCATTTTAGTCCTTGAGGTTTGGTACAAATTGCCATTTTAGTCCAAATAGTTTTTTCTCCTCTGGGTCACTGACTTTTTTATTTTCTTGCCATTTTGATGACATTGTCTAACTCAGTCTAAAAATCTGGTTATAACCAGGGGTATTTTTGGCATAATTGTTGTGTAGTGATAACCATGGGTAGTTTACAAGATAATTTATAAACCTCATAATAATTTAATGCCAAAAATACCCTTGATTATAACCTGTTTTTTAGACTAGGTTAGGCAATATGATCAAAATGACAAGAAAAAGGAAAGAGTAAACCTCAATTTTCGTCCATGTGGTTTGCTTGTTTTAACACTTTAAGTCCAATAGTTTGAACACTGCAATTTTCTTCCAATAGTTTGCTTAATCAATCAATTATAATCCATTTACTTAACACCTCATTAACTTCCGTTTGTCCCACCCCACGTGCCCCTCACATGAGGGTCATTTATGTCCTTTAATTTGATTAGTAGTCTGAGTGCAATAAAACCCCAGACCTTCTCATAATCCCTTCTTCTTTTAAGAAAACCCTCATAACTTCCCTTCAAAATCCCATACAGTTATTGTTGTGATCATCATATTGAAGCTATGATTGAAGAGTTTAAGCTATGGATTATGCGACATCCAGGAACGCATTTCGATCCCATTCAAGCATACGGTTAGTATTTTTGAGTTTGAAATTTTGAAATTTTTGTTTAATATCTATCGATCATAGTGCAAAACCCTAGATTAATGTTCATTTAACTTGGTGATTCAACAAAAATTCTAAATTTTTGTCAAATTTTTTGGTGCAAAACCCATTAATCTTCACACGGAGGATAAACCATGGAGGGTGGTTCACTTCTTCTCCTGGAAGAAGATATTTTGATGGTGAGGTAAGATTTATTGACTGGGTAGATGAAGACAATTTTTCTGTTCATGAGTTGAATGATATGATGGTGAAAATAGGATACCCACTAGATGAGAAGATATATTACCATTTTATGATTCCTGATCAAGATCTTGATTATGGTTTAAGGGCTGTAGGTAATGATTCAGATGTGTCAAATATGCTACAATATGTTCAAAAGTTCAAAGTAATAGATTTATACACTGAACACTGGATGACAAGCTTACATAATCACTTCCCATCTCCTTGTAAGGTTGTTATTCAGGAACTCAATGACGAACAGGGACCAGCTAACCAAGTTAGGAGGACTTTAGCAATACAGTGGTATGAAAATGATGATAAGGGATCATCTGAGGGTGGTGCTAGTTCTAAGGGTGGTGATGGTGCTAAGGGTAGTGCTGGTTCTGAGGGTGGTGAGGGTGTTGAGGATAGTGCTACTTCTGAGGATAGTGATGGTTCTGAGGGTAGTGATGATTCTGGTGATTCAGATTTCCTTGTCGATGAAGAGAATGCTATTGATCACTATGAGGTTGACATGCAAAATTTTAGGGCAGCTGTTGACATGAATTTTGATGAAGAAGCTTTGGCAAACCAAACTGAAGATGCTGAACATATTGATGACTTTGATCTAGACAACTTTGATAGTTTAAGTGATGAAGAAAATGACACTTCTTTAAAAAAGAAGTTAAGGGAGCATAGGAAAAAAAAGAGACATGGGAATGTTCTAGTTACTAAGAGATTTTATGTTGGCCAACAATTTGCAGATAGAGAACAGATTAAGAAATTGGTTAAGACTCATGCAATTGAAAGAAGAAGACAACTTAAGGTTGTGAGAAATGATTTAGGCAGGTTTCGTGTAATATGTGTGGGAGTATTATGGTTGGTGGGGCTAAAAGAAAAGTGCAAAATAGTGGTGGGTCCCATAAAAAGAATCAGATTCCTTGTTGCCCTTGGATTCTACATGTTTCAAACCCTAACAATAAGGGCACATGGGTTGTGAAGACTTTTATAAATGAACATACCTGCTTCCAAACTAGAGATGTCAAGCTTTGCGCCATGCGTTACCTTGCCAAACAAATTGAAGACACAATAGCTGTCAACCCAAGTGTCACACCCCGAAAATATCAGAGCACGGCGTGACTGGACTGGTATCTTCATTGCACAGAGGAAGCAAATAAGCTAAGACTTCTAGAAATCGAACGCCCACTAAGTATTCGACTCCACATGGTTCTCCTATTCCAACCGTTCCATTGTTTGAAAAGTAACCTGAGAAAGAAACATGCGAAAAATCAACATAAAGTTGAGCGAGTTCATAGTTTGTTTTGGAAAAGATTTGAAATAAATCTTTTTGAATAACCGGTTTGTGAAATATTATTGAGAAAACGAATCCAAAAATCATTTTCTTTTCAAGTTATATGGAAACTTTGTATTTGTCATGCATTATGTTCGTAGAACCATGTATTTGTAAACTCTTGTATTTGCAAAGTTTTTATAACCGTCAATGTCCACCCTGACTTTGACTTCATGCCTGCATAATCCTATGCTTTGAATTTGTATAAAACATGGTATGTAATTTGTAATACCCCGGTATGAAAGCAAACAAGGAACATATCAATTAATGTGTAGCTAATACATTAATATACGTGACATGGTGCAGGAAGACTCAAACCTAGCAGATTTTGCACCGGGCTTCCGGCTGTAAGACATAGTCTACCCATGGGCCAACCCTGGTCCAACATGGGCGGGGCTCGCTACACCCAAATAGATCTATCACCCATGTCCCTCGGTCCTACTACGAGGATTGATGGCCTTAAGTGTTGTACCCACCACTCACATGATCTAAGTGTACCCTTCCTTAGCTAACCATACCAAATAATAACGTTTGTAAACAACTGTAACATGTACTTCACCCCCGAAGTTATAAAACTGAAAACAGTTAAAAGAAAAGGGGGAACATGAAACTCACTGGGTGTCCCGTTCCTCAAACGCAGACCAACCCAGTCCCAATATTATTACTAGACGATCCCATCCCTAGTCATGAAAATCATTCACATTTCGATAATACGCATTTGTTTTGTAAAAAAAAAAAACCCGGTATATTTAGTATGGTCCATTCGTAAACCATTTGAGTTCCTCGAAATCCATTCGTAACATGATTTAGAAATATGAGTTTTCGTTCGTTCAAAAACTTTGTATGTTCTTGCAAAACGTTCTTTGTCTAAAATATGCAGTATTTGTTCATGAAAACTTTGTGTGTTTCTACAAAACGTGCATGTCTTTCCACCCCGAAAACCTTTATAAAAATGTAAAACCGTAAAAAGGTGGGGTTATGAACTCACATGAATTGCCTTGTGCAAAGCTAGCTAATTACGACTTCGTGACGTCGTTTCCAAGACGAGACTCGCTAGCGTGCATTCTACAATATTCCTAACACGGAATATCTTATAAGTTTCTAAATAAACGCAGTAATTAAACTACGTGTCATCGAGCTCTACCGAATCGTTAACCGAATGATTCAACGGTAAGTCGTTAACTTAATGAAAACGATTAAGTTATTTTTAATAAGTATCGTTTATCGTCGATAATAACTAATAAGTCTTGAAAAGACTTGATTCTCGAGATATTAAAAAAATATTTATATCAAAATGTATAAATATCGTGAAGATCGCTTGTCGTCCCGAGAAGTCATTTGTGTATATAGAAATATTCGTATGAAAGTAATATATAACAAACTCGTGTTGTGTGTCGCGTCTCATAAGATAAGTATCAAAATATAAGTATTTTCCGTTTAGGCGTTTGAAATAAATATAAAAAGTTATATCTATTTTATCAAAGAATCAGCGAGTCGTTCGATGTTTGAAATAAATATATGAACTATATTTATGTTATAAAACGGTTGATGTTGTTTGATATCCGACATAAATATATAAACTTTATTTATTTTTACAAAAGAAGTCGTGGTGTTTGTTAACGGAAATAAATATATAACTATATTTATTATTATAAACCGAATTCGTATTTTGATATTTGAAATAAATACATAACTTCTATTTATTTTTATAAAAGAATTGTCGAGATTTCAAAATTTTAGAATAAATATAAGAAATATATATTTATTGTCGCAAATAATGTTCGAATCGTCACTTTCGAAGGTTGCAAAGTGTCGTTGAAAGTAATATTCTTTTGTGTTTGTTTTCATAAAAGTCGTTTAACTTAGATAGTTCTCGTTTTTCAATAAAAAACACATTTTGTTTTCAGGTTTTCTCGAAAAACGGGCAGAGTTTCCTCTGTTTTTGGACGCCCCCGACAACACAAGTTGTCGTTATTTATCAAAATTCAATCAAGATACAATCACCAACATATACATAATTTTTATAAGACGACAAAGTATAAACTAAACGTTATTTTAAGTCGGTTCGAGCTCGTTCACGTTAATAATATAGAAATAATTAAAACGACATAAATAATCCCGCCACTAAAATTTTTTACCAATTCTTTCGCGTCGAAATGCCGAGTTGACCGAGTCAATCGGGTTGACTCGCTGAGTTGACCGAGTTGACTTGGTTTGACAAGCTTGGCCCATTGACCCGAACCGTTGACCCGTTTGACCAACTTGGCCTGTTGGCCCGAATCGTTGACCCGTTTGACTGCCTTTGACTGAAACTGAACTGATCCGCATTGTTGACCCGAGTTGACTCGGGTGTTGACCGAGTCAACCGGGTTTGACCTGAACCTGAACTAACATCTGACCCGAGGCTCCCAAACGGAACCCGAACGACATCCGCATCGAACTAGAACCAAACCCCAGCTGGATCTAACCGACATAACCCGAATCTGTAACATCTTCACCCGAAAGACGCCGGAATGTCGCCGTTGATACCATGGTCGTCACATCTCGTGCTTCACCAACAACAATACATCATCGTCATCTTCACCGGAGCATCAGTCAGAAACATAAAAACATCATCGGACATTCGTCGGACAATGGCAAGGACCGCCGGTCCAAGACACAACCCACTGGTCCGAGACACTAACCACTGGTCCGAGACACCAACCACCGCCATAACCGCCGCCTGTTTTCACTTCCGTCGCCGTGAGTGGCGGCGCCGCTCCTCCTCTAACCTCTCTCTCTCTCTTTGTCTTCTGTCCTCACCGTCTGGCACCACCCACCACAGCGCTGCCGCCTGTGGTGGTGGAGTTGTGCTGTTCACGTCTGCCGCCACCAAAACAAGTGGTGGCTGGCCGATAATCGAGAGGGGGGGTTCCCGTTCGTCAGAGAGACCACCACCGCTACTAAAATCTGTAAATCATCACCAGAAATATGATCAGAGGGAAGATCGGAGAAATAAGAGGGGTATACGCACCGTCATGCGCCAAAAAGGGTGTCGCCGGAGCTCCGCCGCCGGCGGTGGCGCCGCCGCAGCTCCGCTGTGCACCGGCATGCTCCGCCGGTGGTGTGTCGCCGGAGAGAGAGAGCATTTTTGTGGTTGTGTGTTGTCAGATTTGTTACAAATGAACCAAAATAAGGGTAGACCCCCTTTATGTACCAAGGGTTGTATATTGGGCTTTGGGCTTGGGCCCAAGGCCCACAAGCCCAGTCCCTGCGTTTTGAGTGGCCCGATCGCGCTATTGAAGGCCCATTTCGCAACCCGAACACTTCGTAACGTCGTAAAACATAATTTTTGATTATATATATATATATATATATATAATAGTGTCGGTATTAGTTATTAATCGCGTACGTTTGTCG
The DNA here is from genome assembly GCA_030545235.1 of Helianthus tuberosus. NCBI lineage: Eukaryota > Viridiplantae > Streptophyta > Magnoliopsida > Asterales > Asteraceae > Helianthus > Helianthus tuberosus. Next base: position 328,688 of record JARYGA010034299.1, on the reverse strand, counting down.
GTTTCGTTAAAATTGCGTAAATTGCGTAGTTTCATCATTTGTAATCCGTTTTTCAATCCTTTTCGACTACAGTTGTTAAAATTTAATTACGAAACAAAATATATTGTAAAATTAAGTTTTAAAGGTAATACGCACCTCCGATGCTTTCGTTTCGTTACCGGTGCGTTTCATGAAGTCGCGTTTCTCGTTCCTGTTTGCATTTTGCGATGTACGGAAGCACAATAAATTCACAAGATTAAATTCATAAATATAAAATATTCGTAGAAAATCCGTGTTTGTCGGCGTTGTTAGTATTTTGTACGGTATCAGTTCGTTATCGCGTTATATTCAGCAGATTTCCCGTAAATCACCATACGCGAACTATATAGTTGAATAAACGTTCCTGGGCACTCCAAGGGCCTGATTAAGTTAATTTGCGCTGTAAACACTATTTATTATCGCGTTAATCACCTGTTAATCACGTAATTAAGAGTCGTAATCACCGGTTGTCACATTCTCCCCCTATTAATGAAATTTCGTCCTCGAAATTTAGACTACATTAACTCCTTAGAGTTACGTTATGTGTAAGTAAATACGAATAGTATCAAAGTGGATGACCACGAAATCGAATCAAGACTTATTCGAATCATGTGAATCCAAGGACATTCCTCATCAATAAGAACTCAACGGTTTAAAAGAAATGTGTTTCAGAAACTGATGTCTAAGGAAACAAAACGTATTGATACAGTCATCAGTGTGACTAAGTTAACAGGGATCCAACAATGAACAGGAACTTTGACCAATCGAATTCCATATGAACGTTCACAATATGTAAATGAGTTCTAGAAGCAACAACATCCACTGGATGAACTTAGAATCAACAAGCTCAAATGTAATAGTTTGCATGAAACACTCGATCGTGATCAGCACAAGCTGCAAGTTATACCGACGCCACAAGGTGTCGTAGTGAATGAAACAATTCAAATAAAGCGGTGATCGAGCAAGTATCACCTGTATTTTGCATGAAACGCTCAATCATGATTAGCCCAAGCTACAAGTTTGTATCGACACCACAAGGTGTCGTAGTGATTTAAATAATTCAATAATAGCGGTGATTAAACAAATTCACCGTGTTTGAAGTCATATGAAAGCGCAATGAAGTAAATATGAAAATTTGCTTCTAATAACATCATAGGATTTTTCAATTGAAAAATGAAACATCAATGAAATAATGTTTTCGATCGAAGATGAATAAGTAATGAATATCATGAAACTTTTGATCGATGTTGAAATGACCGTTAAGAGGTACACCGGAATATGAAATGAATTTTGTGTACCATTGTCTTATCACACGATTGTGTTAAGACTGCTGTGATATGATAAATCAAAGCGGATTTAAAGCAATCGATAAATAAATATTTAAATCCGTGCATGAGATGTGTAAACGAGGTTAGCGCAAGCTTCAAATTAGTGAGAACGCCACCACAAGGTGTCGAAGTCAATAAACGACTTAATGGAGTCGTAGACCAAATAAGTCCACTACGACTCGGATCAAATGATGCGCTTGTTAAAAATTGTTTTGAGTATGATGTTCTCAATACATCATATGGTGCCTTGAATTGAATATGTGTAATGGGCAAGTTCAAACAGTTGAACTGGGTTTCGGCACAAGCCGACAATAAATACATGTATCGACAAGAAAACTTTCGGCATGGTTACAACGAAAAACCATGTATGTAACTTGAAAAGAAAAGAAATTTTAAGAAAATGTGTTGACTTGATAACAAGGGAGCCAACAATTACAATAATGCGGGTCATTCGAATCACAAATCAATAATTAGATTTAGCGAAGTAATATTTGAACTTCTGTGAAGCGCTTATTTGAAACGAAACCACATGCGTAACAAACGATGCATGTGTAACATATGAATTTTCAAGAAATGAAGCAAATGAATATTCGCCATAATGAAAAAAATGATCGTGATACAATGACCATTAAGAGGAGTAGAGATGTGAAAATCTACTCACTAGATGCAAAAGTCGGTATTTCGATAAAAGAAATTTAAGGACTTTACCTGGGGTTTCATGTGATGACCGGTTGTTAGGTGACATTACCATGGAATGCCGAACATAGCGTATTCGTCGTTAACTGAAATAGGGGGATGCGGAGACATACGTCTTCTCCTTAGCGTGATTCGTGTCGCTGCAGGACCGCGTGCCAAACTGCTGCTTCCTGGTTGATAGTTTTCGTGCTGACAGGATCAGCATCATCGTTGAAATGCTCCATAGTGTCTTTTCGGTGACTTTACCTCGAAAGTCGTATGTGACGTACTTCAACCTTCGTTGATGTATAGCTTAAGTTTCACATATACCTGTGCAATAGCATTTTGTTCCGCGTAGAATGTGATGTACTCCGACATCCGTTAACATAAAAATTAAGTTCCATGTATTCTCGTGCACTAGCGTTTCTTTATGCGTAGGCTGCCTGCTCAGGAAGTCAAAATATCATAGACATTATGGATAATAGTGTGTGCCCGAGTTAATATTCGTGGTTCCTACGTGATGACCTTTAATGAACTTCAACATAAGTTTTCCAAAGGTCCTAAATGCATGTTATCAAAACTCTCAGGGTTTTGCTTACTGTATGTAATCGTTTCGTGTACCGTGTGTAAAACACCACAATATTGTATTTTGAAAACAAAATTTTTGACTGTTTGTTTTTCGGCAACGGTTGGAGACCATATTCGAGTCTTAGTGGTTCTGTATGTATTCAGGTTTTAATAGTCTAAGTCCCCAGAGGAAAGTGAGGTTAGAGCCTAGGTATCTCTACAGAAACCTAATTCGCTGTAACCTATAGCTCTGATACCAATCTGTCACACCCCTAAAATATCAGAGCACGGCGTGACTGGACTGGTATCTTCATTGCACAGCGGAAGCAAATAAGCTAAGACATCTAGAACTTGAACGCCCCCTAAGTACTCGACTCCACATGGTTCTCCTATTCCAACCGTTCCATTGTTTGAAAAGTAACCTGAGAAAGAAACATGCGGAAAATCAACAAAAAGTTGAGCGAGTTCATAGTTTGTTTTGGAAAAGATTTGAAATAAATCTTTTTGAATAACCGGTTTGTTAAATATTATTGAGAAAACAAATTTAAAATTTATTTTCATGTTTAGTTATATGGAAACTTTGTATTTGTAACGCATTATGTTCGTAGAACCATGTATTTGTAAAGTTTGTATAACCGTCAATGTCCACCCTGACTTTGACTTCATGCCCGCATAATCCTATGCTTTGAATTTGTATAAAACAAGGTATGTAATTTGTAAAACCCATGTATGAAAGCAACAAGGAACAGATCAATTAATGTGTAGCTAATACATTAATATACGTGACATGGTGTAGGAAGACTCAAACCTAGCAGATTTTGCACCGGGCTTCCGGCTGTAAGACATAGTCTACCCATGGGCCAACCCTGGTCCAACATGGTTAGGGCTCGCTACACCCAAATAGATCTATCACTCATGGCCCTTGGTCCTACTACGAGGATTGATGGCCTTAAGCGTTGTACCCACCACTCACATGATCTAAGTGTACCCTTCCTTAGCTAACCATACCAAATAATAACGTTTGTAAACAACTGTAACATGTACTTCACCCCCGAAGTTATAAAACTGAAAATAGTTAAAAGAAAAGGGGGAACACGAAACTCACTGGGTGTCCCGTTCCTCAAACGCAGACCAACCCAGTCCCAATATTATCACTGGACGATCCCATCCCTAGTCATGAAAATCATTCACATTTCAATAATACGCATTTGTTTTGTAAAAAAAAAAAACCGGTATATTTAGTATGGTCCATTCGTAAACCATTTGAGTTCCTCGAAATCCATTCGTAACATGATTTAGAAATATGAGTTTTCGTTCGTTCAAAAACTTTGTATGTTCTTGTAAAACGTGCTTTGTCAAAAATATGCAGTCTTTGTTCATCGAAAACTTTGTGTCTTTCTGCAAAACGTGCATGTCTTTCCACCCAGAAAACCTTTATAAAAATGTAAAACCGTAAAAAGGTGGGGTTATGAACTCACCTGAATTGCCTTGTGCAAAGCTAGCTAATTACGACTTCGTGACGTCGTTTCCAAGACGAGACTCGCTAGCGTGCATTCTACAATATTCCTAACACAGAATATCTTATAAGTTTCTAAATAAACGCAGTAATTAAACTACGTGTCGTCAAGCTCTACCGAATCGTTAACCGAACGATTCAACGGTAAGTCGTTAACTTAATGAAAACGATTAAGTTATTTTTGATTAATATCGTTTATCATCGATAATAACTAATAAGTCTTGAAAAGACTTGATTCTCGAGATATTAAAAAAATAAATAAATATTTATATCAAAATGTAAAAATATCGTTAAGATCGCTTATCGTCCCGAGAAGTCGTTTGTGTATATAGAAATATTCGTATGAAAGTAATATATAACAATCTCGTGTTGTGTGCCGCGTCTCATATGATAAGTATCAAAATATAAGTAGTTGTCGTTTAGGCATTTGAAATAAATATAAAAAGTTATATCTATTTTATCGAAGAATCCGCGGGTCGTTCGATGTTTGAGATAAATATATGAACTATATTTATTTTATAAAACGGTTGGTGTTGTTTGATATCCGACATAAATATATAAACTATATTTATTTTTATAAAAGAAGTTGTGTTATTTGTTAACGGAAATAAATATATAACTATATTTATTATTATAAACAGAATTCGTATTTTGATATTTGAAATAAATACATAACTTATATTTATTTTTATAAAAGAATTGTCGAGATTTCAAAATTTTAGAATAAATATAAGAACTATATTTATTGTCGCAAATAATGTTCGAATCGTCGCTTTCGAAGGTTGCAAAGTGTCGTTGAAAGTAATATTCTTTTGTGTTTGTTTTGATAAAAGTCGTTTAACATAGATAGTTCTCGTTTTTCAATAAAAACACATTTTGTTTTCAGGTTTTCTAAAAAAACGGGCAGAGTTTCCTCTGTTTTTGGACGCCCCCGACAACACAAGTTGTCGTTATTTATCAAAATTCAATCAAGATTCAATCACCAACATATACATAATTTTTATAAGACGGCAAAGTATAAACTGAACGTTATTTTAAGTCGGTTCGAGCTCGTTCACGTTAATAATATAGAAATTATTAAAACGACATAAATAATCGCTCCACTAAATTTTTTTACCAATTCTTTCGCGTCGAAATGCCGAGTTGACCGAGTCAACCGGGTTGACCGGGTTGACTCGCTGAGTTGATCGAGTTGACTTGGTTTGACCGAGTTGACTCGGTTTGACCAGCTTGGCCCGTTGACCCGAACCGTTGACCCGTTTGACCAACCTGGCCTGTTGGCCCGAACCGTTGACCCGTTTGACTGCCTTTGACTGAAACTGAACTGATCCGCATTGTTGAACCGAGTTGACTCGGGTGTTGACCGAGTCAACCGGGTTTGACCCGAACCCGAACTAACATCTGACCCGAGGCTCCCAAACGGAACCCGAACGACATCTGCATCGAACTCGAACCAAAACCCAGCTGGATCTAACCGACATAACCCGAATCTGTAACATCTTTACCCGAAAGACGCCGGAATGCCGCCGTTGATACCATGGCCGTCACATCTCGTGCTTCACCAACAACAATACATCATCGTCATATTCACCATGAGCGGCGGCGCCGCTCCTCCTCTAACCTCTCTCTCTCTCTTTGTCTTCTGTCCTCACCGTCTGGCACCACCCACCACAGCGTAGCCGCCTGTGGTGGTGGTGGCGTTGTGCTGTTCACCTCCGCCGCCACCAAAACAAGTGGTGGCTAGCCGATAATCGAGAGGGGGGGTTCCCGTTCGTCGGAGAGACCACCATCGTTGCTAAAATCAGTAAATCGTCACCTGAAATGTGATCAGAGGGTAGATCGGAGAAATAAGAGCGGTGTACGCGCCGTCACGCGCCAAAAAGGCTGTCACCGGAGCTCCGCCGCTGCCGCGGCACCGCCGTGCGCCGGGCAGCTCCTCCGGTGGTGTGTCACCGGAGAGAGAGAGCATTTGTGTGGGTGTGTGTTGTCAGATTTGTTAAAAATGAACCAAAATAAGGGTAGACCCCCTTTATATACCAAGGGTTGTATATTGGGCTTTGGGCTTGGGCACAAGGCCCACAAGCCCAGTCCCTGCGTTTTGTGTGGCCCGATCGCGCTATTGAAGGTCCGTTTCGCAACCCGAACACTTCGTAACGTCGTAAAACATAATTTTTGATTAAAATATATATATATATATATATATGTATGTATATATATATATATGTATGTATATATATATATATGTATGTATATATATATATATGTATATATATATATAAAATAGTGTCGGTATTAGTTATTAATCGCGTACATTTGTCAGTTTCGTTAAAATTGTGTAAACTGCGTAGTTTCGTCGTTTGTAATCCGTTTTTCAATCCGTTTTCGACTACAGTGGTTAAAATTTAATTACGAAACAAAATATATTGTAAAATTAAGTTTTAAAGGTAATACGCACCTCTGATGCTTCCGTTTCGTTACCAGTGCGTTTCCTGCAGTCGCTTTTCTCGTTCCTGTTTACGTTTTGCGATGTACGGAAGCACAATAAATTCACAACATTAAATTCATAAATATAAAATATTCGTAGAAAATCCGTGTTTGTCGGCGTTGTCAGTATTTTGTACGGTATCAGTTCATTGTCGCGTAATATTCAACAGATTTCACGTCTTCATTTGAACGACTTGGACCAAGTCTCCCGGAGAAAGGGTCTTCGTGAACGTTGCTCCATCTGGACGCGTACTCCTGCACACAACCTGTTAGTAATCCTGAGGATACCATTCAGGATGTTACCAATATCCTGAATGAGCATCCCGGATATGAGCAAATATCATACAATCAAGATATAACTCAAGATATTTCCCAGGATATGGGCTCAGAATTTTGCCCATAACAATTGTCCCCAAAAATGTTACCGTTTAGTATCCTGGCACTAACGGTTATATTTTTTTCGGAGACCGAGGCAATTTAAGAGATTAGACTCATGATGTGACCGTTTGCAACTGCTCAACCTATATTTACTCATCACCACCCTATAACTTCTCATCCTTATCCCATTTATTCTTGACCGAAGTGAAAAAGGTAAAAACCTCTCTCTCTCTTCCACCTTCTTCTCTCTTTCGGTTCAGCATTCCGGCGAGAATATGACAAGGCAAACAAGATCGAGTTCCGGCGACTCCGCCCCCACATTCATACAACAGAATCTTCTCCAGGATCCGGAGAAAGAAATATGTACCTTTGATAGCGCCCATTTGTCGGCCCTCAAATCCTCCGGTATCTTCCCGGAAAGGACGGTATTCCGGCCGTTTGACCGGGAAATCCGGTCGGACATGGTTTCCGACGAATGGTTGTGCTTTAGTGCCTTTCCCTTCACCTTAGGGTTACGGTTCCCCTTTCCAGATTTTATCACTGAATTTTTCAACATTACAAAAATCTCTTTTAGCCAAACAATGCCGATGCTTTGGCGTGTTTTGTCCGTTCTTGACCAGATCAAGAAAAATCACATTCCTGAGCTTTCTGTTCATGACCTCCCCCTAGCTTACCGGCTTAGATGCCACGGATCCTGTAGATTTCTGTTTTACTCCTCCTCCGGCGAGCCGTTGATACTTCGTGCCACCAGGAACGAGGAGAAATGGCAATCCAAGTTCTTCTTTGTAAAAAGAGACTCAATCCCTGGTGGAACGGAATATCCAGTGAAATGGTTGAAAAAGGGTAGGATTTAGGGTTTAAGGATGATCCTGCCTCTTATCCTGTTCCATATCCTGAACTGATCAACTTTCTTTTTTCTGTTTTGTATGCAGCTGATTTTAGGAAGCTTGCACCTCCCCTCGCAGATTCACAGAAGAGGATTGACGCCATCAGACTCCATCCCGAGGCTGAAAGAAGTTTTAACCCGTCTCCACCATCTCCAAGCCCTCTTTCCAGTGCAAACATGTCTGGTAAGGATCCTGCACGATATCCTGCATACATATTTTCATTTGATTTACTTAGGAGAAATTTTTACTCCCTGTATGCAGATTCCAGCAAAGTTCCAGTATTCCTTGATCTCGATGAGCTTGACACTTACCCCACTCCAGTCATGGTCAAGAAAGAGACCCCTGCTGCCACCAGCTCTAAGCCGCTCCCAGCTCCGAAAGCTAATCCAAGGACTCTTGCTTCCACCGGAAAGAAAAGGAAGAACTCCGAAGTTAGTGCTCCAGGCTCCGAAGGATTCTCTTATGATGAGCTCAGCTTCACTGATTCCTTGGAACCGATGACATCCTTCCTTAACAAGGTAATATCCTGACCCTACATCCTGCACATATATCCTGATAGAATATCCTGACAGGATATCCATGTTAGCGAATATTGATTTATACCTGAATTGCTTACTTACAGGGCCTCCAGCATCTGCTCCACCTTTACAACGATGCCTGTGGTACTGCTGCACTCTATGAAGCCAGGATTAAACAGCTTGAAACTACTGTTGCCGACCAAGGTGCCATTGCTGAAGTGAAGACTCGGCATTATGAGGACAAGCTGAAGAAAGTGACACAGGATGTTGAAATCAAGTTGGCCACTGTCCAAATGGAACATGAACAGGCCATGGTTGCTTTCCGGGAAGAAATCAAAGCTTATGCCATTGTCTCCCTGCTACAAGCTCGTATTAAGATGGCCTATGAGGCCAAGGAGACAGGTCTTGAGTGCCCATCCTGGCCAGTCGAATCCTGGGTGGCAAAGCTGAAGGAGCTTGGAGGCAAGGCTGTGCCCCTTCCTGCTGAAGCTGGTGAATCCTCTAAGTCGACAGAGGTGGCTGACAAGGCTGGAGACAAGAAGGATGCTGGAGCGGATGCTGGGATGGATGCTGGTGAGGATGCTGCTCAGGATGCTGAAGCTGAGAAGGCAGAGAAGGTTGGAGAAGATGCCGCTGTGTGAGGGCATTCAGGTGGGCAATGATGGATATACGTGCCAAGGCCGGAGCCCACTTTTTTTTTTTAAATTTGATCGTTGGTCTGTAACCCTAAAATAATTTACTTTTTCTGCACTTTACTTTCCTGCATCTAAACAATATGATGGCTAAAGGTGGGGGGATCCTGAGTTTCAGGTCGAAGCCCTTGGTCATCAATGTTAGTATGTTTTGCTTTTTGAACAATATAACAGTTGGAGGCGCATGGGTCTTAGTTTGGGACAAAACCTTCAACTGTTAGGTAAATATGGTAAGAAACTAATTGTGCTCTTGGTGGATGGTCCTTGGTTTGAGGTGAAACCAAGAGCACAAATTTTGGTATGTTAATAACATAACCCTTTCTAGCTTTATTTCTGTTGTTATATTTTCACTATATGAATTTTACTTGTAAAAATAATTTCGTTTGAACATTCTTGGGAACACATTGTAAATGTATCCCGAAAGATATCCTGATCAGGATACTGACACACAATCTGTAAGTTATCCAAATAAAAAGGAGAGATCATACCAGGAATTCCCTAAGGAATCAATTCCAATTTTCCACCATAGGGATGTCCCTAGTGCACACTTACAAACTTGGATCCATCCTTTACATTGTATGATATATGTCCCCTCTGTTTAATATAGGAATGTAGATATAGTCATACTTCAGCTCCATTGAATAGACACTGAATATCCAGGGGTAAACCCTTGACATCATGAGCATTAACCCTTAATATGCTGGGGATAAACCCTTAATATGCTGGGGATAAACCCCGATTTTCATGCGCTATAGGCGAGAGTGTATAAACTCCAAGTCTTAGAAACGTGAAAACCTTTAAACCTTAGAGAGTATGAAAATACCCTTTCGTGAGAGAGGGTGATCAATCCTCATATACCTTTAGAATCCAGGATATAGCCAATAGTAACGAAATTGTCAGCCACTTTTACATGAACTGGTCCCGTTACCTTGAACTATCCCCAGATGACTTGCGCTCCAGGCGGGGTGTTCAAACCCAACTCGAAAGAAAGGTGAATACCTTTAAACCTTTGAAGGGATCAGGATCCCTTAAACGTGAGAGAAGGGGCCAATCCTCTAATCTTCCGAAATATCCTGAGCTTATATCCTGGAGTTACATCCTGACACATATTCGGCAAAACAACCTTAAACTAAGGTGGGTGTTAGCTTGGCTAACACCCCTCCGATGCCTAAGTTAGTATTGGGTTCAAGATAATAAACGAATTCAAATATATTTAAGAGAGATATAACACATACCATTTTGAGATAGAAATTAAATTATATTCTTACTTGAAATAGAGCTTTAAGTGTATAGCATTCCAGGATCTTGGTAGCATTTCCCCTTCCATGCTCCTGAGTCGGTATGCTCCTTTTCCTGATTCTGATTCAACCTCATATGGTCCTTCCCATTTCGGAGCCAGTTTTCCATCGGCAGGATTAGTGGTATTTTGAAAAGCCTTTCTTAACACCCAATCTCCAACTTTGAACCTTCTAGTCCTTATATTCTTGTTGTATGCTCTAGATATCCTTTGTTGATATGTTGCCATCCTTAGTCTTGTTGCATCTCTTGTCTCGTCTATGGTGTCCAAATCCTGGCACAAAGCTTCAGGATTCTGCTCAGGATCCTGGAGGATAGATCTCGCAGTAGGTATCACCATCTCTGTTGGGATCACTGCTTCTGCTCCGAATACCAAGGAAAATGGTGTATGGCCAGTTGCATTCTTTACCGTCGTTCTATCGGCCCACAAAACAAAGGGTAGTTCTTCTGCCCATCTTCCTTTCTTGGCTCCTAATCTCTTCTTCAAGTTGTTAACAATTATCTTGTTTGAGGATTCAGCTTGTCCATTTGCTTGAGGATGTACCGGGGTGGATGTGATCATCTTGATTCCCCAACTCTTGCAAAAGTCAGTAGTTCTCTTGCTTATAAACTGAGAACCATTGTCACAGATAATTTCGACTGGTACTCCAAACCTGGTCAGGATATTCCTCTTTATGAAGGATACTACTTCTTGGTCTCTGACTTGAACAAATGCTTCAGCCTCCACCCACTTAGAGAAATAATCAGTCATTGCCAACATAAAAACTTTTCCTCCTGGAGCTTTTGGTAATTTCCCTACTATGTCTATCCCCCATTTCATGAATGGGCAAGGGGAAACTATAGGATATAGTGGTTCAGCTGGTTGGTGTAGTATATTGCTGTGCCTTTGACATGCATCACATCTTCGAGTATATTCTGTAGCATCTTTCCTCATCGTTGGCCAATAGTATACTGTTCCCAACACCTTTGAGAATAATGACCTACCCCCAGTATGGTTACCACAATCCCCATCATGTATATCCTGAAGTACTTCTTTAGTTTCGGGATCCTCCAAGCACCTTAGATATGGTCCTGCAAAAGATTTCTTATACAAAATATTATTTATAATGGTGAATCGTGATACCTTCATCCTAAATGCCTTAGGATTTTCGTCTTTAGGGATGTGTCCTTCCTTGAGATATCTTATGATTGGAGCTGTCCAGGATTTAGGATCCTCCTCAGGATTTTCAGCAACAGGATCTTGGATACTTACTACTTCTTTATCCTGAGGATTCGTTTCAGGATACAAGATATGCAATATTGGTATTTGGGTTCCTTCTGGTATCCTGACCGATGATCCCAGGTTTGCTAGGGCATCTGCTTCAGCATTATCTTCCCTTGGTACCTGTTCAAGTGTAAAAACGTCGAAATATCCTGCTAATTTTTTGAGAATATCGAGGTATTCGATTAACCTCTCACCTTTAACTGCATAGGATCCATTAAAATGATTAGTAATTAACAAGGAGTCAACATATACTTGCAAATTCTTGATATTCATATTTTAGCTAGTTCTAATCCTGCAATTAGAGCCTCATATTCTGCTTCGTTATTAGTAGCAGGAAATTCACACCTAATAGCCTGGGGTAATATGTCCCCCTTGTGGCGATTTTAGTAGTATTCCCAATCCTACTCCTCAAACATTAGATGCTCCATCAGTGTACAATGTCCAGGATCCTGAGGATTCTCCTAAATGTTGTACTTCTAGGTCTACCTCATCCTGAATGTCACTACTGAAATCAGCCACAAAGTCAGCTAGAGCTTGTGATTTTATAGCATTTCTAGGTTCGTATACTAAGTCATAAGCACTTAACTTTACTGACCACTTGGCCATCCTGCCTGACATCTCGGGTTTCCTAAGCACATTCTTAACAGGATAATTGGTCTTAACATGAATTCTGTGTGTTTCAAAGTAATGTCTAAGCTTTGTTGATGCCATAACTAGTGCTAGTATCAACTTTTCTAAATGAGAATATCTAGTTTCTGCATCTAACAAACTTTTACTAACATAATAAACAGGATATTGTTGACCTTCATGATCCTTTATAAGGACGGCACTTACAGCATTCCCTGATACCGCGAGGTATAGGGACAGTGGTTCACCATTCTCAGGCTTCATCAATAGAGGTGCAGTTGAAAGATATTGCTTCAAATCCTGCAGGGCCGCTTTATGCTTCTCACCCCATTCGAACTTCTTGTTCTTCTTCAGGATATCATAAAACTCTTTGCATTTCTCTGAGGATCTTGAAATAAATCTGTTCAATGCTGCGACTCGCCCTGTTAATCGTTGAACATCCTTCATATTTGAGGGTGATTTAATATCCAAGATGGCTTTAATCTGCTCCGGGCTCGCCTCTATTCCTCTTTTGGTCACCATATATCCTAGAAACTTTCCTGCCCCCACTCCGAAATGGCACTTGGCAGGATTTAACTTCATGTTATATTGATCCAGGATATCAAATGCTCCCTTAATATCCTGGAGGTGATCCTCAGCCTTTTTAGATTTTACCACCATATCGTCGATGTATACTTCCATTGTGTCCCCCAGTTTATCTTTGAACATCATGTTCACCAATCTCTGGTATGTCGCACCTGCATTTTCAAACCGAAAGGCATAGCAGTATAACAATAAATACCTGTTGGTGTCATGAAGGCAATATCCTCTTGGTCCGAAGGCTGCATTTGAATCTGCTGAAATCCTGAGGATGCATCCATGAAGGTTAACATCTCATGCCCGACAGTAGCATCTACCATTGCGTCAATATGAGGAAGAGGAAATGGGTCTTTGGGACAAGCCTTATTCAAGTCTGTGTAATCTACACAAACTCTCCATTTCCCATTCTTCTTTTGAACCACGACCACATTTGCTAGCCACTTGGGAAATTTGACTTCCCTGATCATCTTGGACTTCAATAATCTTTCAACTTCCTCTTGGATAATTGTATTTCGTTCAGGAGCGAACTTCCTTCTCTTTTGTTGCACAGGCTTGAATGACCTGTCAATTCCAAGCTTGTGAGTGATAATATCTTTGGATATACCTGTCATATCCTTATGCTTCCATGCAAATGTTGACATCCTGCACTTTAAAAAGTTAGTTAATTGATCTTCAATATCATGAGGGATATTGGTTCCTACGAGCACCGAGGTATCTGGATTATCCTGATCCAGGATAATTTTCTTCATATCCTGCTCCGAAGCCTCCACGATATCCTGGGCCCGCATCTTTAATTGCTATGCTGCACTAGGTTTGGTTGAGGATTTCATCGAGGATGAGTAACATTCTTTCGCCTCCTGCTGATCACTATCAACCTTGACGGCCCCCAAAGGGGTAGGAATCTTGATGCATTGATGATAAGTTGATGGAACAGCCTTCATATCATGGATCCATGGCCTACCCAGTATGATGTTATAGCAGGATAGGGAGTCCATCACACGGAAACGTTGTATCAAGTTGACCCCTTCAACATATACTGGTAACTTTATTTCTCCCACTGTGTTCCTAGCTTCTCCACTGAAACCAACGAGCACAGTGGACTTTGAAGTAATGTCCATCGGAGATACATTCATCTTCTTCAATGTTTCCAGCTGAATTATATTGACAGAGCTACCGTTGTCCACCAATATCCTGCGTACAAAATGGTTAGCAACATATAATGTTATTACGAGAGCATCATGGTGAGGATCCTGCACAATATCCCGGTCATCACTGTCAAAAGTGATCACTTTGTCAGTTGTAAGGGTGGTCATCCTGGCTGGTTTGTCTCCCCTTTCAGTCTTAGCCTCCTTTGCATGCCTCTTGGCCGCAGAATATGAAGTCCCGCAGATGTCGGATCCTCCTGAAATAAAATTAATTATCTTGGCATCTGCAGGAGGTGATACCGCTCGTTCAGGATCCTTCTCAGTATCCTGACCCTTATTCTTCTTTCTTCCTAGGAGATCCTTTAGATATCCTTTGCTCAGAAGATAACTTATCTCTTTTCTTAGAGCAATGCAATCCTCAGTCACATGACCAAAATCTTCGTGGAAGGCACACCATTTGGATTTATCCTTCCAATCAGATTTTTGTTGATTCTTTCGAGGCCACCTAGCTTTGTCTCCTAAACCCTGCATAGCATACATTAATTCAGGAATGTTAACAGAAAAGCAATATTCAGATAATTCAGGATATTCTTCAGGATCCTCATCTTCAACAGCATTCACTTTCTTGTTGTCATTTCTACCATATGGCTTAGAGCGATATGGTTTAAATGAGGATTCTGACTTCCTATTAGTTGATTCGTAGGTAGTGGATAAGTTCATCCTTTCTTGCATCTTCTTATAATCCTCCAGCCTGATATATCTCAAGGTCGAGCCTCGTCCAAATTCCTGCATGGATTCATCGCAAGATCCTGATAAAATTGGGAATCCTTTTGTAGCCCCATCTTGAATGCTTGGACTGCTGTGGCAACATCAAGGTGCGGGATATCCAAGGATTCCCTGCTGAATTTGTTCACATAATCCCTTAGGGATTCCTGAGGTCCTTGAGTTATCCTGTAGAGATCACTTGTTAGTTTTTCAAAACTCCGACTACAAGAAAATTGACTATTAAATAAATTCACTAGGTGAGCAAAAGATGTAATCGAATGTGGAGGAACATTTAAGAGCCACTTCAAAGCTGATCCTGTTAAAGTAGAACCAAAGCCTTTGCACAAGCATGCTTCCTTGAGCTCTGGATGGATAGGATTAATCTCCATTCTTTCCCTATACTGGGCAATATGCTCTTCAGGATCCGTAGTCCCGTCGTAGAGTTTCATGTTGGGGGTTTGAAATCTTTTCGGAATCTCAGCATCATAGATAGGATATGCGAAACGAGATATCCTGTGGCTGTCTTGGGACACTTCCGGAATTGGCTGGACCACTCCAGGTACACTGGATATCATGTCCTTCAATTTCTGAAGCTCCCTAGTAAATGTTGACGTCATACCTGCATCCTGCAAAGATCCACTATTGTTAGTAGCAAGATTATTATTATTTGACACGTTACCAGTCTGAGGATTCTGGCCATATCCTGAAGCATATCCTGAGCTCCTCACAGTTGACATCCTGATCGAGGAGGGTATTTTAGGAGTATGATTCTGGGAATGACCAGGCACAATATTCCCCCTATTATCCTCAGTATATACAGCCGAACTGAAGTTCAAAGTTCTGGGTTGTAAAGGAGTAACAATATCCTCAGCGGATCTGCTTGAGCTAGCTTTTAAGAGTTGTATTTCTCTTAACAGCATTTGGTTAGTTTCCTGTTGCTGCCTTATTTGTTCCTGCACACTTCCAAATAAGGTTAGAATTTCATCATTAGAGGCTAAAACGGGAGCAGATCCCTGAATACTCCGAGTAGGGATAATATCCTGAGGTTGTGAAGAAGCTGACATCCTTGGAGGAGGTGGTGGAAGCACCGAACCAGTAGTAGCAGAAGTTGTAGCAGACATAGTGGAGGAGCTCATGTTTGATCTTGAGGCCATTGTGGACAATGTGGCAAAAAATTTTGAAAACAGAAAACCGATTAACGATTTTACAAAGATTTTTAGTAAAGATAGCACCACTTGCCCCACGGTGGGCGCTAAATTGTTTTGGTCAAAAATTACCAAAGCAATTTAGTGATCAAATTAGTTAAGTGAGGTACTGTGCTAAAAAGTGTGTTGGAAATATGCTGGTTATATTGTTTATGAAAACAGTTTTCAGGATACGGCTCAGGATATTGAGCTGTATCGACGATCAAACTATGAGCAAAAAGTAATGGAAATGACACGAGATGTACGAGGAAAGCCCTTGATCAATCTAGATCGCCGGCATAAAACCTCGGGAGCTGACAATCGCAGCTGCCTAGTTCTTCTTATTACTTCAAATGTCAGGATACAGTGCAGGATATTGACCAGATCGGTAAGTGTTACAATGCTTTGTGTGAAAGTAAAAATTGCGAGAGAACAAGTATGAGAGTGTAGTGAGTGTAGCTGTGATGTCCTATTCGATCTGATATACCCACCTATTTATAATAACGAAATACAAACAAAAATCCCTACAAATATGGGATGCTCCGAATATTCCATTGTGAACGTTGTAGACCGAGTAATGCGGCTTCAACGTCTTCATTTGAACGACTTGGACCAAGTCTCCCGGAGAAAGGGTCTTCGTGAACGTTGCTCCATCTGGACGCGTACTCCTGCACACAACCCGTTAGTAATCCTGAGGATACCATTCAGGATGTTACCAATATCCTGAATGAGCATCCCGGATATGAGCAAATATCATACAATCCAGATATAACTCAAGATATTTCCCAGGATATGGGCTCAGAATTTTGCCCATAACAGTATCCTAGTGCCGAACACCATTATTGTTTAAGACATATTCATGAGAATATGAAGTCCACATGGAGGGGTAGCTTGTATAAAAACTTGTTGTGGAAGTGTGCAAGTGTCAGTACCATTCCACAATTTGAAAGGGCTATGAATCAAGTTTACATGGAAGACATAAAACTTCATGATTGGTTAAGACAAATCCCACCACAACATTGGACAAGATCTCATTTCAGTGGTAAGATTATCTTAAGTTGAGTCTATTGTACATTATGTCCTACTATCTAACCTCCTTTAACATAAGCAGGAAGAGCCAAAAGTGATGTACTTCTGAACAACCTATGTGAGGTGTTCAACTCACAGTTGGTAGGAGGAAGGGACAAGCCCATTATCACTTGCTTAGAGTATATAAGAGAGTACCTGATGAAGAGAATAGTCCTTATGCACAAGGTAATAGCCAAGTGTGATGGGCCTTTGACACCCAAAGCAACTGAGTTGTTTGAAACCATTAAATCTGAAGCCTCTCAATGTTCAGTCATCTATAGTGGGAATAACAAGTATCAGGTGAGTCGGGGAATATATGACCAATGTCTAGTTAACATTAACCAAAGGAACTGCACTTGTAGAAAGTGGGAGTTGACAGGGTTACCATGTAGGCATGCTGTGGCAGTCATCTGGAATATGACCCAGCATGGCCAAGATGTTGGCATCCCTGAATCTTGGGTGTCTGAGGTTTATTGGATTGAAACATGGAAGAAGGTTTATGCTAATACCATTGATGGTGTTAATGGAATTGTTATGTGGACACCCTCTCAATGCCCTACCACTCTTAGGCCTCCCAAACACCACAAACAGGTAGGTAGGCCAAAGAAGAAAAGAAAAAAAGTACTGAGGAATTGAGTGAGCCAATTGTGAAAAATGGAAAAATGATTATGGTAGGAAGCACTGTAACATGCAAAAGTGCAAAGGGAAATGTCATAACCAAAGGTCATGCAAAGGTGATGCGGGTCACTCGTAAAAAACTGCTGAGGCTACATCAAAATCCACTGCAAGGCCTGCACCACAATCCAAAACTGTTGCATCTAAATCGAAGACTGCTGGATCCAAATCCAAAACTGATGCATTCAAATCCAAGCCTGATGCATCATCAGGAGCAGGGCATCAACCTTGATTGTGGTTTTGCTTAACTAGTTCTCATGTCTCACACTTTTGTGGTGGTTTTTGTGATCTTGAACACTATTCAATGTCATGTTTTGAAGTATTTTCTAGGTGTCGTGTAATATGGTTATGGTCTTAAACAAAACTATTATGCCCTTTTTGGACGTATATGGTTTTAATCTATGCTTTATGGGTCAAAATGGTTTGTAGTGTGTGTTATCAAAATGGTTTGTAATATGGTTATGGTCTTTAATGGTCACAAAATTAAACAATTAGTCTTAAAAGGTGAATATTTCAATCTTCAAAATAGAGCCACATAATATATTAGCATTATAATTACATTATCACATTCTAATCTCAAAACATGCATACTGAAATGACTACTGCTCAAATGCAAATTAAATACAACATAAACATAAGCCAGCTGCTAAATAATGCAATTTTCAGCCTTTTGTTTTGTACTGCCAATGTTCTTGCCTTTTCTTCGACAGTGTTCAGGGATTACAATAAGCCACGTATAACAGTCGCTGCTTGTTCACACATCGGATGTTATTTCCAAGCAACAAACCCACATCGTGTGCAACAATAGAATTTGCGACTAGGGTTTGCAGATGTCCATGATGTTCGAATGGTTGTTGGAGATCCACATGAACAAAACATGATTCCATGGTTTCTCATTATTTTTTGAGGTTGGATTTAAATGTTGGTTTGAGGATTCCATTTGTGTAGAAAGGAGTATAGGGTTTTAAAGGTAGGTGGGGAAGATGACAGGGATATTAAAGGACATAAATGCCCCTCATGTGAGGGGCATATGGGGTGGGACAAACGGAAGTTAGTGAGGTGTTAAGTCAATGGATTATAATTGATTGATTAAGCAAACTATTGGATGAAAATTGCAATGTTCAAACTATTGGACTTAAAGTGTTAAAACAAGCAAACCACAGGGACGGAAATTGAGGTTTACTCAAAAGGAAAAGTCAGGGACCCAGAGGAGAAAAAAAAAACTATTTGGACTAAAATGGCAACTTGAACAAAAACTCATGGACTAAAATGGCAATTTACTAAAAAAATAATATCCATCTGCTTCAGAGATTATCCAAGAACGAGTGTGCAAAAGTTGGAGACTATAACTATAATTTTAGAAGTGTAGGGACTATCCGGATCGTTATAGATATACAAATAAAGTATCATTCTTTATCTCTATATAATAAACTAGGTTATCACCCGGGAACTTCCCGGGTTAGGAAAATTTAATTTACAATAAATAAAAGTACATAAATAACACTTTGAACCTCTAAAACCTTCGTTCGACACCACCAGGGTCGCAAAAAAATCAAACACCCGAATATGTAACCTTATATCACTAACATTCAAACGCATATCAATTGAATAATTTACTAAAAAATAATTTATCAACATGAAGCAGTTACATGAACTCATATTATAGATTTAGCGATTCAATTAACTTTTAGAAATCATTTACAAAATCTTTTGCCAAAAACTAAAGGGTTGAACTAACAAACTCATAGTGATTGTGATTCTTCAGGTTCTTTTGACTTCTATTTCCTCCTGTTAAATCCTTGCTCGTAACTCCTCAATGGCTCATCCCACTTCTCCTTATCCCTACCATGATCCTCACCTATCCCATGCTGCTAATCTCCCCATCCTTCTCCAAAATCACATATCTCAGACGCATCACTTGTTATAGAGCGCCAGAGTTTAAGAGAAGGGACAAGGAGAAGAAGAATCAGATCTAGGGTTTGCAAAAGGAAAACAAACTGAGGTTTGGCATTTGTTCATGCCATTCTTGCAACTGCTAGATAGGACATGTTTAGAATACAAAGTCCTACGTTGAAAATCGTATAGCAAGTAGCCAAGTAAGTTTTAATCAACAAATAAAAAGAAGAAATATAAAAAAAAAACTATCTTCCTAATTACCTTCCAGATCCAACAAAATTTTTTTAGTTACCAAAGTCTGATAATGGCCCGCCTTATGCTCTAAGGTTCCTGTTGGTGCATATTCTGAGACAACAGCTTAATAGTTTGATTATTTAGTCTTTGAATATTTTGTAATGGGCTTAGCATATTGGTTAGGGAGTTAATTAGTGTAATGGGCTAGGAGAATGGCCAAGCCTAGACCAAAGCCCAGGTGCAAAGTTTGTCCTATATAAACAAGGCTTAGCATTAGGGTTTAGGTAGGCCAGTTAGCTGAGAGGAAGAGAGAGTTAGAGAGAAATCTACAGAGAGTGGCTGAGAGATTTCTTGTGAAGGTCTTGAATTGATTGTAAACCTTGTGTTGGATAATCAATAGAAGACCGGATTGAAAGTGATTGTTTCGTGTTCGTCGTCTTTATTCTTGTCTCTGTTTGTTCGATTGATCAAGGGGAGATTATCAATCTCGTTACGATCCATACGGGATAGGGACCTACAATTGGTATCAGAGCTTTTGCTCTTAGTTGTTTGGTTCGAGATTGATACGGATTCAAGATTTTCTAAGAAACGGTGTTGTTTTGACTGTTTTGATTCGTTTTGATTCTGTTCGGGTGTTTGGGTCTTTTTGTTTTTTCGGAAATTCATCTAGTTCGTCGCGATATTCATCTAGTTCTTAGGTTTTTATGTGAAAAAAACATTATAATTTGCTTGTTCGATTGATTTTAAAAGTGTTTTTGAAAAGATAAAATTATGTTTTAAAAATATTGAAACTGTTGCTATATCTTTAAAACTTTTAAAAGGATTGAAAAAATCCTTAATTTTAGGAAAGTTGAAACTGCACGTGTGTTTTTTTTTTTTTTTGGAAAGCTGAAAGAGTTTGTTACAAGGGTTTCTAGAAGTCTTCCCATCACTAGTCTCGACTCCTTTTTTCCTTGTCTCGAGTGATCACCACAGTGCAACATAATATTCAGTGCATTCATCGCAGTCTCGACTCCTATAATTTCTTGTCTCGAGTCATTAACTTTTATCAAGGTCTCGAGTACCGTGGTCTCGAGTCATCATCACTGAGGTATCGAATCATCATCTTCAAAGGTTTCGAGTCCAACGTCTCGTGTTATCAAGGTCTCGACTCCACAGTCTCGACTCATCATCCTCTACGGTCTCGAGTCATCACGGTTCCGAGTCCGAGTCGCAACCATCTCCACTGTCTCGAGTCATAAAGGTTCCGAGTGAAGATTTCGAGTTCACATTCATCACGATATCGGTGTTCACCTTCTTCTGAAACATTATCAAAGTCATCTCGGTTATCATCGTCTGAAACATCTTCATCATCGCATCTCCTGCCAGTTTCATCGTTCACCTTCATCGGCTCCGACCACCGTCGTGCTTCATACATCATCATCTCCGACTGCACCACAAACCACCTTCACGTCACTTCACTATTCATCATCTTCCTCCAATCACAGTTTTGTGTTCTCCGTTCACCACCGCCGTTCATCGTTACCTCCTCCGTCTTCGTCCATCACCTCCGGCGATCACCTCTTCACCTTCGTCACCTCCATTCTCCGTCAACACATCCAGTCATTCATCTCCGGCCTAACCATAATCACCTGCAACATCAAGAAAGGACTTGGCGGTTGTTTATTTTGAAATTAGGTTTTGTGGGATCTTTTGAACGAAGAAGACAACCAGACGTATTGACTTTTAGAATTTTGATAATCCTTTAATCATTAATCAATCATTATCTTATTATTAATAATAATATATTAAATAATAATAATAAGTTTTACTAAATTAAAAAAAAAAGTTTTAAAAAAAAAATTGTTTGGTTTGTTGAAATAGTTTGACAGGTTTTGAGGTGCGGTTCGGAAGCTGGTTCGTGAGTGTTACTAGGTGTTTGAGTCAGCGAAATTTGTGTGTACGATTTTATTAGTACGGTTACGGTCAAAGCTAGATAAGGACCAACAGTAGAGTTAGATTTGGATTTTGACACAGGTTATCAAAGTCCATTTAAACTTTTACGCTCCGTGAAGTCCAAAATGGATAAGGTCAGGGAGACTGTTAAGAATTGGCCAAAGCTTAAAACTGTCAAAGAATATGCTGACTGGAAAGAGAAGTTTGAATTGTTTGTGAAGAGTGAAGATATCACAATGTGGTATTGTATGATAAATGGATATGTTGCTCCTACACGTCGTGATTTCTTACGAGATGATGGATGATTCTGAGAAACTTTTGTTTGATGCTGAGAAGAAAGTTTTAACAGTGATTAAGATGTCCTTGCCATCTGGAATAAAACACTTATTTAATAGGCATGGGACTTCTATAGAGCTGTGGGAAGCATTAGAAAAACGTTATCAGAGTTCATCAAGACAGAGTGTAGGAAGTCGTGCTTCAGATGAAGAAGCAATTGTTGTGAAAGAAGAGAATGAGGAGAATATTGAGAAGAAGGCTGCAGAAGTTTCAAAGTGCATGAATGGTGTGAATGAACTTACAACTGAGGTGAAGGTAACATCAGAACCTGTAAGTCATACGTGTCATAATTTCACTGAACTACAAGGTAAAGTTGACAGACTATCAGAGCAAAACAAAATTCAGTTAGCTGAATTGCAAAAATTAAAAGAGTCAAATGTTCTTTTGATTAAACGAGAGTCAAATTGTTTAAACAAACTCAAATCAAATGAACAAGAAATCAGCAGTTTAACAAGAAAAGTCAATGAACTGTTACAGATCATTGATTTGGCTCGTGAAACCGTAAAGGATAAAACTAATGAATTTTCTGAAAAGTGCAGGGAATTGGCCATTGCACAAGACCAAATTGTTGAACTTAAAGGAAAGTTAGATAAATTTGGAAATTCGTCATTAGTTAGGACTCAAATTCAAAAAGGGTTGAAAAGGAGTAATGATAGAACGGGAGTGGGGTTTAGTAAAGCTTCATCTTCTAAGGATAAAGACTACTCTTTTCTGCCGCATGATTATGAGTTAATTGATTTTGTGCCTACTACACCAGCTGTAGTGGATCCGATAGATGTGGACTTGCCAAATAGTCCAGTTTCTTTGAAAGAATCTGTTGGGTCTAACAATACACCTTATAAAGTGGATGAGGATACTGAAGACAACAAGTCCAAAACATTTAAAAAGAGATCAAATAAAAAGAAAACTTATAAGAAAAAATCCTGTTTTAGATGTCACAACAAAGGACATGTGTCGAGTTGTTGTCCTTTGAAGAAAGGTAAACAAAAAGTTGATGAGGTTAAGGATGAGAATCAGGTTGGGTCAAACAATAGTGTAAAATCTAGTTGTCAGACAAATAAACCTGGATTTCAATCAAAACCCTCAACTTCGAGAAGATTTGATAGACCAAGAAATATTTCTCCAAAATTTAGTCATTATAATGGTAAATCAAATCGGTTTCAGAGTCAAAATAGAAATTTTGGATATAAAAATCGATACCAAACTGCTGGTAATCGAAATTTTCAACAAAAAAATGAACATGGGGGTTTCAGTAACTCAAATGTTCAACAACATCAAATTTTTTTTCAAAATTCATGGTATGAGAATGGGAGAAGAAGGTATCTAGGTAATAATTTTCAAAGGTCAGAAAATCCGAGAGTTTATTGGAACTCTCGCAATCAAAGACCTAGTGGAAGTTATAAATCTTGTTCAACAACGGGTAAAACATCCAAGACACCAGAAAGGTGTGATGGATATTGGTTAGAAGCATCTTATACGGATTTACATGGTCGACCCAAAACCGGTAAGGTTTAGGTTCTCAAGTCTAACTAAGTTGTTGAGTGAATGCAGGAAGACCAAGAATGACTGTTGATGTGTTCAATAGTGGTTATTCCTGTAAAGCATCTTAGGTGAATAGTAAGTTAAAAATTGGTAACGAACTATTTACTTCTGTGATTGTTATGTTTATTTTAAACTTTAAATGTGAAAAACTTTTGTCAGATTTAGAGTGGGAGTCTGTTTGTGTTTAAATTTGTGTTTTTGAAACTTGCTCCATAAAAACAAAAATTTAGGGGGAGAAATTTCCCTAAGCCAAAAAGAGTTTAGTTAGTGCGTGTGTTTAGGGGGAGTGAGTTATAAATTAAAAATATTTTAAAAATCCAAAAACATTGAAAAATGAAAAACATAAAAAAACGAAAAATTAAAAAAAAGGAGATTTCATGGTGTGAAAAAGAAGAAATGATAGTATATCAGCAAGTTAGACTTTCACACTGAAACTGAAATTAAATTGCTTAAGTGTGATAGCAGCTTCATCATATGATGTACCAGTAGGCAAAAAGCATGAAATAATCAACTTACCAATGTGATATAAACCTAAATGAACTATGTATGAGTGGGGAACACATCAGTGGTGTATGGTTTAATGACCTTAAATCTTGCGTTGATAGATTGCCACAATCTGAAGTTTTGGGTCTTTATACTGTTATTTCATCTGGGGATATCAGGGTTGTCCTTCTGCTGCATCCAGATACATGCTGACCTAGACACAACCAGGATATCTTAAAAGAGCTAAAAATGTCAAAACCCTGAAAATGAAGATGCTCTCATAGAGGGTCATTCAAATGTGCAAAATGCATAAATCATACCAAAAAAATGGTATTTGTCTTAGCTCTCGTTAGATATTTTGGTCTCTTTGCTGTACGGAAGTACTGACCTGTTCACCAATTATCTAAACGTTGAAAAACAAAACGGATGAATTCAGTATACTCACCTACTACGATGAATCTATGTGCATACCTTGATCGCGGGGGTATATCCTGAAGTGGGACACACTAGTATATCAGTAATAATTTTACCTTAACGTATCATACGGTAATGGTACTTGAAATGTTCATGCATTTTGTTTAAGTGGACAAACATACTGGTAATCGTCTTGGACTGCTTTTCACGAAAAATTACATAAAGAATTAACTAATGGTGTGAAACAGTTTGATTTTGTTGATATGATCTTCTTACACATGATTCTCACAAAAAGAAGTATTGTAAATATTTTTGAGTTTAGTTTAGTTTGTGTAGTTGTTTTGAGAAATATCAAAAATTCCAAAAATATTTTCTTTTTTAAAAGACTTCCATTTTGAACTGACAGGTAGTTGTTTTTGCATGATAAGGTAAAATATTGGTTTATCTTTAAATGTGAAAAAGACTAATGGTTTTTCGAGATACTTGCTTGTGTTTCTAAACAGATTGATGCAGTTATCAACATGAAGTGTAGAATACAAGTAAAGTGCAGATTGAGAGTGAAGTGAAGAATGTGTGAAGATGCATGGTATGATCCTTCTACTACATTGCATAAAGAAAGAGATTTGAAAGAGTTGAAGTTTACTTGCTTAACCAAAGATTGCTAGTTCACTGATCTACAATGAATGAAAGTTTTGGAGATTGGAAGCATCAGCTAAGGGGGAGTTTGTTGATGTCAGAAACTGTGTAGCTGACGCTATCTAAAGACCAAAAGACTGCAAGATGTTTGAAGACAAAGTTACACTATGAAGCTATTGTCAAGGGGGAGTTTGTTGGTGCATATTCTGTGACAACAGCTTAATAGTTTGATTATTTAGTCTTTGGATATTTTGTAATGGGCTTAGCATATTGGTTAGGGAGTTAATTAGTGTAATGGGCTAGGAGAATGGCCAAGCCCAGACCAAAGCCCAGGTGCAAAGCTTGTCCTATATAAACAAGGCTTAGCATTAGGGTTTAGGTAGGCCAGTTAGCAGACACTGAGAGGAAGAGAGAGTTAGAGAGAAATCTACAGAGAGTGGCTGAGAGATTTCTTGTGAAGGTCTTGAATTGATTGTAAACCTTGTGTTGGATAATCAATAGAAGACCAGATTGAAAGTGATTGTTTCGTGTTCGTCGTCTTTATTCTTGTTTCTGTTTGTTCGATTGATCAAGGGGATTCCGCACCCTTGATTGATTATCAATCTCGTTACGATCCATACGGGATAGGGACCTACAGTTCCAAGTAATCCAACGAATGCAACACTAGCTAATTGCCATGATCGTGTTATATTTCAGAGCTTCACCCAACGACATTAAAGAGGAAACTATTATCAGAAGGAATCACTTGTCTAACTAATCCAACTAATGCAACACCTTTCATCTTGTACTATATTGAACCTGAAACCATTAATATTGTGCATGTTAAATGGTTAAATAAAAAAAATTAAATATCAACATAATAAAGACATGATAGTCTCTCTTTTTAAACTGATAAAACTGATGTGTCACCTTCTGTTGAATTTCCACATGCCTGATCCTTTGCGACCCTTAATGAGAAAAGGAATAAAAATGATATTGTAATAAATAAATAAAAATTGATTTACCTGTTGGTAAGCTTTTATTCAGGTAAGAATTGGTAGTATTTTACCTTATGGTGGCATACACTTGAATGTAACCAATGTGAGAAAAGAACTTCATTCAAGCATTTTATCGAGCAACTTGTGTGCAACCTAATAACATCAGATTCAACATATAAAATGCGTACTCCATGTGCCCAAATGCAATAAACCAACTACAGATTACCGAATTCACACAATGAAAGATTACCTAAATAGATGTTGCAAGCGCTTGGTGACAGATGTAAGGTTTCAAATAATCAAAAACACTAATATTCATATGAAGCCGCCTTTTTCTGCAAAATAAGTGGGTTTTGCAGTTTAATCATCGTGCACACTAGTTCACATCATATATACACAAACAATAAAAAACAGATTGTTAAAAAAAATAGGTGAAAAAACTTTGGTGCTTGTAAGAAGATGAAAAACTATGAACAACCTTTTTACTAAACCTAAACCCGTAATAATGGCTATCAACAATCTATATCCAAAATCTAAGCTCGAAGATTTGTTACAATTTCAATTCATCGATTCACATAATTTTGCTTCATAGATTCACGAATCTTTATCAGACAGAAACTTTGCTTCATCGATTACAAATGAATTTAGCATCTGAATGCTGATTAAAAGAAAACTCAACACATAATTTAGATGACAACACAGATCCATTGAAAAGTATGAGATATACAAACCAAAGAAAATAATAGTAAGAAAACCTTGAATTAACTGAGAATGAAGGTTGATTAATTATCTAAATCTTACCTTTACATGGAGGAGTAGCAAAGAGATCGAAGACAAAGAAGAAGAAACCCTAATTGTGGTGGAGCGGCATTGAGAGAATTGGGTTTATTAGGTTGCTTTTATAAGCGGGTCAAAAAAACGGGTATGGATATCCACTGCGGGATCCATATAAAAATGTCACTTTTTCCCGCATTTTCCTGCCAAAACACAGAAATAGTTGCACCATGTGATGACATGTGTCCCAAATCTTATTCATTTATTATATATACTAGCGGTAAGACCCGTGTGCAAACGCGGGTGGTTTCTTAGAAAACCATGCATAACACATATAAATGATGAATATGGTTATATTTATAGACTTATAAATAGATAAGTCAGTCGGTAAATACTTAAAGTTTCGAGTATAAGAAATACAAAAATATACAATTTATTAATCTTTTGTAAAGGAAATAACATTTGCATTCAAGCATGTTCCTTCTCCAAAAAACAATATTTTAAATCAACAATCGTTTCAATCCTCTTCGACCTCCACAAAACACTATTTTAACCCAACAGTGGTTTTAAACCACCGTTTTAACCCAACAGTAGTTTCAACAATAGTTTTCTCCACAACACTCTGCTTTAACCCAACAGTGGTTTCAAACATCTGTTTCCGTCTATTGACTGGTCAACAAATGTATCAACGACTGTTTTATTTTCAAGCATCTGTCCACAACAAAACACTATTTTAACCCAACAGTGGTTTTAAACTACCATTTTAACCCAACAGCGGTTTCAACAATAGTTTTCTACAAAACACTCTACTTTAACCAAACAGTGATTTCAAACATCTGTTGACCAAAGTCAACAGATGTATCAACTACTGTTTTATTTTCAAACATCTGTCCACGACAACAGAACTTTCAGCATTTAAACAGACCTTTGCCAATATTACAAGCTCTTTTAAACTCTCAAACCTGAATATTCAGTTAATTAATTTAAATAACAAACATGCTTAATAATTTTAACACAACTAATTATTATATAAAATATGAAAGTGTCAAACAGAGGTAACTATATCATAAACAAAGTTCAAAACAGCAAACAACATTCAGTAAAATACAGCATAATAATTTCTAATCAATGGGCGAAACAATAGTCTCGATAAATAAAGCTCCTTTCGGACCATTGTAGTTGTTAACATGTTGGAGATATTTCAAAACTTGATTGCTCAGATCAACTTCAACCATATCCCCCCAACTTCAACCTTAAATACTTAACGTTTAAAGTATGAAACATACAAAAATATACAACTTATAATTCATCCTGTAAACAGAATAACATTTGTATTCAAGTATGTTCATTCTCCAAAAAAACAATATTTTAACTCAACAGTCGTTTCAATCCCCTTCAACCTCCACAAAACACTATTTTAACCCAACAGCAGTTTCAACCACAGTTTTCACCACAACACTCTACTTTAACCCAACAGTGGTTTCAAACATCTGTTTTCATCCATCTGTTGACCAAAGTCAACAGATGTATCAACCACTATTTTATTTTCAAACATGTGTTCACAACAACAGACCTTTCATCATTTAAACAGACATTTGCAAATATTACAAGGTTTTAAACTCTCAAACCTAAATATTCATTTATCTAATTTAAATAACAAACATAGTTAATAATTTTAACACAACTAATTATATAAAAACTACAAGTGTCAAACAGACGTAACTATATAATAAACAAAGTTCAAAACAGCAAACAACATACAGTAAAATACAGCGTAATAATTTCTAATCTATGGGCGAAACAGTAGTCTCGATAAATAAAGCTCCTTTCGGACCATTGTAGTTGTCAACATGTTGGAGGTATTTCAAAACTTCGTTATTCAGATCAACTTCAACCATATCCCCCCAAATGCTTGTTATCAGCCACTTGTTGTTTTCAATTATATTAGTCCTTCGGCGCCTATCTGCATAATTAACTACACAAGGATTATTGAAAGCAAACACCTTGATCCAGCCTTCTTCTTCTTTTTCTTCATATCTGAGCAAATCAGCAGTCAGCTCAGCAGACTTTCCAATAACAATCAAATGCAGCCTCTTTGCGATGGTCAAAAAATGCCCTTGGCAAGGATTGACTACGATACTCTCTGGAAAACGAAGCATTCTGAAAGTCTCAGAAAAAACATCGAAAGCAACGATGTTCCTCTCACCTAGTGGATACCAATAATTTGAAACCATAAAATATATGGTTTTATCAGCATAAACTCCTGGAGACCATGAATAACCGCTTGAACCATAATTATTTACGCTACTGAAATTTATTGTTATCCATGATTCACGACGTTGAGAGTAAACACGAGCAGTAGCCACATTACGGTAACATCTGATGTTCAGCACTTTCAGATCATTGAATTGATCAAAATAAATTCCACCAGTATCAGAATTTCGATCATGAATATAATTTAAGTAGTCGTCAGACAAAACCTTATAGCGCCTGGTAGTTGGATTCCAAAGGATCAACTCAGAGCAAATCCCTTCATTACAAACTAACAACAATCCATTAAATGACGATAGAATACGTAAGAAGGTAGGGTGGACATTGTTAGAAAAACTTAAAGTTTTGCTTCTAACGACATCCAAATTACCAGCAACCATGTCATTAACGACAATTGTCGTATCTTTAAAGGAGAGTAGTTTCTTTTGTAGTGAATCTCCACTTCGGAGAGCATGCATCATCTGAAATGCATGACTTGACAGTTCCCTATAAAAATTCTTGGAAAGACATTTAAAACGACCAATATCTTCTGCAAAGAGCCTTGTGAAAATTTCGTCAATAATCACTTGAAACCCAATGTTTTCCATTTCGAAGTGAACATATGCGTGTTTGAAAGCCAAAGAAATTGTAATGATATTGATAAACAAAAAAACTTTTGAAAATGATTGAGTAGATGGATGAAAGCGGTAATGATGAAAGCCTCTGCCCAATGTATTTTATATACCCAATGAAGGCGGTTATGACTAAATACATCGTCAGACTAACTTACTGTTAAAGAATATGATGCGACATTGTTAAGCTTTTAATGCAAAACATTTCAAAAGTGTGTTTCCATGGGAAAAGTATAAATTAAACACGTTTTCATAATTACAATTAACCTCTTCATTTACCATAAGACGCCTTTTTCGTAAGACAGAAGTGAGTGAGTGACATGCATTAATTGAAAAGTATATATCCCCAGGCATTTTGAATTTGAAATTACCGGCAATTTCAAAACATTTGCTAAGGTATACGTTTGCCAAAGGAAACATCTGCTAAGTTATACTTTGTTGGAGATGGGCAGTGGTTTGCCCTTTTGAATGTGGGCCAGACCTTTTACATTTGAATATAGAGCAGTGGTTTAAAATTAATTGTATTTTAACTCAGATAAAAAATCTCAGATAAAAAATCACTTCATTTGCAATCATCATTTAGTCATAACTCAGATAAAAAATCTATTCATTTAAAGACCAGCAATACTCTACATATTAAACAAATGCTTCTACAACTCCAGCAGACAAAGATATTTGCGAACATCTATTAGGCAACAATAGACATTGCCAACAGTAGCAAGTCAAATAGTTGTTAGATTAGCAGAAGATCATCACTAAACAAATGTTATCTTTGGACAGACTTTACCTTTGACAGAGATTTAAAGTAACATATGCATCAGTATTTACAATTGAGAGGAGAAAATTCTTCGAAAAGCTCTGTTAGGCAACAACAGATGTTGGCAACAGTAGCAAGTCAAACAGCCGTTAGATCAGCAGATGATGATGTCAAGCAGATGTTCTCTTTTGACAACCTTTAACTTTGACAGATCTATACGTTAACAGAAATTGATTCAACATCAACATAATCTAATTAACCTCAGAGACAATTTCATTTCTACATCAATAGTGTCGATCTGCAATAATCAGATGATATTAAAAATTACATAATAATACTTATGCACCTTAAAATGCTCCACAAACATTAATAGGATTAAAATTTAATTATGAGGATTAAAAGATCAACAATTACATCGAGTACTGAACAACGAAACTTTAAATCTAACAACAACACCAAGAAATTTAGGAATCTAACAGCAAAAATTTAGTGCTTTTAGCTTCAACTCCATCGAGTAATGAACTTCTCAATGTATATATTCGACAATCGCCATGAACTCCACTGAAGTACTGAATGCATTACCATCAGGTTTCTAGAAACCTGGTCTCTCGTGAACAGACCAAGACGCAGTACATGAAAACACTTCTTCAGCCATTGAAGAGTAGCCCTATCCTCATATACTTAATCCTCAACTTGCTTCATAAAGATCTGCTTTAAACCATCGGAGCCTGGACAAGTGTATACTTTCTATACATAAAAATTCCAAATTTTATGCTTCTTTTAATACAAAAAAGGCAGGAAAGAACAAATCTCTAGTAAATTATAATCATCATCGTCTGCCCAAGTCAATTATAATCATCATTTAGTCATAAGCAAAAATTATTTTAAATGTACATTTAATAACCTTTCTTTGTGTTTAATTTAACTTTATGCTTCTTTTAATACAGAAAATGCAGGAAAGAACAAATCTCTAGTAAAATAAAATCTTATCTTACAGCAGTAGTAGATCCTTTCTTGCGTTTAGTAGGAACTACTGTGGGTTCTGCATCATCATCATCTGCCCAAGTCAATTATAATCATCATTTAGCCATAAGCAAAAATTATTTTAACTGTACATTTAATAATCTTTATTTGTGTTTAATTTAACTTTATGCTTCGTTTAATACAAACCTAAAATAACCCGCAGGTGATTGTATGAATTTCAAACAACTGTGATTATACTGAAATATAAAGCGAGAATTAGAGTAGATCACTTCAAAATTAAAAATTCAAAATTAGAGTAGCAAAAAAAAACATACTTTAAACGATGTTGGAACAATGATGCTGGAAACAACCGTAGAACAATCATCATCATCATCTGCTCAGATCATTCACAATCATCATTTAGTCATAACTCAGATAAAAAATCTTTAGTAAAAATCAAAAACCAAAACAAACATAATCATATATATCACATTACCATCATCAAGGCAAACCACATATCCCCAAAATTTGTTCTGAAAGTGGGACAGAAAGAGCTTCCGTTTTCTCTTATCCTTTATGAACAAATGTCGAGTATTGAGAAGAAGGGATTTGATGTAACACCCCGTGTTTCCAAAGTCAAAGTACAAGTCAACGTCAAAGTCAAAGGAAGTAAAGATTGCTAAATGCGATCTGTCACTCCTTGCTTAACTATTGATTGTGCTCCTTGACTTGTAATCGAATTTTTTTATTTATGTACTTTAGTTCTATTATGTGGAGTAAATGCTAATAATCGCAGTTTAATCGCTATCGCATCGCAACTCGAATTATGTGTTCTGAATATTGTTTTACGTGTGTGTGCTATTTATGTGTTACGTGTGCATGTTATTATTTGCTTTGTGGTGTTAATCGACGACGCATTCGCAACTCTATCGCAAAGCAAACTAATCGCAAATGCTAAACGAAAGGTTATTTATGTTAGTTAGGTTATTAGTGTAACTAATGTTTAATATTATCGCATCGCTTACTCGCAGCGCTCAACGCACGAAACGAAACGCCAAAAACCAACACGCACCCGCCATTTGATCGAATGACCATTCGATCAAATGGTCATCCGTCCGGATAACCATCCGATCGGATACCCATCCGATCAAGCTGCCCTTTGATCCGTCACTTGTGCACCGACTTTCCTCTTTTGTCACCTATAAATTTCCCTGTCACATCATTGTTCATGATGTGACAACTCTGGTGCCACCCTTCAACTTCTCAGCCCATTTTCTCTCGATTTCTCGCGATTCTTGTAAGTTTTCAACTCAAATCTTTTACATCTATCATATACACACACTTCTTCATTATCTTCACCTTTGAATCTTCACTTTTCACAATGAAATCAGCTGGTTTGAGGTGTTCTAGGATGATGTCATCACGGGGTTCTTATGAACTTCAAGATTTGACCTCATTCCACCAAGAACAACCCAGATCTAAGAGATTTCAACATGTTTAAACACTGATTTCACCTAAAATCTAAACGTTTTCAAGATTAGAGGGATTGAAAGATGTTTTCATAACTTTCTTTCAACTCTTTTACACTCTGGCACTCAAAACCGATAGAATCGGAGCTCATTTAGGCTTTTCACTCTTTCTCTAGTGATGTGTCGGTCTGAGATCCGACACAAACATATCCATCCCAAAAGAAGGACAATCTGATCGAATGGCCATCCGACCGGATGATCATCCGTAGGGATTGTCTTTCGATCGAATGACCATCTGTCCGGATTGTCATCCGATCGAATGGCCCTTCGTCATTCTGTTCACTCGTCACCGTTTAACGCACTGTTCATCGCTTAAGCTATCGTTCTGTAATTAGGCTAACTTTCCAGCGCTCTCTTCAATCCAAGACGGTGTTTATTTATTAAATGCTATCTGTGAGTATACTCGATCCTTTTTTGCTTTACGCACTTTTGGGTGTTACATACGTTATCTATTTCAAACCTCAATCGACACACAACGCAAACACTTTTATACGCTGACCGTTATTGCATGTTATACGTGTTACTCGATGAATGCTTGTATGTTATGTTTACACAATGATTGTTGTCTGAAAGCTTAGCAACGATAGTACTATAGTTTGGAGTCAGCACCTGTCGTGGATAGGGGTTGTTAAGGGCTTTTCTTCACATGTCATAGTGGTGATATGTGTTGTGCATTCTACAACTCGTAGTCACGTGGTGCATATTTCATTGTCGATAACCTACTAGCTTCACTTTGCTACATGTTACGTGCTGGTTATGCGTAAACGATTTTCGCTATCTGTTATACTATTAAACTTGTATGCTCACCTTTACACTATGTGTATTGACCTCTATTTTAACGTATGTGACATGTGTTTTGGATGTTTGCTCTGCTTGCTAGAATCAAGCTAGGATGGAGTCTAGAAACAAATCTAAATAAAATCTGAGTTGTCGGAACATTTTATCTGCCTTTGAGGAAACAATGTCTGTATTAACTGCTTTTATTTGATATATTATGGTATGGGACATAATGATTAATATACGGTAATTTTAGTTTTTATGGATTTCTCTTGGATAATATGTTTCGCTCAGTGCTGCGCCCCGATGATTCCGCCGTTGGTTGGGGTGTGACAGATTGGTATCAGAGCTATAACTATAGGGAATTAGGCAAGACTCGACCTAGTCCGGGTCGATGTCTTAGAAACGACCTAGTCTATAGTCTAAGTACCAACAGACCGCCTTGTGCAAACCTGGTAGGGGTTCTGCACGAGCCTATTTATGTTACGCTTTCTCGAACTTATTCTCGCACTGACACTTCACATCGCACGCTATTTCGTAAATGAACGAGTGATTAGATCGAGGCAAGGTGTGAAAACCGCAAACTTTCAATTGGATCAACGCGCATTTTTACTATAAACACGAGAATTTGCATTGAATCAGGAGTAAAATCCATCCTTCGACGTATATTTTCCCCTCTATCTCGTGATTCTATCACACAAACAGGAATACAGCTGTTAAGTCTGGGGTGAAACCCGAACCTTGATGACTCGAGTTGCATAGATGACCAAGTAGATGCGTGCCATTCACCGTATGACGATGATAGAGCACAGTCTATTAGGCCAAAAGGACTTCGAGTCCATCCTTGAGAATATTCGAATCACTTTGGGCAGTCAATGTCTCACACCCAGACAATCTCTTTTCGATTTTATGTGTTCCGATTCTGGTTATTGCCGTTGCTGACTCTGTGATTTATCGATTTTATGTGTTTTATGTGGTTTTGACATGTTTATGTGTTTCAATTTTTGGTAATTTATACGCTTTCCGCTTTTCACCTTGATCAACACACACAACTTGCACTGCACATCTATCTCAAAAGATTAACAAATCACATGCTATGTTACTCGCAATCTCGCTATTCGCACTCGCAACCCTCAATCGCTTACGTAGCTGTGAAGGATAGGTGAATACGTGCAATATATGTAGGTGAATACGTGCAAAATATAGTGAAGATGTGCTTACGTGGACAATGTGCTTCTGTGCTTACGTGGACTATGTGCTTCTGTGATTACATGTTTCTGTGGATTACGTGCCTATGTGACTATGTATAAAGTAGCCTTGAGTGAGATAATAGACTATACTCGACTTAATCGAAATTGTGTTTGAGTCCTGTGGCGATGTCTGTTGCAGACAATGTCGTCATTCGGATCTCACACTGCTCGCTCCGCTCGACGAAACCATGAGGACAAACGTATCGCTGCTCTAGTCGTAAAGCAGATGGCTAAGGTCATTCCGTAAATAGTCAGCGAGCTGAATGAAAATGCTAGCAAGTCCTCTGAAGAATCCAGGACTATTTCTCCTAAGTGTATTTTTAGCTTCAAGCATTTTAAAGCCTGCAGTCCCAAAGAATTCACCGGAGAAGATTGACCTACTGCTATGTTTCAATGGTTTGATTCTATCGAAGTCACCCTGCGCCAAAGCGGCTGTCCTGAAAACCTACTGATGCGTGTGAAATGTTATATAGTTTTTAATGTATATTTTAAGCCCTTTAACACTTTTTAGCCAAGTTTTAAATTTATAAAACACGATATTTACTAACACTAAACACACATATGGGCAAGTGCACCCATCGTGAGTGTAGTATAGTGTTGGTAAGATACCGAGGTCGTCCAAGGACACAAGAGCTTTTAGTACCGGTTTATCCTCACCGTCTAATCAAATGAAAAGTTTAGAAAAAAAGGTTTTAAATAAGAAAAATAAAACTAACTAAATTGCTGAAAAATAAAATAAAATAAAAACAGATAGATAGATGAATCACTTGGATCCGACTCGTATTTAGTGTAACCTTTGATTATTTCCGCATTTTTGCACTTTTTAAGAGATTATCTTAGTTATTGTAGTAGGCCCCTCTTCTGCAGGTGACGTTACCCTCAACCCAGTAGTTTGAGTCAGCAAGGATACAATCCTAAAGGGTTGGATTATTAAAAGATAATTAATTAAGCTATTAATGCATATTGTGGTAGCCCCCTCTTCTGGAGCTGACGTTACCCTCGGCTAAGTAGTCTAAGTCAGTAGGGATATAGTCCTAAGTAGCCGGGTTAAAGTATTAATAGTAGTTTACAAATGAGGTAATCAAGGAGTTCGGACCCCCGCCATCCAATACCAGTGGGTATTGAAGGAGGTGCTACTA
Organism: Helianthus tuberosus; assembly: GCA_030545235.1. Classification (NCBI taxonomy): domain Eukaryota; kingdom Viridiplantae; phylum Streptophyta; class Magnoliopsida; order Asterales; family Asteraceae; genus Helianthus; species Helianthus tuberosus. The sequence goes on along the minus strand of JARYGA010034299.1, from coordinate 292,498 downwards.
AAGTTGACCCAGGTCCTTGCAGGATCTATACACTGAACAAGGTAAGACTCTTACCAAACCGTTTCCTTAACCCCCGACCAGGTAGCCAACATACCTCCATATAGACCGTGGAGATATGAATGGTGAAAATCTTTTATTTTATATAGACAGTAAAATAATGCCAAGACACCACGGACAAACGATAAGGAAGACTCACCTTCAACATAAGAAACTAGTTATTAAAGTCATTAATACATAACCAAATAAAAAGCGCGAAAAGATTAAAAATAAAAAGTATTACACGAGACACTTGTCTTCACCAAGTGATGTAAGAGACTTAGGCAAACATGGCCTTTGATTGTCAAGAACTCTTACGATCAATCTTGGATCCCAAGACTACTCACACACTCTATGATGGTTTGCCAAGGGATGGTTTGCAAATGAGCCAAAAACCCCTATTTATAGCCTGCGCAGAAGCCCGGACACGGCCCCGTGTCCATCCATCTTCTCTTTCTTCATTAATTGCAGTTTGTCTGCATTAGTTGACCACGCCCCCGTGTCCGCTGGGCACGACCCCGTATGCAGAAGCGTATCTGTACTATCAAGATTTTCCGAGATTCTGCGAATCTTAGAGTTGACCACGGCCCCGTGTCTGCTGGACACGCCCCCGTGGTGGGTGATAGAAGGTTCTACAACTTTGCCTTTTCTGCAGACACTTGGGCACGCCCCCGTGCTCAGTTAGCACGGGGTGTGTTCAGCCATCTGTTCTCTTGTTTTTGCTTTGGAGGATGCTGTCGAGGGGTCGGACATGCCACTTTTATTCCTTTTCTTGTATTTATGCTGGATTTGGCTGCATTTTTGCTTCTTTTGTTCATTTAAGCTCTTTTAACCCTGAAAATACAAAAGGAAGACAAAAGCACACTTTTTCCAACATTAGTACTAAAAAATGGTTAGTTTTATGACTCATTTGATGTAATTTATATGTTGCATTTTGCACACATCACTACGCACTGTTAACGCCACTGGCGTTTCCCAGTCCAGGGCTCTGGACTGGTGGACTGCCGAAAGAAACAAGCGTGGGAATGATGCAGCCTATGGGCTTACTTGGGATGAGTTGAAGGACATCATGATGAAGGAGTTATACCCTCCCCACGAGCTTCAGAAGCTGAAGGATGAGTTCTGACACATCAAGCAAGAGGGTGGCGACAACGCTGGTTTAACTGCCCGCTTCAAGGAACTGAGTATCATTTATCCGGGTCAAGTTACTACCCATGAAATCACCATCAAGAAATACATCCGTGCTTTACCGAATTGTGTGGCTGATTCCGTGCAAGCCGCGAAGACGACAACCATTGAGGAAACCTTCCTGCTCGCTGCCGAGATTAACGACAAGTGAGTTAGGGCTGGTTACACCGATAAAGCCTCCAAGAATCATTACCAAGTTACCGCTGCTTCCACCGCTGAAACCGCCGCCGCTCCGCAAGCTTCAAAGTCCTCCCGCCGTAAGAGAAAGAACAACAACAACAATAACAGTAGCAAGAATTGTGCAGTTACCGCCGCTCCACTTCAAGCTGTCTGCGCTCAACCGCAACCCCAAAACCGCCAAGTAGCGGCCACAATGACCAATGCACCGCCAGCCAAGCGTGCATATACTGGTCCTCACCCGCTCTGCCCTACCTGTACTTATCATCATCCTTCTGGGATTGCTTGCAGATTCTGTCTTCACTGCAACCTGTACGGCCACTTTACTGCCAATTGCCGTACCGGTCCTCGCCAAGCCCCAACTCAAGCTCAAGGTCAAGCTCCTGCACCACCAGCTCTCTTTCCTGCTCCACAAGGCCAACGAGCAGTTCCTGCACCCACTGCTCACGCTAGAGCTTGCTTTGCATGTGGGGATCCCAACCACTTTGCAAACATGTGCCCCAACAGAGTGGTGAAGCAAGAGCCACAGCAGTAGCCGCAACAACATCAACAGCAGCAGCCTCAACAGCAGCAGCAGCTAGCAGCCCGCGGACGTGCTTTCAACATCAACGCCCGCCAGGCTCAAGCGGACAACAACATGGTTAATGGTACGTTCCTTGTGAATGGCAATATATGCTTCGTGTTTGTTTGATACCAGAGCAGATAACTGTTTTGTATCGTTTGAATTCGAGAAGCTCCTTAAGCGTAAACGCGCCCATTTCACTACGACGTTCGACGTTGAAGTTGCCACTGGAAGAACCGTCGGTGTCAATTCTGTTTTACGTGATTGTACGCTTGAACTCAACAATCACGTCTTCCCTATCGACTTTATTCCGATGCAGCTCGGTAGTTTTGACATCATAGTAGGCATGGATTTTCTTCATGAAAATCATGCTGAAGTTGTTTGCTTCGATAAAATGATTCGTTTCTCGCTCGCTAATGGTGATCACCTTTGTGTGTATGGCGAAGCTCCTTCGAAAAGTCTCAAGCTTATGTCGTGTATCCAAGCGAGCAAGTATCTCCGCAAGGAAAAGGAAGGAAAGACACGAGTGAAAGATGTTCCGGTTGTTTGCGAATTTCCTAACGTATTTCCTGATGATTTACCTGGTTTACCTCTGTCTCGTGATATCGACTTTCGTATTGATCTCATTCCTGGAGCAAATCCTGTCGCTAAAGCTCCCTATCGTCATGGTTGTAAAACAAGGTCTCCAAGGCCGAGTACTCCCTGAGTAGTCGCTACAAGCTAGGTTGCCGAGTCGACTTTCTTCAACTCCGACTAATTACTTGGAATCAATCAAATGCGGTCAACATTGGCCAAAATCGGATCTAGTAGGTCAACTCGAGCCGAGTTTGACTTAAAATAAAATAAAACATAATTTTTATGCCTATCATATTAAATAATGAATATCAATTTCACGTATTTTTTTTATAAATATTAGTAAATTTATGTTATTTAACATATATTTAATTTCTGAAAACTAATTTCTTTATAATTTGCCATCTCCGAGTACTCCCTGTGTACTCTCCGCCTAGGCCGAGTACTCTCAACTCCCCGGTCGACCGACTAGGGAGCGCCTAACAACTTTTACAACCATGCCTATCGTCTCGCTCCGTTCGAAATGCGCGAACTCTCGAGTAAACTCCAGGAATTGCTTGACAAAGGCTTCATTCGCCCTAGCACCACTCCTTGGGGCGCACTAGTTCTTTTCGTCAAAAAGAAGGACGGGTCGTTATGGATGTGCATCGATTATAGGGAATTAAATAAGCTGACTATCAAGAATCGCTATCCCAGGCCTTGAATTGATGATTTGTTTGATCAGTTACAAGGTGCTATGTGTTTCTCGAAGATTGATTTACGCTCAGGCTATCACCAGTTACGAATCCAGGAAGAAGATATACCGAAAACCGCTTTCCGAACCCGATACGACCATTATGAATTCGTCGTAATGCCCTTTGGTTTAACCAACGCACCCGCAGTTTTCATGGATTTGATGAACCGCGTGTGTAAGCCATTTCTTGACCGTTTCATCATCGTATTCATCGAAGACATCTTCATCTATTTGAGGTCGAAAACCGAACACTCGCAACATCTACGTTTGGTTCTCGAATTGCTCTAAGGTAATCGACTATATGCCAAGTTCTCCAAGTGCGAATTTTAGCTAGAGGAGGTTCAATTCCTCGGTCACATCGTCAATAGTAAAGGTATACACGTCGACCCCTCGTAGATCAAAGCTATTAAGAGTTGGGTTACTCCAAAATCACCATCCGAAGTTCGCTCATTCCTCGGATTGGCGGGCTATTACCGTCGATTCATCGCTGATTTCTCGAAAATCACTGTCCTGCTTACTTCTCTCACGCATAAAGACAAGCCTTTTGTTTGGGGAACCGAACAAGAGACTGCCTTTCAAACACTCAAGCATATGCTCTGCAATGCTCCTGTGCTCGCTTTACCTGATGGAAACGATTACTTCATTGTCTATTGCGATGCCTCGAACCTTGGTCTCAGTTGTGTTCTCATGCAACGGGACAAGGTTATCGCCTACGCGTCTCGTCAGCCCAAGATCCACGAGAAGAACTATACAACCCACGATCTCGAGTTTGGTGCAGTTGTTTTTGCATTAAAGATTTGGTGACACTACCTGTATGGTACCAAGTGTACGGTCTTCACAAACCATCAGAGCCTACAACACATTTTCAACCAAAAGGAACTGAATATGTGCCAACGCCGATGGGTTGAACTTCTCAATGATTACGACTGTGAGATTCGTTATCATCCTGGCAAAGCAAATGTCGTTGCCGACGCTCTCAGCAGTCGAAGCTATTTGCATAGCGTTCGTAATATTCACGCCCAGCACAATCTCGAATCTCTTATCCATGATGCCCAACATGCTTGCTTTACCGAACGCACCTTGAAGAAGGAAAGGATTTTCAATAATGGCGATAAGTTAAATCAAATGGTATATTCCATTATCTAGACCGAATTTGGATCCCCAAGCGCACTAAATTACGACAAATTCTACTGGACGAAGCCCACAAGTCCCGATATTCTATTAATCCCGGTGCCGATAAGATGTACCATGACCTTCACTACAAGTACTGGTGGCCGGGCATGAAGAAAGATATCGCCATCTATGTTTCGAAGTGCCTGACATGTTCGAAAGTCAAGGCCAAACAACAAAGACCCTCTGGCTTACTTGTCCAACCCGAAATCCCTATGTGGAAGTGGGAGAGTATAGCTATGGACTTCATAACGAAACTCCCGCGCACGCCATCAGGTCACGACAGCATCTGGGTTGTCGTTGACCGTTTGACTAAATCTACTCATTTTCTGCTGATACGAGAAGACTTTAAGGTAGAACGATTAGCACGGATCTACACCAACGAAATCATATGTCGACACGGGACGCCTCGTGACATTATCTCTGACCGCGATGGTCGGTGTACCTCGCGCGTTTGGGAAACGTTTCAATCTGCTCTCGGTACTACTCTCAATCTAAGTACCGCTTTCCATCCCCAAACCGACGATCAGACTGAAAGAACGATTCGTACCTTTGAAGACATTCTTCGCTCGTGTGTCATAGATTTTCGGTGGTAATTGGGACGCGCACTTACCTTTGGTCGAATTCTCGTACAATAACAGTTATCATTCTAGTACTCAAATGGCACCATTTGAGGCATTATACGGAAGAAAATGCCGATCGCCTATTGTATGGCACGAGATCGGAGATGCGTAAATTACCAGTCCTGAGCTATTGCAAGAAGCGACTGACAAAATCCTCCAGGTTCGAGACAATCTACTGAAAGCTCAGAGTCGTCAGAAAAGTTACGCCGATAGACGCCGCAAGCCCCTTGAATTTGACGTTGGCGATCACGTACTCTTAAAGGTTTCACTTTGGAAGGGTGCGATCAGTTTCGGCAAGAAAGGAAAGCTCGCGCCTCGATATGTTGGACCCTTTAAGATTCTGGAAAGGATCGGCAAAGTGGCCTACAAACTCGAACTACCGGAGGAACTTAGCAACGTCCACCCGACTTTCCATGTTTCGAATCTCAGAAAGTGCCTGGCCAAGCAGGATTTACAAGTGTAACTTGAGGATCTACAAGTGGGTGAAACATTACACTTCGTGGAGAAGCCTGTCGAGATCATGGACCGAGAAACCAAGAAGCTCAGGCGCTCACACATTCCCATTGTGAAGGTTCGCTGGGAAGGAAAATGCGGCGCAGAGTTCACCTGGGAACTCGAAAGTGACATGAAGGAGAAGTATCCACAGTTGTTTGTTACGCAGAGTTCCCTTAACTAGGGGAGGCTGTAACACCCCGCGTTAATAAAGTCAAAGTATAAGTCAAAGTCAAAGGAAGAAAAGATTGCTAAATGCGATCTGTCACTCCTTGCTTAACTATTGATTGTGCTCCTTGACTTGTAATCGAATCTTTTGATTTATGTACTTTAGTTGTATTATGTGGAGTAAATGCTAATAATCGGAGTTTAATCGCTATCGCATCGCAACTCAAATTATGTGTTCTGAATATTGTTTTACGTGTGTGTGCTATTTATATGTTACGTGTGCATGTTATTCTTTTTTTGTGGTGTTAATCGAGGACGCAATCGCAACTCTATCGCAATGCAAACTAATCGCAAACGCTAAACGGAAGGTTATTTATGTTAGTTAGGTTATTTGTGTAACTAATGTTTAATACTATCGCATCGCTTACACGCAACGCATCGCAACACTCAACGCACGAAACGAAACGCCAAAACCAACAAGCACCCGCCATCCGATCGAATGACCATTTGATCGGATGGCCATCCGATTGAGCCGCCCTTTGATCCGTCAATTGTGAACCGACTTTCCTCTTTTGTCACCTATAAATAGCCCTGTCATATCACTGTTCATGAAGTGACAGCTCAGGTGCGACCCTTCAACTTCTCAGCCCATTTTCTCGCGATTTCTCGCGATTCTATTAAGTTTTCAACTCAAATCTTGTACATCTATCATCTACACACACTTCATCATCTTCACCTTTGAATCTTCACTTTTCACCATGAAATCGGCTGGTTTGGGGTGTTCTAGGATGATGTCATCACAGGGTTCTTATGAACTTCAAGATTTGACCTCAATCCACCAAGGACTGTCACGGTCCCCGACCCGGTTTGACCCGTTTCAGGAGCCGCGGGACAGAAATCCCGTGGTATTTAATTAATTGAGTTTAACAGCGGAAGTTTATCATCAGGATCTTTTTAAAACTGAAATATATTTCCCGATTATGTTATTTCACAACTCGGGATAAAACCCCGGTAATTTACAATACGAAGATTTCACGAAGAAATCTTTTATTTTACAAAACATGTTTCTTTATTTTATACTGAGCCACTTCCTTTAAGCTTGTAGTGCTTCACGGCACTTTTCCTGGATCATAACAGATCACCTGAAACATGTTTGAAAAAGGTTTTGTCAGCGGGAAATACTGAGTGAATCATTCTATTTACATAAAATGATGCATAGTTATTAATTACAGCATAAGAGCGATTACAATGGCTTCTATCTTATTTTTATCTGGCGAAATGTCACAATGGTGACATGTCACAATGGTGACGATGGTCATACCACTATTAGATCAATGAACCTAACTGGGAGAAAATTAGTAATGTGCACAATACCCCACTAGCCAGTAATTCAAGATATCCACGACTTAGTCCCTGTAATTATAACTTTTGAAAATAATTTGAGGTATTGTAAAATAGTTGATAAAAAGAGAATGACTCACATTGCAGATTTATACGGGTAGAGTTTAGCCTACTGATTAGCCTTTTTAACCTAAATTTAATAACAGGCACACAATTCTGGGTTAGTAATCAATACAGCATTTACGATAACTCACGAGATCAACCCTCACAACGAATGACAAAGTGCCATGCTTAAACATCCATCGAATTAACGACTAATGACAAAGCATCACCCTTATGTGGGCAGCACTTAAACATCCATTGAGTACATTGATCGATCGGAAAATGAATCGTAATAGCGATCGAGTTATTACCCTGATTGCGGCGTCGATTAGTGATCTGTGTGTGTTAATTGTGGTAAACAGAGCATAACTCTGTGTAGGATTGGAATTTCTACGTCGTTCCAGCGCCCAAATTCAAGTCCCAAACTCTACTATTTATACTGAAAATTTGACCCAGTGGCGTAGCGCGACTGGTTACCCCTATAGTCGTCGCGCTACGCGACTGCTAACCTAGTTTCATAGAGTAGTCACCTTCTCAACTAGCTTTGCTGACTTGACAGTTTCGTAAAATTCGAATTCGAATCTCAACTAGCTGTGGATAATCGTAACTAGGTTTTACCCCCCCCCCCCTGAGTTTTAGGGGCCCTAATCCTGATTCTGAAAATTCTGAAAATTTTAGGGTTTGTGCAAAATCACTTAGGTGTCTTAATTAGGGTTTCCTATTGGATAAAATAATAAAATAAATATGACTTTTGATGAGAGTTGTTACATTCTCCCCTCCTTAATAAAAATCTCGTCCTCGAGATTTACTGGAATAAATGAGGATACTTTCGCTTCATCTCTAATTCCAGCTCCAAAGTATATTAGGGTCTTATCTTTAAATCTCCTTTTTTTTTTCTTGAACTAATACTAATCGTTTGTGTTTTGAGAATTTTCACCTTTCTATCTTCTATCTGAAGAGGTTGTTCAACAAGTTTTAACTTTTCGTTTACCTCTATATCTTGAAGAGGTACTACCAGTGATTCATCTGATAGACATTTCTTGAGATTGGATACATGAAATACATCATGTACTCCAGCTAACTCTCCTGGTAGTTGTAAAACGATAAGCAACTGGTCCTATACGTTAGATAACTGGAAATGGTCTTACGTACCTTGGACTTAGCTTTTCTTTCTTACCGAATTTTAACAAATCCTTTCCTAGGAGATACTTTCAATAGCATTTTGTCTTCAACTTGAAACTCCAACGGCTTTCATCTATTATCTGTATAACTCTTCTGGCAATCTCTAGCCTTCTTCAGCCTTTCCTTCGTGATACTGAATATCACAGTTGTAGTTACTTAGGATTTTCATCCATCTCCTTTGCCTCATGTTTAATTCTTTTTGCCCAAATATATATCTTAAATTCTTATGATCCGTATACACAGTAAACTTACTTCCATACAGATAATGTCTCCAAATCTTAAGGGCAAAATTTGTGGCTCCTAATTCTAAGTCATGAGTGGTATAGTTTTCTTCGGGCTTTTTCAATTGTCTTGATGCATACGCAATTACCTTTTTGCGTTGCATTAACACACATCCAAATCCTAGCTTTGAAGCATCACCGTATACTTTAAAATCTTTTGTTCCTTTTGGTAAGGCTAAGATTGGAATATTGGTTAATTTATGCTTTAAGATCCTAAAGGCTTCTTCTTGTTTAGATCCTCATTCAAACTTAACTATTTTACAGGTTAGCTTAGTTAATGGTACAGCTATCTTGGAAAAATCCTTACTAAATCGTCTATAGTATCCGGCTAAACCTACAGAACTCCTAATTTCCATTACAGATTGCGGAATCTTCCATTTGGTAATTGCTGCTATCTTAGCAGGATCTACGTGAATACCTTCATGATTCATTATATGACCTAGAAATTGCACTTCTGGTAGCCAAAATTCACACTTCGAGAATTTGGTGTAAAGTTTCTCTTTTCTTAACAAAGTTAAGAGTGCATGCCAGTGCTGACAATGTTCTTCCTGACTTTTGGAGTATATCGTCTATAAAGACAATTACAAATTTATCCAAGTACGGTTTACAGATCCTATTCATCATGTCCATGAATGCGGCAGGTGCATTCGTTAACCCAAAGGGCATGACTGTAAACTCGTAATGACCATACCTAGTCCTGGAAGCAGTTTTAGGTATGTCTTCTTCTTGTACCTTCAATTGATGATATCTGGAGCGTAAATCTATCTTAGAAAAATATCTATCTCCCTGGAATTGATCGAATAGATTATCAATTCTAGGTAATGGGTATCGATTCTTAATTGTAACTTTATTCAATTCCTTATAATCAATACACATTCTCACAGAACCATCCTTTTTCTTAACAAACAACACTGGTGCCCTCCCCCCCACGGGGATAAACGAGGTTGTATGAAACCTTTACTTAATAATTCATCTAATTGCTTTTTCAGTTTTAATATTTCTGTGGGTGCTAACCGATAAGGTCCCTTGGTTATCGGTATAGTTCCTGGAATTAGATGAATCCTAAATTCTACCTCCCTATCTGGTGGTAATCCTGGTAATTCTTCTGGAAATACATCTGGTATTCGGAAACTACAGAAAATTTCCTTAAGTTCTTTATCTTTAGTATGAATGATTACTGAAATCATATATACTATTCCTTGCTTTCGTTCATTATTAGCAACTTTTATTACTGATATGAACTTCATGGGTTTACGTGGCTTATCTCCTGTAATCATTATTACTTCTCTAGTGGGTGCACAAATTTCTATGGAATTCTTATCACAGATAATTCGAGCATGGTTGTTTACTAACCAATCTATTCCTAACACAACATCGAATTCAACTAATTTCATAGATAATAAGGTTGCAGAAAATTTATGACTTAAAAGTTCTATTTCTACGTTTTGCAGAACCTTATTTATTTTAACTAAATTCCCATCTGCCGTTTCTACTGTAGAAATTTGCCTAATGCTGGTTAAAGATAAGTTAAGAGTTTGGCAGAATGAAGTATTTATAAAACTTTGGTTTGCACCAGAGTCAAATAATACTTTTTGTGTAAACGTTGTGAACTAAGAGCGTACCGGCTATCACATCTGGAATCATCTCGGCTTCTTGAGTAGTCAGCTGGAAGGCTCTTACATTCCTTTTTGCTCCTTCTGCAGGTTTAGCTTTATTGTCAGATGGTTTGTTCAGTTTTGGACAATCTGGCCTAAGATGTCCAGCTTCTGCAGGTTTAGCTTTATTGTCAGATGGTTTGTTCAGTTTTGGACAATCTGGCCTAAGATGTCCAGCTTCTCCACAGTTGTAGCAGACTGAAAAATTCTTCCTCCTGCAGTCTTCTTCTTGATGCCCTGGAATTTTTCAAAAATTGCAATATCCTTTGCATCTTCCAAAATGCTTCCTTTTGCAAGAATTGCAAAATGGACTAGTGGTAGATTGCCCATTCCCTCTTTTCTTGAAATTGTTATGGTTATCCGGACGGAATCCTTGGGTAATCTTTTGGGCTACTTCCTTCCTTCTATTTTCTTTTCTTGTCCGTACTAGTTCATCAGTCAGAGTATTGGCTAAATCCACTGCATCATCAATCGTGCGAGGTTTTGCAGCCTTGACGATATTACGGATTTCGCCAATCAATCCCCAAATATAATACCGGTTCTGGCGAAGCCAGGGTTGGTACCACTCGAGCATACTCGAAGAATGTTGAAGTATACCCGCGACAATCTACATCCACCATCCGGTGGGTTAGAAACTTATTTGTCATTTGTTCCTTTTCGTACTCGGGAAAAAATTTTCTTTCTACAAAGCTCTTAAATTCTTCCCAGTTCATAGCATACGCCATCCTTCTTCCTTTTGCTTGTAACACCGTATTCCACCATTCTAGCGCCCCTTCTTTGAAAAGGTTTGACGCGTACATGACCTGATCATCCTGAGCACATTTACTTATGGCAATTACTGCCTCGGTTTTCTCTAACCAAAGCAGTGATGCAGTCGCTCCTTCATTGCCTGCAAACTCAGTGGGTTTACAAGCAAGAAATTCTTTGTAAGTGCAACCAGGCGTTGCAGCTTTCATTTTCTTAGGGAGCGGAGCTTGCCGTGGTTCATTATCATGATTAACATGATCATTGCCTCCGTTTATTCTATTACTGAAGTTATCTTCAGAAATACGTTTGCTAGGAACGATTTGTTGCGGTTCGATTGGATTTTTAACAGCTGCAACGATTGCTGGAATAGAATTGGCTATCCCTTGAGCAACTATTGCTGGAATAGCATTGGCTATCCCTTGAGCAACGATATTTTCTATATCCTGCCTAGTCATATATTGATCCCCCGGTTGTTGCTCAGATTGATTAACTTCGTTAACTGGTTCATTATTAGCGTTTTCCATCTGATAATATATATAATTTATTAGTATCAAAATAACAATTAAACAAAACAATTATACAGAGTTCGTAACACCAATATAGCCAAAACTATTGATTTCTCGATTTCCATTTATATTTAATAGTATGCATCAATACACACTATTATCTTACAAAGTTTTATTTTATTTTACAGACTGATTTTAGTATTACTATTACACAACCACAGTTCCATAAACCCCCAATCCTTTGTCAGTTGATTTTCTAGTAACGGTGTTCCCTCTTATCGTATTTCCAGGAGATCTGTCCCCCAGTCTCTTGGATCATATTCTCAGCATCTATTAGTTCTTTGCCAAAATGGCGGAGTTCAGCCATATTCTCATTAATCATTGGTGGATTTGGTAAAGGTTCTGGATTGAACTAAGGAAAAAGCTTATAGGGATTGTTTTGTAACTGTATTTCATTGGTCAACCATTCGTCTATTTGCGAGTGGATTGAAGGGTTTGGAATAGCTGGATCTAAGTTCATTGGTAGTTGGGTTTCAATAGGATGAATAAAAATATTTTCATTAACAGGCTTAATAGTATCATAGTTTGCCAATATAAAATCTAGCTCTTCCTGAGATGGTAACCCCTCAATTTGTCTAGAGCTTTCCCCAATTTCCATTTTCTTAGGCTTGGGTTTCTCGAGAGGTAAAGCGTTGAATTCTATAGGTTCTTCTATGTCTGGTATATACCTATTGAAATCTCTGGAAACTTCTATTCTTACTGGATAAAGATTTAAATTCTGAAGGGCGTCAGACAAGTCACTCATGCTGTTATGCAAAATACATCATTATTAATTATAACAAAATTTTTATAGAAAACCTTTAAATATTATCCTAGACTGTGTAACTACAAAATAACTGAAAATTAAAACACACTAGGTTTTATTTGTAAATTTATTTATTTACTGAATAAGGTTTCTAGACTGTAGATAATAAAGGTGCTAAAACTTGGGTCAAATTATTTAAAGATTTGTATTCACTTGCTACATTGGTTAGTATATAAAGATCTGCCCATACTATACACAATTAGTCACATAATCACAAAATAGCAATTAATAAAAATTAAGTATTTTCTAAATACTTAATTGGCTTAAATCAGTGGCTCGATCAGTGGCTCTGATACCACCTTTTTCTGTAACGGTCCCCGACCCGGTTTGACCCGTTTCAGGAGCCGCAGGACAGAAATCCCGTGGTATTTAATTAATTGAGTTTAACAGCGGAAGTTTATCATCAGGATCTTTTTAAAACTGAAATATATTTCCCGATTATGTTATTTCACAACTCGGGATAAAACCCCGGTAATTTACAATACAAAGATTTAAAGAAGAAATCTTTTATTTTACAAAACATGTTTCTTTATTTTATACTGAGCCACTTCCTTTAAGCTTGTAGTGCTTCACGGCACTTTTCCTGGATCATAACAGATCACCTGAAACATGTTTGAAAAAGGTTTTGTCAGTGGGAAATACTGAGTGAATCATTCTATTTACATAAAATGATGCATAGTTATTAATTACAGCATAAGAGCGATTACAATGGCTTCTATCTTATTTTTATCTGGCGAAATGTCACAATGGTGACATGTCACAATGGTGACGATGGTCATACCACTATTAGATCAATGAACCTAAATAGTGATGATTATCCCTAGTAGGTCAATGAACCTAACTGGGAGAAAATTAGTAATGTGCACAATACCCCACTAGCCAGTAATTCAAGATATCCACGACTTAGTCCCTGTAATTATAACTTTTGAAAATAATTTGAGGTATTGTAAAATAGTTGATAAAAAGAGAATGACTCACATTGCAGATTTATACGGGCAGAGTTTAGCCTACTGATTAGCCTTTTTAACCTAAATTTAATAACAGGCACACAATTCTGGGTTAGTAATCAATACAACATTTACGATAACTCACGAGATCAACCCTCACAACGAATGACAAAGTGCTATGCTTAAACATCCATCGAATTAACGACTAATGACAAAGCATCACCCTAATGTGGGCAGCACTTAAACATCCATTGAGTACATTGATCGATCGGAAAATGAATCGTAATAGCGATCGAGTTATTACCATGATTGCGGCGTCGATTAGTGATCTGTGTGTGTTAATTGTGGTAAACAGAGCATAACTCAGTGTAGGATTGGAATTTCTACGTCGTTCCAGCGCCCAAATTCAAGTCCCAAACTCTACTATTTATACTGAAAATTTGACCCAGTGGCGTAGCGTGACTGGTTACCCCTATAGTCGTCGCGCTACGCGACTGCTAACCTAGTTTCATAGAGTAGCCACCTTCTCAACTAGCCTTGCTGACTTGACAGTTTCGTAAAATTCGAATTTGACAGATAGTTATGTGGATAATCGTAACTAGGTTTTACCCCCCCCCCCCCTGAGTTTTAGGGGCCCTAATCCTGATTCTAAAAATTCTGAAAATTTTAGGGTTTGTGCAAAATCACTTAGGTGTCTTAATTAGGGTTTCCTATTGGATAAAATAATAAAATAAATATGACTTTTGATGAGAGTTGTTACAAGGACAATTCAGATCTAAGAGATTTCAACATGTTTAAACACTGATTTCACCTAAATTCTAAACGTTTTCAAGATTAGAGGGATTGAAAGATGTTTTCATAACTTTCTTTCAACTCTTTTACACTCTGGCACTCAAAACCGATAGAATCGGAGCTCATTCAGGCTTTTCACTCTTTCTCTAGTGATGTGTCGGTCTGAGATCTGGTTCCTATCAACGAGATAACCGACTTAGCGGGTTGAACATGAACAACAGTCACGAACAATTAACAATTAACTGATCAGGCTTGGGTGATTCCCGTCTGATCGGGTGACTTGGGCTTGATGGAGTTCCCGTTTTTTAATACGTTGTCAAACCGTTTCAATCAAGACCACAAACTTTCAAACTTGTCAAATTTCAAAACGAGCAAGTCACTGAATGGACTGCCGTTCGATCGGATTGCCATCCGATCTAACGACAATCCGATCGGATGGCATATGGTCTTCAACACTTAAACATCTTTATAACTTTTCAAAGATCATCAGTCTCTAACGGATTGTCAACCGATCGGACGACCATCCGATCGAATGACCAATCCTGCTATGAACTTGTTCTCTGAGAAATGTCTCGCTGGAACGGATCGCCATCCGAGCGAACGGCCATCCGATCGGACAACCGTTCGATCGAACGACCTGAAAGGTAGAGATACTTCTCTGATTTTAAAATGCTGCAACAAAAACTTCAAAGCCATCATACACAAACACATCCATCCCAAACGAAGGACAATCCGACCGGATGATCATCTGTACGGATTGTCATCCGATCGAATGACCATCCGTTCGGATTGTCATCCGATCGAATGGCCCTTCGTCATTCTCTTCACTCGTCACGGTTTCACGCACTGTTCATCGCTTAAGCTATCGTTCTATAATCAGGCTAACTTTCCAGCGCTCCCTTCGATCCAAGACAGTGTTTATTTATTAAACGCTATCTGTGTGTATACTCGATCCCTTTTTGCTTGACGCACTTTTGGGTGTTACATACGTTATCTATTTCAAACCACAATCGACACACAACGCAAACACTTTTATACGCTGACCATTATTGCAAGTTATACGTGTTACTCGATGAATGCTTGTATGTTATGTTTACATAGTGATTGTTGTCTGACACCTTAGCAATGATATCAATATAGTTTGGACTCAGCACCTGTCGTGGATAGGGGTTGTTAAGGGCTTTTCTTCACATGTTACATGCTGGTTATGCGTAAACGATTTTCGTTATCTATTATACTATTAAACTTGTATGCTCACCTTTACACTATGTGTATTGACCTCTATTTTAACGTATGTGACATGTGTTTAGGATGTTTGCTCTACTTGCTGGAATCAAGCTAGGATGGAGTCTAGAAACAAATCTAAATAAAATCTGAGTTGTCGGAACATTTTATATTTCTTTGAGAAAACAATGTCTGTAATAACTGCTTTTACTTGATATATTATGGTATGGGACATAATGATTAATATCCGGTAATTTTAGTTGTTATGGATTTCTCTTGGACAATATGTTTCGCTCAGTGTCGCGCCCCGATGATTCCGCCATCGGTTGGGGTGTGACAATTGAGGGAGAGATACATTAGAAATGTCGTTTGAAAATACAAAAGCAAAGAACACGAAAGTGTAAATATGAAGAGTGAAATGAGAATATAAATCACTTTATATAACAAGATGATTGACAGAAGTGAGTGAGTGACATGCATTAATTGCAAATTACATATCCCCATGTATTTTGAATTTGAAATTACCGGCAATTTCAAAACATCTGCTAAGGTATACGTTTTCCAAAGGAACCATCTGCTAAGTTATGCTTTTCTTATAGATAGACAGTGGTTTGCCCTTTTGAATGTGGGCCAGAACTATAACATTTGAATACAGCCTCTCTGGCTGACACATCAGTTTTTCTTATTTCATTCGGATTTCTACTTTAGTATAGATAGATATAATTCTCTATCCGAATAAAGAGGAAAGCAACGATATTGATTCTTTGCTTTAAAGTTGGTCTTCACCCACTTTATCAATATCTGTGTAGTATATATCAATTAGGTGGTGGTGAAGATTGAGGAAAATAAAGATGATAGGGTGGGTGGTGGGTCTTACATAAATTTTAAATTTAAATATTAATTATATTTATTTTAAGTTTTAGTTATTTATTTAACAATAAGGGTTGGTCATTTCACACACACTTAACTGAAAAAATTAACATCCGTCCGCTTCAGAGACTATCTGAGAAGGAGTGTGCAAAAGTTAGGGATTATAGCTGTAATTTTAGAGGTGTAGGGACTAGGGATGAGCATGGTACTCGTTCGGTACCGAAAATCCCCAAAAGTGGGTACCGGTACCGAATAAACCCGGTACGGTACCGGTATTTTAGTGTAAAAACCGGTACCGAACCGGTACCGAAAATGTCAAAAGTTGATACCAAATCGATACCGAGAATGTACCCGGTACCATTTGCTCATCCCAATAAAGTATCATTCTTTATCTATATATAATAAATATAATCCTCAATCCGAATAAAGAGGAAAGCAAGGATATCGATTCTTTGCTTTAAAGTTGGCCTTCACCCAACCCACTTTGTGAATTACATATTTACATCTGTGTATTATATATGTCAATGAAATCGATAAGTATTATAAAAGCACAAGTAATTGCATTATTACCAAGGTACACAGCTATTTACTCTATTAGCTTCTACATTTCAGGTAATATATATCAATCAAGTCGATAAGTATTATAAAAGCACCTGTAGTTACATTAATTACCAAGGCAAACACTTATTAACTCTATCATGTTCTATATTTCAGGTAATCTGAATGTAAATTACTTGAGCTAAGGTAATATTGTGTCAGGTGAGAAAACTTTCAGCTTGGGTTTGACTAGTTTTAGTTCTAAATTAAAGCTTAAACTCGGATCATGATTAAAAAATTCAAAAAATTCAAAAAATTACGTATGTTTTTTAGGCTTTTTTACTTAGTTTTTTGTTTTCTGATGATCCATCCCCAATAAATACAAACACACATAGATACACACACTTTATCATTATATAGCATAATATAAAAGCACACACATGTAACATTCTTTTATAAAATTATATTTTATATTTCCTTAAAAGTATTATTATATTTATACAAGTAATATGCTTGTGTAGACTCACAAACCTAATGTCAAGCACAGTATCCTGATATTCAGACTCAAGTTTAGTTTTTAAACATACTTAAATTTAGCACTGAGCTTGTTCAATCTCAACTCAATTCAAGATTTTATTATGAGTAGCTCAGAACAACTCGATTTGTTTGAACTCCTCTATGAGTTCAACATTTAAGTTATTCCTTTTACGTGGTATTTGGAAGTAATCAATTATCCTGTATAATATAGTGAAGAGAGAAACCAACGAAATGGATGCTAAGGAGCTCAACCTAGAATTGCATCAACATGAGCATCCACTCGTGCTTGTAGATTTACAAATGATGCATCGAGACTATGAAGAAGATGACGATGATTATGATGATAATGATTTGATTGCAACTCAAAACTTCACGTGTATATGTAACAGATGCGGTAGACAAATCGACTGGTACCACCGTTACTACTACAAATGTAGCATGCTATGTAATTATTCTCTCCACACATTTTGTGAAAAAATGCCAACAACTTTACAATTCCAAGGCCATCCTTCCCATATTCTTACCCTTGAAAAAACAAAAAATGATGAGCAATGCCATGGTTGTCTTAGATATCATCGTGATGTCATTTCTTATCAGTGTTCAACATGCAATTATGGAATCGATCTACTTTGTGCCACATATTTGGAGCAAAATTCGATCCATCACCCTATCCACCCACACAAATTAATCTTTGTTAGTGTTGAGCCTATTTTGAGCAAATGTTTTGCATGTGGGAAGAAATACGAAGGGTATTTCTATCAATGCACCACTTGTTTTAACTTCTTAATAAGTTATGACTGCCTTTCTCTTCCCATAAAGTTATCACTTCAAACTGAAAAGTTTAGCCACCGTCATTTACTCACCCTTTCCTATTCTTTTCGAGATCAATTATACGTTTTCGAATGCAGGATTTGTGGAATGAAATTAAAAGATGAACATGTTGTTTACAAGTGCAGCAAATGCATGTATTACGTTCACGCAGATTGTGCAATACAGAGAAAAGAACCCTTCATGTCCATCTTGTTACGTGGTAAGTCTATAATATCACACCCCTGCCAAAAAGATATGTTTCTTCTTTCTTTAGAATTTTATTTATTATATTCAATATCATATATACCTGTTTTTTAATTTTTAACATCACGACAGTTTTTATCGATGCTAAAAACCATTAGTTATGGTACTAAAAACACCCTTAACCAAACCCACCCGGCCACACCCAACTCATAATCATCACTAATTACCAAATATCAAAACTAGTTTACAATGTTATTGGCTCACATATCCAGCATAAGATCCACACCCAACGACATCTCGTCTTGTTGTCCCTATCTGTATTGCGTTCTTCTATATCTAATTTCCCAAAAACTTATGCAATCCTGTTTCCCCATGGCCCTCTTCCTTTTTTTTCTTTCCCTCTTTTTTTTGTTTTTTTTTTTTTTTGTTTAAGCGTTAATCAGATTGCGTAGCAATATCACTTGGATGAAAAGCCATAAAAATTAAAATGAAAACATGTGTTTTGAGTAAGAAACCTAATATATATTCGGAGTAGGTATAGATCTTCAACTTATCACGAGAACACTATTGTCATCTTTATTGTATTAGGGGAAAGGTTTGCTCTCATCTCACCTTTAACACACCATATTTTATAAGTGTGATTATATTGGGTACATTTGTTTAATTCTTTTATTATTTAAAATTTTATAACACTTGTCAATTTGTGTGTACCAGGCCTAGGAAAAACAGAAAAAAATTTCAAAAATGCTGATCATCCCAACCTTCTTCACTTCCCCCTCGAAGATGAATCTCACATCTTAACACATCAAATTGAAGGGTCAACTGGTCAATTTATTAGTCATGAACATCCATTAATCATAATAAATGAGGATGTAAATATTGATACAACCATGGGGATGAAAGCAGTGTCCCTTCACGAACCAATGAAGAGGATTAAACTACTATGCACCGGATGTACAAGACCAATTACAAAAATGCCATTTTACAAATGTTCCATAGATGATGATAGTTGCGACTTTGTTCTCCACGATTGGTGCACTCGACTACCCAAAGTACTAACAAACCATGTTGGCCACCCACAACATACACTTTCGCTTGTCAACGTTCCATCCAGTTTTGGCTTCATCTGTTGTGTTTGTCGATTACCTTGCAATGGTTTTTCATATCGTTGCTTCGAGTACACATGTGATTATGTGGTTGATGTTAATTGTGGATTCATCCCAGAAGAAATCACACACGAAGCACATGCAGATCACTTACTTACAAGAGGAGATGCTTCATCAAGCCGCATATCTGAGATAGAATGTCGCGCATGTCGTGAAAGTATTATTAACACCGGTGAGATTTATTATAAATGCAGTTCTTGTGACTTCTACTTGGATTACCGATGCACTATGCTTTTACCTAAAACAATTAAGCATAAGTGTGACAAACACGACTTGAAGCTGAGTTATTCCCCAATTGAGGACCATAAAAGTGAATACTTTTGTGAAATTTGTGAGGAGGGTCTTGATCCTGGAAAGTGGTTCTATCATTGTGTAATGTGTGCGCAATCTATACATTCCGCGTGTGCTCCTTTAAAACTTCAATCTGAACAAGGTGTTAACTCTCGCTATCTAGAAGGTGTTTATAAGTTTATTAACATCAAGTTTGGGGTTGTAGAAAAACAAAATTTTCACCAACATCCTCTGTCATTTGCTCCCGGGACTGAAAAAGACGGTTTATGCCATTTTTGCGAAAGAAAGTTGCAATCCAGTATGATCTTGAAGTGCTTACAATGTAACTTTGCTTGTCATTACCATGATTGTATATACTACAAAGGATTCCCTGAGTTTGCTCCGGTAAGTATTGATTCATTTGTGGGTAACAAACGTTCAACAAGGTACCAACCTCAAAGGAAATCAGAATTTTATCCAAGTGTAGTGATCAGACCAGTGACCCATCATTGGAAGGTTGTTGATGATGTGCAAACAATAGGTGAAGCCTCCACGCCTGTTTCGGATAACTTTTATGTTGAACGTTAATTCGAATTCCCATATATACGTGGGTGTGTGTAACAATTTCGAATAAAGCTGAGTCAAGGGAGTCTCGAATATCCAGCATGCAATAGTCTAGTTGTTTAACGAGTCTAATGCACTTTTATCCCAGTGTTTGTTATTAGTTTGTTCCTTCTTTTCATGTAATCGTTTTAGCTATTTAAGCGCTTCAGTATGATGACCAAAATAACAAGTTTGCATTTATTGATTTTTTTAGGCATTTTTTGTTCCCAGATTGTTTATCTTGTTTAATCTGTTCCAACCTTGTGGTATCAGAACCACGGTTTTGATCTCTCATTGTGAATCAGTCTTTCTAGTTCGTCTAAAAGATTTGATTTCATTGCCAGTAATGTATCTAACACATGACAAAAAGTCCAAAAGACAACAAACTAACAAACAACTAATTAAAGAGAAAGTTGTAGAAAATGCACTGTTAATGAATGCTACACTATTGAAGAGGCAGCAAAAGAGGACACCGACAGAGGATTACTACAACAACCTAGAGTATCTTAGGAGGAAAAAGCAAGAAGAGTTGAGGAATCTTGGTATTAGGAGTGATGCCTACACCCCAAGATGGATACCATACAAGACTAGAAGGGGGAAAAGGAAGAGGCAAAATGGAGAAGGCTGGAAGATGAAAGGAGGAGGTCTACTACTTTCTTCCTCTCAGGAAATCGTTTTGGCTTCCTCAGGTTTTCAAAGGTCAAGGTTGTAAAGGAGCGGGAGGAGAAGATTGCGGCAACGGTAATTGTCAGTGCCAAGGTGGGATATAACTTAGCTAAATACTTCAGGGATAATAGCAAAACTGCAGCGGGCACTATTGGGGATCGCTTTAGTTCCTCATAACAGGAAAACAATGCAGAGGTTTAGGGAAAGAAGGAACATATGGACATGCATGATGTCGCGGTTGGTCGAGGTAGGACATTTTGTAACGCCCTTGCAGGCAGGATGAGGGGCACAAATAGGCGCACACTTAAGGTTGGGTGTGTTCCTCCAGTCAGTGGGGGTAAGAGATCTTTGGTTGGAGAGGTTTTCGCTTTTGAAAACCTCAAAAACTTGCATTCTCTCTTTTCATGGGATATGTATGGTGGGGCGTTGATAAAATATCTTAGAGGTTTGAGAGTTGCGGTCACCTTTCATTCGGAGAACGAGGCTGTGGCCTTAAAAAACAAGAGAAATCTCTGGGACAACCGGTGTGAGAAGTGGGTGGCTTGGAACGAATAGCATTTGGTATTCCAGCGTATCGAGTGGATCTAGAATAGGGGGTTCCGTTTGATGTCTAGAATAAGGACTCGTTTATGTCCATTGAAAGTAGGTTTGGACGGGTACTTAGCATGGCGGAAGACCCTTCAAACACTGGCGACTTACCCTGTTTTTCGATGGGAATTCTGGTGTTCCATGGAGATCGTATAGGTGAATCTCGTGATGTGGTCTAGGGTGAACGGAAGTGTGAAGTGTGGGTATTGGAAGATGGATATCACTGAGTACCTTAGTTTGACAATCATGGAGGCTGTCGGTTTCACAATTCATAGTCGCCGAAAATGTTTGATCTGACCATCAAGCGATCAGAAGACGAAGGGGTGACAAATGTGGTGCATGGGGAGTCGGAGAGTCCCGAGGCAGTTAGGGACGATTCAATTCCAAAGGAATGATATGCACCAAATGCAACATATAAATTATATCAAATAAGGTATAAAATCAACCCTTTTTAGTACTTCTGTTGGAAAAAGTGTGTTTGTTTGTATGCATTTGATTTTCAGGATTAAAAGAGCTTAAATGTACAAAAGGAACAAATGAACGATAGAAACCAGCATAAATACAAAAGAAGGATAACTGATGCATCATACCAACCTTCCGAGCTTCACCCCAAGACCAAAAACAACAAATCAGAAGACAAGCACGGGGTCGTGCCACCATGGCATGGGGCCATGCCCCACTCACGATTATAGAAAGAAGATGACAAATAGAAGCAGGCAAGAGACACGGGGCCATGTCCCATGGACATTGGCTGTGGTCAACTTCCAAATATGCAAATCTTGGATAGTACAGTAAGTACAATGGCTAAGGGGCCGTGCAAGCATCCAGACTGACACGTCACATTAAATGAAGGCAGAGAAAAAGGAGGCACCGGGCCATGTAAAGCTTTAGTTTCCAACTATAAATAGGGGTGCTTGGTTCAATTGCAATACATACTTTTGGCAAAACCGTCCTGCCACACATTTGAAAAAATGTGTGGCTAAAGGTCATTCATCACATTTTAAAATACCTTTAGTCACACATATTATTATTAATGTGACCATTTATACCAGTTCAGAACTTTTAGCCATACTTTTAGAAAATTATTAGCCACAACTCGAAATGTGTGGCCTAATGTGATTTATGGCCACATATTTTTGTTTCATGTGACCAAAAACATATTTATTTGACACCTTTAGCCACACTAAAAAAAAAAACTGTGCCATATATTAACCACACTAGCAAAGTGTGGCCAATTGTGATCTATGATCACAGTATTTGTATTCATGTGACCAATAACATATGAATTCAAAACCTTTAGCCACACTTTAAGAAAAAAGGTGTGACATTTATTAGCCACACTAAAAAATTGTGTCAAATGTGAGCTACGGCTACAATATATTGTTTCATGTGACTAAAAACATAAATATTCAAAACCTTTAGCCACAGGTTAAGAAAAAAACAGCCACACTATTAAAGTATGGCCAAATGTGATCTATGATCACATTATATATTTACTAATGTTGCTACAATCTAATACATATGGTTAGGTATATTATTTTTTGTGACCAAAGGTTATACAATATCTACACTTAAAATTAAAAAAAAATTATGTGCCTTTACATAAACATTCATCACCTCATTGTCACTTTGTTCATTTTCGTGTGACGTAATATTATCAAATGTCATGAAAAAATGTGTGGCTAAATGTTAAACTTACTATATATTAAAAAAATTCCCCAAAAATATTTCATTCTAAAACTTTTCACCAAAATATTTATCCTATAATTTAAATTTTTCCTCAAAATATTTCATTTTAAAGCTTCCCATCAATATATTTCATCCTAAAGCTTCCCACCAAAATAGTTCATCCTAAAAGTTAAACTTACCCCCAAAATAACTTCCCCCAAAATATTTCATTTTAAAACTTCCAACCAAAATATTTCATTCAAAACTTCTCTCTCAATTAATATTCACATTTGAAAATTATATTAGTTAATATTATAAAACAAAAGAGAATCTTACTACATATTTAAAAATTTATCCTATTATTAATGTTATATATTCTATAACCATATGTGTTTTCTTCTAAATAATATGTAAGAGTATGCATATTAGTTACGTTTATATACATTTTTAATGTATGCAAAATTAGTACTGCTACCAAATTTCGTGTACCAAATTATTTTTGGTTCCCACTTTTTGGCGTTTTTTGGTATGGTACCAATATTATACCGAGTTTAATTTTCAAATACCGATAATGTAGAGCATCGTACCAAACATTTTCGGTATCTGTACATGTACATGTACCCATATTTGATGATTTTCAGTAGCGGTATTTTCGTACCGGTACCGAGCTCATCCCTAATCATATATGTATTAATAGGCCATATTGGGACTTAATGGATCACAATGGCCAATAGTGGGTCATTGATGCATGTGAAGTGTGTATATAAGTTTAAGTATATTTTAAGCCCTTTTACACTTTCTTTAGCCAAGTTTTAAATTTATAAAACACGAGGTCGTCCAAGGACACAAGAGCTTTTAGTACCGGTTTATCCTCAACGTCTAATCAAATAAAAAAGTTTAGAAAAATGTTTTAAGCTAAGAAAAACAAAAATTAACTAAAATGCTGAAAATAAAAATAAAAATAAACAGATAGACAAGATGAATCACTTGGCTCCGACTCGTGTATAGTGTAACCTTTGATTATTTCCGCACTTTTGCACTTATTTAAGAGATTATCTTAGTTATTGTAGTAGGCCCCTCTTTTGAAGGTGACGTTACCCTCAACCCAGTAGTTTGAGTCAGCAAGGATACAATCCTAAAGGGTCGGATTATTGAAAGATAATGACTTAAGTTATTAATGCAAATTATGGTAGGCCCCTCTTTTGGAGGTGACGTTTCCCTCGACTAAGTAGTCTGAGTCAGCAGGGATACAGTCCTAAATAGCCGGGTTATAGTATTAATAGTAGTTAACTTATGAGGGGGTCAAAGAGTTTGGACCCCCGCCATCCAATACCGTTAAGTATTGAAGGAGGTCCTACTAAATTTGACCCAGGTCCATTGCAGGACCTCTAAACGCTGAACAATGGCAAGACTCTTACCAAACCGTTTCCTTAACCCCCGACCAGGTAGCCAACATACCTCCATATAGACCGTGGAGATATGAATGGTGAAAATCTTTTATTTTATATAGACAGTAAAATAATGCCAAGACACCACGGACAAACGATAAGGAAGAATCACCTTCAACATAAGAAACTAGTTATTAAAGTCATTAATACAAAACCAAGTAAAAAGTGCGAAAAGATTAGAAATAAAAAGTATTACACTAGACACTTGTCTTCACCAAGTGATGTAAGAGACTTAGGCAAACATGGCCTTGATTGTCAAGAACTCTTATGATCAATCTTGGATCACGAGACGACTCACACACTCTATGATGGACAATGGATGATGGTGGTGGATGATGGTGTTATGGTGGTGGTGGGTGGTGGGTGAAGTGTGAGAGAGGTGGTGTGCCAAGGGATGGTTTGAGCTTGAGCCAAGCACTCCTATTTATAGGCTGAACAGAAGCTCGGGCACGGCCCCGTGTCCACATCCTTCTCTTTCTTCATTTAATGTAGCTTGTCTTATTAGTTGACCATGCCCCCGTGTCCGCTGAGCACGACCCCGTGTGTAGAAGAATCTTTGTACTTTGAAGATTTGCCTAGATTGTGCGAATCTTATAGTTGACCACGGCCCCGTGTCCACCGAGCACGGCCCCGTGGTGGGCAATAGAAGCTTCTACCACTTTGTCTTTTCTGCTGACACTTGGGCACGCCCCCGTGCTGGCTGAACACGGGCGTGTTCAGTCTTCTGTCTTCTTGTTTTGCTTGGGAAGATGCTGTCGTGGGGTCGGGCATGTCACGTCTTGTTTCTTTTCTTGTATTTATGTTAGATTTTGATGTCTTTTTGCTTCTTTTGTTAATTTGAGCTCATTTAATCCTGAAAATACAAAAGGAAGACAAAAGCACACTTTTTCCAACATTAGTACTAAAAAAGGGTTAGTTTTATGCCACAATTGATGTAATTTATATGTTGCATTTTGCACACATCAGTCATATATGTGTGTTAATGGACCATATTGGGCCTTAATGGATCATAATGGATAATAGTAGTCAAACATGTCTTAATGGATCATGTTGGGCCTAAATGGATCACAATGGCCAATAGTGGATCATATATGTCTTAATGGACCATATTGGACCTTAGTGGATCACAAGGACCAATAGTGGATCATACATGTCTTAATGGACCGTATTGGGCCTAAATGGATCACAAAGACAAATAATGGATCATATATGTGTTAATCGACCATAATGCACAATAGTAGATCGTACAAGTCTTAATGGACAATATTGGACCTTAATGGATCACGATAGACAGTAGTAGATCATATATTTGTTAATGGACCATATTGGGCCTAAATAGTTCACAATGGACAAATGGTGGATCGTATATGTCTTAATGGACCGTATGTCCCTTAATGGATCAAAGTGGACAATAGTTGATCATACATGTTTTAATGGAATATATTAGGCCTTAATGGAGCATGATGGATAATAGTAAATCATACATGTTTTAATGGACCATATTGGGCCTTAATGGATCATAATGGACAATATTAGATCATACATGTCTTAATGAACAATGTTGAGCCTGAATGGATCATAGTGAACAATAGTAGACCATATTTGTTTTAATGGTCCATATTGGCGCTTAATGGATCACAATGGACAATAGTAGATCATACATATCTTAATGGACCATGTTGGGCCTTAATGGATATTAAAGGACAATGGGAGATCATAAATGTCTTAATGGACCATATTGGTACTTAGTGGATCACAATGGGCAATAGGAGATCACACATGTCATAATGGACCATGTTAAGCCTTAATGGATCACAATGGACAATGGTAGATTATACATGTCTAAGTGGACCATATTGGGTCTTAATGGATCACAATGGACAATAGTAGATCATATGTCTGAGTGGACCATATTGGACCTTAATGGATCTTTATGGACACTAGTTGATCTTACATGTCTTAATGGACCATATTGCTGGTCTTATTGTATCTTAATGGACAATAGTTCAATCCTAAATGATTTCCTCTTAAAAGGCCTAATCAATAACTAGAGTAAACTTCCGTTTTGCTCCCTGTGGTTTGGTCATTTTAATGGTTTTGCTCCAATAGTTTAAAAATAGCCATTTTCCTCCCTGATCTTTCGAGTTTGTCGCCAGTTTGCTCCCTAATCTTTCGAGTTTGTCGCCAGTTTCCTCCCTGATGGAGTTAGAGGCTGGGAGCAAAATGAAGATAAGTTAGAAAAATCAGGGAGGAAAATGGCTATTTTTAAACTATTGGAGCAAAACGCTTAAAATGACCAAACCACAGGGAGCAAAACAGAAGTTTACTCCAATAACTATTTCTGGTATGTTCTTTGGCCTCCCAAAATCACAACAATATCTTCAAAAGCCCTTTTAACAGAGCATTTGGACGATTAGGGCAAACACTTTTCGTGCGATGCAGTGCTTTCTTACGGTCTGGTTACTTTACCAGGTATAAAAAGAAATTGTTATTTATTGGACGATTAGGGCCAATATTAACAATTTGGGTTAATAATGGTCATTGAGGGTTTCTCATTGAGGGGTTTAAATTGGGGATCTATTGTGCAAGGGAGCTCTCTAACGCAGACCCGGTTAAAACAACGTATGCTAAACATCTCGATATTCGCAAATAATTCACACTTTCCAAAAAAATGATTTCCTCTTAAAAGCCCTAATCAATAACTCTTTCTGGTATGTTCTTTGGCCTCCCCAAATCACAACAATATCTTCAAAAGCCCTTTTAACAGAGCATCTGATTTTAGGCAGTGTTTTCAGCCAAAATTGGGACCTTGGCCAGTTTGGTTCTGGATATCAGACCAGATAGATGAGAACCGGAGGTCGGACTGGAATCTGGTCGGTTGGACCAAAAAACCGGGAGGTCGGATTGGATTTTTAATCGGTCGGTCTCCCTACCTCGTTTCCCTCACACGGTTCTAGCATCCTCTTAGGATTTGATTATGCCGGAAGGTCATCACTACACCCTTGTTGCTCAGTTAGGTGAGATTGACTCTGACTAGTGTCTCTTGGTATAATTCTTGTTGATTTTTTTGATTTAATTTAAGTTTTGTGAGTTAGGGTTTATAGAACTGTAGGATCTTGTATGACCGTGTGTTTAGGGTTATCTGTATGTATAGTGGAGGTGATGATGAGGTGATGAAGTATTGGATTCACTAATTTGTTTGGATTTATTTGCTGGTTATAGTTAGGTTATTCTTATTGTGTGGATGCATGAACTAGTTAAGATATATGTGCTTATAATACTTACTTTTGATGTGTTTTTCATATGTAATGCTTATAATACTTACTTTTGATGTGTTTTTCGTTTAATCATATGTAATCTAGGCTCATGGGTTTGTGTGATTGTGTAGTATGTGGAATGATGCCTGAATCCCTAAGGGTGTACAGGGTGGTCTCGGCAAAGGCATTCGGTAAGCCTTTTGCCTAAAGGCAACACCGCCGCCAAGGTTGGGTTTGCCGATGAGGGAAGGGAAATCGGGGAGACTTTGCCGATGGGGGAAGGGAAAAGGTGATGAATGTTGGGTGGGGCTACTAGTATTCAACCAATGATGTTTTGTTTTGTTTTGATTTTTTTTTTTTTTTTTAAATTACTTAGCCCAATCTTATTTTAGGCATGTACCCCTTATGTTTTTTGGGAAATAGGTAAGAATGAGATGCAAATTACATGGCACAATATGATTGGGTAGAGGGAAAGTTTGCCTAATCTCTTTAGGCATGCACCCCTTACTCCCTAATACCCTAAGTTGCAACAGCTTCTTCTTGACTAGTTGTTTGATGGGAGTACTTAGCCACTAGCCTTTTAACCGTATGATCAGCTACCAATCCCCAAGGTTTAAAAAAACTGAAACGAGTTTCGAGGCGTTTTCACTTCGCCTCACGAGGCGAACCGAGGCGTAAGCCCGAGGCGGAATAAAAAAATAAATATAAATATTATATACCTTATAAAAATAGTAATACTAACTAAATTCATCATCAAATTCATCAAAATAATAAAAAACACACATAAAAAGACATAAATTGCTTGAAATTGACACAAAAACGCAAAAACAACAAAAACAAATATCTAAAACCCCTGAGGCGCAGCCTTTTTAGCGCCTAAGCCCCTATGAGGCGCACAAACAGTAGAAACCCCCTGAGGTGCGCCTCAGAATCGTTTTTTGGCCGTTTCGACTTGAGGCGCGCCTCGAGGCGCACGCCTCAACCGTTTTTTTAAAACCATGCCAATCCCTAGTTTAGCATATTCATATTGGTGTGTATTATTGTTATTTGTTTGCCAACAAAATTTCCACTAATTGTTTGATTATATGTCTGCAATTAATAATCTAACCCTTTTATAATATGCCACCAATTTAATCGTATTTTAATAATCCTGATGTTTATTTCCTCAACGTTAGAGGTTTAAACCATAGTTACCTAAATCGCTAGGGTACCCACGATCCACGTATTGGATCGTGGTGTACCCAATCGCAATTCGCTACCGATCCGGAACGTCCTGGTACGGCGATCCAAGCAGATTAGGTCCGGCGATCCGAGTTGCGCAGGTACGGCGTTCTAGGATGATAAGGTTCGGCGCTCTGGAATGATAAGGTTCGGCGTTCATATGCAAATTTCGGCAACGAATTCCGACGCCGGAGTTGTTTTCAGCCGGAAACCAGGAAGAAAGGGAAGAAGAAGACAGAACGAGGAAGAAAGGGAAGAAGAAGAAGAAGACAGAACGAGGAAGAAAGGGAAGAAAGGGAAGAAACAACGGCTGCTGTAGATGTTTAGGGTTTTTAGGCTTTAACTAAGTTTAGTTAATTCAACATTTAGCCCCTCTATTTTTACTAGTTTACATTTGAACCCTAAAACATTTAGTTTTTTACTTTTTTTATATAAAAGTATAAAAGTAGTTTGTGTATTTAAACATTTCACCCCTCTATCTTCACTAGTTTACAATATGTTTGGTAATTTGAATTTTGGAATTTGGTAATTTTTGTTTTAATCTGTGTACACCGAACCAGACTCCATGGTACACTGTACCGGTTCGTACCGAAATGAACCTACCCCCCTCCGTACCGAAAACGTCACCTCTAGCGAATCGCGTACCCGAACCACGTACCCGTACCGGAGCGAACCGCGAATTAGGTAACTATGGTTTAAACGGTTTAAACGAGTCGATTCAAGCCGAGCCCATCACGTTGGATTTTAGAAGGTAATTTTTATTTCTGTTTACTCATGACACCATTTTGCAGATTGGAGAATCCACGCCTTGTTGGGTTTTTATACAAGTTGTCCTCTAATTTAAAAAAAAAATGAAATTACAAGTTGTACAAATTCCATGATATTATAATAGATTAATACTTGTTCAGAATGCTTGAATCAAGCTCTTTAAAATAATTAGCTATTTGTCCTTGGCCCAATTAGACTTGAATGTCTTTTGACTTATTTGATTTTTATGTTTCAGATGCAAGTTTATAATGAATAGGTTGAGGAGCTACGAGCAAAGGTACAATCTTGAAGTTTCAAAACACTTTAAGTTATTATAGTAGATTAATTAATAGTTGGAATATATGTTTAGTTTATAGGGGTTAGAAATTTTGAATTTGAAAACCTCACATGTGGTGCTAGTGAAATATACTAACTTAGAATGTGAAGATGGGATTTGCCCAAATATATTTTACATTAATTTACCTATAGGTTAAAATTGTTTTAATTTTATTTATGTCTATATAAATAATAGGAAATTCTTTTAAAAAATTAACAATATCAAATTATACTGTTCGGTCCGGTTTTATCCAATTGGTTTTTCTATAAACCGTAAACCAATATGTTTGCTACGGTTTGAAAATACTGAAACCGACCGACCAAATTAAGTAAAAAGGCCAACCGTGAAACAAAACCATTGAGCGGTTTGGACGATTTCATGGTTTGAAACCAAACCGTGAACTCTCCTACAACATATATACAAATGTATACCATATTATGTGAAGAATCATGTTAGTTTTTAGTTCTGATTATGTTTTTATGTTGTAATGTCAAGTAAATTTCCGGAACTTTATTGTACTTTAGTGATATCAAGACTTTAGGATTTTGTGAAAGATCATGCAGCAAAAGGGATTCTACACCGTCTTACTTAGTTGATTATAAGAATTGTTATGTTTATTACTAGACTAAATCATGTACTATATATATATATAGGCACACACACAACAGTGCATACCAAGTGATTGAAATTAATGCTATAAAGAAGAAGAATAATATCTTGTTTTTTGCATTCATGTTGTCTACTGTTTGCTATTTAGTACTAGCTATATCTACTCATAGTAAATCACAACTTTGATATTTGTAATTTAGTGTTTGATGTAAATGAAATTGAGCTTAAGGTGATTATAAAATGGTTTTGGGGTAGTTAAGGCACGCTAAGCAAATCAAGAAACACAAAGAATTGGAGGGAGAAGATGGTTAGCAGGGGTTTTGTTGCTCGACCTTTGTAGCAGTTATGCATACAACCAGTTTTGTGTTTTTTGAAGTATTTTTAGATATGTATATACACATCGTATGTGCCAATCTCTCATTCTTTTTCATTGTGAGTTTTATTAATTATTTGTGATGCTCTCTTGTTATTAACCAGCAACCGCCACTATAGCAGCAGTGGATGATGCCTCCACCGCCAGTTATGTGTGCCCAACAATAGCAGCAGGCACAACAAATGATGCAGCACGCAGTAGCTCTTCTAAGCAAGTTATTATTATGCCTTCAAAGAATATAATGCTAACTGTAGCTTGATGTTGATTTGTTTATTTATTATGTTGAGTTTGAGAGACCGCAATGTCGAATTTCAGCACAGCAACGACTCACCACATATTTTTACAAGGTATATATACAGATGTCTCTAATTGTTCATATGGATATTGGTCTAGGTTTTACCAGTTATTAAGAAAGTTTACCTAATTATTATTATAACTATTAAACTGGTTCTGGTGATAACTTGTGGTTTGCTTATGGGTTCAGGGTCTTTTGTATGGTTTGGTAGGATTTGGTTGCGGTCTTATTGGACAAGGAATTGCAAATATGAGCATGAATGCCAAACGGTATGTGGTATTTTTATGCTTTCTTTATCAAATGAGAAAACCATTGCTATCATATGAGTAAGTATACAATTACAATCAA
Source organism: Helianthus tuberosus (assembly GCA_030545235.1). Classification (NCBI taxonomy): domain Eukaryota; kingdom Viridiplantae; phylum Streptophyta; class Magnoliopsida; order Asterales; family Asteraceae; genus Helianthus; species Helianthus tuberosus. Next base: position 260,580 of record JARYGA010034299.1, on the reverse strand, counting down.
ATACCCGAAAGACCCCTAATTATGACAATTTCAAAAGAATGCATACATCCTAATGGGAATGTTAAGGTGCCTCCTTTGGTGCAAAGTGCTTTTCTTGGGGGGTATGTTTTGTGAGTTGCATTTGTAGTTAAATTATAAACATGAGCAATTTACTGATGCTTGGTTTATATACTATGCAGGAGGTTATGTTGTTGCAAGTGCTGCTAGGAGTGATGCATGCTGAGTCACAAGTGTTGTTGCAAGTGTTGCTAGGAGTGATGCATGTTGAGACACAAGTGTTGTTGCAAGTCCTACTAGGAGAGATGTACGTTATGTTGCAATTGCTACATCAATTGTAGATAACTTTTGATTAGAAATTTATGTTTAGTATTTAAATTGAAAACTTATGTATGGACTTTGGTTTATTGTTGTTAATATCATTAATTTTGGTTTTAGGTTTGATCATGTTTACTATTGTTTTAATTTTACAAATATTTGAAAATAAAATTGCTAATTATATGAAAATGGCCACATAGAACCACAACAAATATGTGTGGCTAAAAGATAGATAATAGCCACGTTAAAATTACATAATTTTGTGTGGTTATAAAAAACCATTAGTCATACGATGGTCACTTTGTTTTTTTTTTTTTTTTTTTTGTGTGACGATATGACACCAAACGTCACAGGAAAAAAAATTGTGTGTGACCAAAGGCTAGACAATAGTCACATTTAAAATTACAAAATTTTACGTAGCTATATATAACCATTAGCCACATTATAGTCATTTTGTTTTTTGTTTGTGTGATGAAATGATAGCAGCCGTTATGAGAATAAGAAATATATGTGACTAGAGGTTAGACAATAGCCACATATAAAATTACAAAAATGTTGTGTGTCTATAAAAAGTTTTTAGCCACACTTACAACAAATTCATGTAACTTTATAACATAACAGGTCACACTTATAGTAAATTTATGTGGCTGTTTCTACTCTTTAGCCACATTTAATGAACATAATGCTTGATTACAACAACCCTTTTTGTCACATTTTTTTAATTGATGTGGCTAAAACAGTCTTTATGTGTGACTAAAGGTTAGACAATAGTCACTTTTAAAATTAAAAAGTTGTTTTGTGTGTCTAAAAATAGTTTTAGCCACACTTATGGTAAACCCATGTGACTAAATAATAAAAAAACCACACTTACAGTGAGTTCATGTGGCTGTTGCTACCATTTAGTCACACTTAATGGATGGAATGTACACTTACAACGACTCTTTTAGCCACATTTCTATAATTGATGTGGCAATAATAAACTTTTAAGTGACTATATAATAGAAACGGTCACATTTACAATAAATTTATGTGGCTGTTGCTAGCCTTTAGCCACTTATTGTACATAATCTCTAATTCCAGCAAGAAATAGTGGTACCCTTTAGCCACACTTTTTATGTTGCTACGGCCACTAAACGTGAATGTGGCAGTAAGATACCTACGATGACTCGACCTTTGGTCACACTTGAGCTGGAAAGAAAAAGTGTGGCGAAAGGCGTATGGTCACACTTTTTTTGTGTGGCTGTAAGCCTTTTTTGACGTAGTGGATCTCTCACACATGCCACCACTCCACAACCACAATACCATCAGTATCCACCACATTCATCCATCATACTTGGTGAAGACAAGTCATTTATGTGTTACTTTTGATTTCCAAACTTTGGTTAACTTTGTAATTGGGTTTGTATTAATGACTTTAATATCTTGTTTTTTATATTGAAAGTGAACCTTATTCTATCATTTCTTCATATTTTGTTGATTCACTCATTCGTGTCTTTACGGTCTATATAAAGTGTGTTATCTACCTGGAAGGGGGTTAGAAGGGTGGTTGGGTAAAGTTCTTGCCTTGTTCAGTGTATAGATCCTGCGAGAACTTGATTCAAGCTTATTAGGACTTCCTTTGAGGCAGATAACATCAAATCGGGGGATGTAAGAATGGCTTGAATCCATTATAAACAAACTACTATTAAAACTTTAAACTAGCCTTGCGGGACTGTATCCCTGCTGACTCAGACCACTACGGCTGAGGGTAGCGTTGCCTCTAAAAAGGGACATGCCACATTTTGTCTTAATAACTTACTTAAATATCTTTCAATATTCCGGCCTTGCGGGACTGTGTCCTTGTTGACTCAGACCAATATGGCCGAGGGTAGCGTTGCCTCCAAAAGAGGGACATGCCACTATAACCAAAATAATCTCTTAAAAAACCCAAAGTGCGGAAATCATCAAAGGATACATAAAAGATGTGTTGGAACCAAGTGATTCTATCTTGTCTATTTGTTTCTTTTATTTCTTTAGTTTCTTTCGTTATTTTACTTATTAAAAATCTTTTCTCAAAATTTGATTAGATTAGACATCGACGATATTCCGGTATTAAAAGCTCTTGTGTCCTTGGACTACATTGGTATCTTACCATCACTATACTACGCTAACGATGGGTGCACTTACCCTACGTGTTGAAGAGAGTGATAGTGTTATATTGTGTTTTATAAATACAAAGCTTGAATAACGAGCGCAAAATACTTAAAAATATAATAAAAATATGCACATCCTCGCTTACGTCAAGATTTTGGCGCCGTTGCCTGGGACACAAGGATTTTTAGAAAGTTTAAATCGGCGGCCTAATCATTTTTACGCCTCATTAGTTTTTCTTTTTAGTTTTTTTCCTCTTTTGTTCAATTTTTTTACTTTCTGCAGGGGTCGTGCCAATTCCCCAGTAACTTAAAACAGTTTTCTGCCAGACAGAAGCTGCAGCACGAGGTCTTGTGATAATCACACGGGGTCGTGCCCATAAAACAGTTCTAGAAAAAAGTACCGTTTGATCCCAGCGGTTAAAGCCTCATCTGGCAAATATAGATGTTAATGATTATTTTTACCCCCGCCACTCTTAAGGTGAATGATGTCAATTATGTGGAAAAATTCATAAAGATTTAGAATGTCCCATTCTAAATCTTAATCCCCACTACCTAATAGACCCATCGTTTTCCTCTGAATATCACCTTATGATGGGCTCGAGTAAAAACGATAACTATCATCCAGCTGAATCCCATCAGACCTCGTCTATAAAAGACATAAGTTCGGAAGAATTATGTCAAACAGAAAAGAGGATTCCCCAAAAACTCAAAGAAATATAATCCATAAGAAGGGCACGATATTCATCAGGGAACAAAAACGAAGGAGATTTGACGGAGCCATATTCAGAAATAGACAATGCCAAAGCCAACAACTGTACCCTAACTCCTTGCAAAAACAAAGGCGATAGACGTCCCTGTATCGGCCTCGTAGTGATGGACTCCTTAACGGCTTGTGAATTTCACACCAACGGTTTAGACCAGAGCGAACCGACTCACTCCTTCTTTAACAAGAGCCCGGGAAAGGTAAATAAAGGGCGGTTTCGCCCTCCTAGTTTCAGCTTAGGTTTCTTCCTTTCCGAAAACCTCTTGCATTTTTGTATCTCTCGCCATAACCTACGGTACATTCAGCACTTCGGTGTTGTGTCAACCAGCAAGGAACCTCCTGATAAAATACGGTTCCTTTAAAATTTCGACGAAACTTCATAAAACCCTAAAAACTATTCTTTATGCATGAGGGCGTGTTAGGTAAACACATGGTCATGCCTCCCGTATTATTCCAACACGGGGCCGTGTCTACCTTGACATGGCCCATGTGTCACTAACAGACAACATTCTCTGACTCATTGTAGGCAGCACCGGGCGGTGCTTCCTTGACACGGGGCCGTGTCGACGTTCTGTCACTTTCTATAAAGTCATCCATGAGGAGAATGTTTGGACCCATTCCTAGAAGACTATGATCCTCCCTGATCTCACACACATACCAGAAATGGTAGGTTCTTAAAAAGGTTTCCTTAAACCTTCTTGTCTTTACCACATTTAGTCATTTCTCCTTCTTCAACCTTCAACAACCTCCATTGAAGTTTGAAAGCTTCAAGCTTCAAAGCTTAAATTGTTAGGTGAAGAGCATGATTTTTAGCCCAAATTTTTGCAAAACTATTAGTTTATAACATTATTTTAAGCTATTTATGTTCAGAAATGAAAAAAAAAAAAAAAAAAAAAAAAAAAAACAAATAGTTTTAACTTGAAATAAAGGCTCTTGGGCTGAAATATTAGAGCGGTTGAAGCAGCACGGGGCCGTGCGTCACAAGCACGAGGCTGTGTAACTTGTCTGTAACTCCAAACTTTAACGGTTTGTTGTGTTTAACTAGCATGCTGAGTTAGCGAAGTGGTATGCCTTCAACAAGGTCACGAAACAATCGAAGAGGAAAAAGGCTCTCACTTAAAGCCACTCAAGGCCGCTATGTTTGTGCCTTAAAAGTGTCCATTGAGGAGATGACAACGGTGGAGGAGGTCCTCGTAGACCGAGTGAACTACCTCAGCCCTGGAGGATAGCTATAGGGAAATCAACCTTCTCCATCAAAGGTTTGTTGGTGCATTTATGTCTATCGCCTCCGTCAATCCAGTCCATAGTAGAAACTGAAGAAAACAAGACATTATAGTGTTATATTTAGAGTAAAGGCAAGGTGGCATTTATGTAATTAATGAGAACTCTCATTTAACCCCTTGGCCTATAAATAAGAGAGTGATGTCTTAGTTTCAAAGACTTTTGCCATTTTGCTACTTTGAAGAACAAATGAGCTAGAGAGAGAAAGTAGAGAGAGAAAGGCAAAAGGTGATTCATGGTTCTTTGTACATTTTCAGATTTATCAATCGAATCACAGATTATATACGGTTCGTGTGTTTGGTTCACGCACGTGTATGGATTCCGCACGTCACACGTGTCGATTCGCAATCGTTTGGGAGTAGAAAACCGATCCTACAAGTGGTATCAGAGCGGGAGCTAGATTGCACAGATGTAACACACAAAATCGCACAAGAATTCATCAGATTCAGATCATCAATTTATCCAGATTTGTCAAATTTTTTCATTTTTCTATCGTCTTCACTTTTAGACTGAAAAACACAAAATTAACATGGCTTTTACGGTTAAAATTGGCTAATTTTTGGATATTATATGCGAAAATCTTAATCGCACAAGCCTACAAAATTTCAGAGCAAAATTCCAAGTAATTTGAGAGAAATCAAGAGTTTTCTGTCCGAATGTAACACCTGTGCCTCCACGGCCATCAAACAAATACCAAACCAATGAAATATTGTATTTCATACTTGGGATTTGTAAAAATATGTGTATCATTAGCACATATCAATTTTTTGTTCAATTTCAAACCCTAAATCGCTTTCTGGAAGGTTATACGCGCACTGATGCGTAAATATAACCAGTTTAATGCAACAAACACTCCGGAATAGTGACATAGGCTTAACATACCTTAAATAACCTTTACATAACTTATATATAAGTTTTGAAAGGTTTGGTGTGGTGAAATCAAGTTTAATCGCTTACAGGGACTAAAGTTGACAAACTGCGAAAGTATGCCAATTTGAACTGTAACAGACCTTCCGGAACATGACCATAAGTTAAACATACCATAAATATCCTTTACATAGCTTAGAAATAGGCTTTGAGGGGTTCGGTGTGCTAAAATAAACTTTAGGGTCATTCAGGGACTAAAAGTGTCAAAAAGTGCACAAGTTTGCATTTTCGCGCATAACTTACGTTCTGAATACATCCGGACATCCAAAAATTTATGTAAGCACTAAAATATTTTATTTTAGTGTTCGCCATAAGAAAAATCCATTCGTCACGTCATTTGGATCGTTTTTCGCATTCGGGACCAGATTCGATGTATTAGCCGTTGTTTAATTCACAACCACACATTCTAACAATGCTTAGTCAGCGGATAAGGATGGAATTTAAACACCTAAACACCATGACATTTCAACACATGTATGGATGGAATTTAAACACCTAAACACCATGACATTTCAACACATGTACGGATGGGATTAAGGCACGTTTTCCATGAAACGATCTTAACGGTTCGGGTATTCCTATAAATACCCATCCACCCCCATTGCTAAAATCACTAGAACTTTGATTTGAGAAACTCTAAGTTGAAACTATTGTTTCATACCTGAGATTTTTGAATCGAGGTTAGCATTCGGGGACCCTTCGTAAGTATTCTTTCGTTCTTTTCCTTATTTTATTGCTTTTCGAGTCCGAAAGTCAAACTTTGTTTGACTTTCAGCATTGACCAGTAATGGTCAATGCGAAGTTCGTTTGAACTTCGCAACGTGAGTGTAATCACGTTGGTCATAGTCCCTTGGGACTATGCCCACTGATTACCACGTTGTCTAGGGTCGTAGGGTAGGCGATCTAATAAATCGCCTATACCTTCGAACCCGACCCAGTTTGGTCGATCATTAGGATCCAACCAAATACATTAGGTGACCATAGTAGGTAGGGAATAACCTTCCGAGGTTATACCCTATGGTCACATCGTTTGAGTAGTTGTATGATAGGTAGTTTATATGCCTTAGGTAAATTACCAGAATACCCTTTTCATTTATAATTGGTAATTAAGCATATGTAACCTAAACTTTTGTCACATAACTGATTATGTAACATATTTAGGCATATAACACTTGTCATAGGACTAGTTAGACGGTCCGAACGCGTTTCACGCGCACGACGCGTTAAAGTAGCATAAGTTACCTTAATGGGTCGCGATGGGTCGAAAGCACTTAGGTTAGTCTCAATGTAGTATGTAGGCCTTGTTAAACCATATCATATGAGTTCCAATACTCATTTGGCTTACCAAGCCTCATTCTATCCGATCTCCCGATTTAAGTCCGGTTTATTTATATAGTTTTAGTTTGCCGACTGATTCCGTGCTCCCTCTAGCTTTGTTTGGTTGTTGTTCAAGACCTCCAAGCATTATCAGGCGAGTACATTATTCCCCTATTTTACTGCTTTCAATTGTTTTGGGGTGACTCATATGTGCTAAATGTTTTCGATGTTATAACGATGGTTTCAAAAACGATTAAGACGATTTATACAAAACTAATAACGATTTCATAAAGTGAACAAACTTGTTGGTTGTAGTTACATAACAAATGACATTCATTAGCAATGATCAAGCCGACCAGTATTAGGTTATGGTACCATAGGATCTGACAAATCCCGTTATTTACTACACCCGTGGTTATGTGTGGGTATGGTAGGTAGCGACTGAATCTGTAATTATTAACTTACCCTATGGAGGTTTGTTAATACGAAAACGAGAAGCGACGAAAACGAGAAGCGATGAAAGTCACGAAGGTTTGAATGTTATTAGCGAGACGACCTTATAAGTAGTTTCATGACCTAAAACGAATTAAACGATTTACGATTGGTTTTCACACGATGTTTTAACGATTGGGTAACGATTGGGTTTCACACGATGTTTTAACGATTGGGTAAACGATTGGCTTCAAAGCGATATACGATATTATTTTGGTTATACATATTACATGATTTACATTTGGGCATGAACATTACCTTGGTGGTTTGGTTTGGATTAAGTGATTAAGTAACAATGCGTGTGGAATATGATACAAGCATGGTGGATACGCCGCTGGTACTTCCTATATATAAGTGTTTGTATGGTATTACATATTGTAGCGTTATTTGAATCATTTCAGTTTGAGACATAGAACATTTTATACAAGTAACATACTTTTCACAAGACATTTATTTACAAACAACTTATCTTATACAAACTCATTTTACATGGTTATTCATTTAATCATGCATTATTCTCTTATTTATACATATCACCTGAACTTATCATTGTTTTTCAAATAATTTACTAAAACAAATGTTTTTGGGTTAAGAGTCATGGCTACGAGGTTTTACAAATTATAACCCGCTTGATTTGAGTTGGTTAATTAAGTTGCAATATTATACTCTTTTCAAAACAAGGTTTTTAAATAAAGTATTGCAACGTCTAAACTAGCCATGATTTCGACACTCCTACAAAACCTATGTACTCGCCAGCATTTCTTTGCTGACCTCGTTTTCACTTATGTTTCAGGTATTGTTGAATGATATCGATTGATAAGATGCATGCTCACATAGGACTGGACAAGGCCTTAGTGACTCAATAACAATGATAGACTATGTTTAAATAGTGTATTTAGATTTCAAGACGATGTAATTATTCAATGTTTAATAAAACGAAACACTTTTTGGTATCCATGGTTATGAAACATTAATTCTGTTGCAACACGCCCCGATGTTTCCGCCGCGATTTGTTGTTTTACGCGGTCGGGGTGTGACAGAAAAGATGGTATCAGAGCCAATGGTTATAGGGAATTAGGTTATTAGTAATTCTTTGACCTAGTCTATAACCTTCTTAGGACCCTAACGCGAGTTTACTTGCGTTTAGTCATAAAACAATACCGTCACCTATCCTTAGGCGACGACCACAACAAGAACATAAATTTCAAAACCGCTTTGAAAACTAATCATCTGTTCTAGGATGATTGATTACTAGGTTTTGAACTCTCTATTGTAAGGTTTTGAACTCTCTATTATATGGTTTTGAACCTCTTTGAGTTTTCAAAACTTCGTCAAGGTTTTGGGTTTTAAATAATGTGAACACGTGCAAACTGGAAGGGTGAATGCCTGTATTCTGGGTTTTCTGTCTAGGCAAGCACTTCGTATACATCTCATCAGACGCGAGACCAGTTGTGCTTACCTGGGAATTCTTGGGATGAGTGTTCACTTATAGGCGAGCATGTCTTCGCGATACAATATTTTTTACCCATTTACTTTGATCAGTCACCGTCTCATTTGTTTGCCTTAGGTAACAAACAAATGATCGCAATCTTCATGCGTTATCATTCTGTTTTGATTGTCCAATAATCTTTCACCTGTTTCTCCCTATGCCTTTCTTTTTCTTCAAGAATGTCTCTTCATCACGATGACGCCCAGATATCTGAGCAAGCAGCCAAAATTCGCTCAGCGAATAGGCGAAGTAGTCCTGAAGACTGTTGAATTAGCTACTGCCATGTATCATCTCCAGGATGAAGCCACTCAAGAGTTACCAAGACAGGCAGGACCTAGTCAGGCGACAACACCATCAGCCAATAAACCAATCGAGGAATCAAAGACCATGGATGAACGATCCCCTAAGAAGTCAAAGAAGCGAAAGGCTTCTCAGAACTTCGCCATGGTCGCTCACAATGGTAAAGCAGTCCCCCACCAACCAGCTCAACCCCTTGCTAGGTGTGTATGGCTTTTCCTATGATACCTACATCAAGGAACTATGTACCTTACAAACTACTCTTGTGATTACTCTCTTTCAAATGATTGCTCATGATTCCCTCGAAAATTTTAAGTACTCGTTTCACTCTAAGAAACAAAGTACAGTAAATTAAGTGACATTATGAGTAATCGTGCTTTTCGCACATCTGTGCCTTTAAATCCTTGGTTAGATAACTAAGGGTATTTTCAAATCTCATACCCATTCCGTTTTGATTTTTTAACATATACAGTACAAGTATTTCAAAACAATCTTCATGATCTCAAAACATTTCATATAGTTTGAAAACAATTTTTCTAGATGCATTGTCTATGTTATTTCAAAAACATTGGCCATGTTATCAAAACCAACCTTTCTAATTTCAAAATATTTCATATAGTCTGAAGACAATATTAACACAATACATTTTCTGATCAAGTGCATGATTTCGAAAAGCATCATTCATGTCTTTCAAAAACCTTATACATAATTTCAAAATTCATTTCGCATGATTTTAAAACATTTTTGTAAATATATCTACCTATTACACCTACTTTATGATTTCAAAAAAATATTATATATAAGGTTTCAAAAACGTTAAACACATTTTTCTTAAAAGAACCCCATGCATAGTTTTCAAAAATATTTTTCCTCATACATTGACTTAACCTTCAAATTCCGCTTCATATGTCGCCTTGACATATCAGGCATCTCAACTTCATAAGCATTTTACTTCATGTTTTGACTTAAGCACATCCCGTGCAAGATTTCAAAACATCTTCAACTTCTAAAATCCATATGGGATCTTTTTATCTCCACAATTAGACCCTTGTGGATAATCATCATTCAAATCAGAGTCCTTAATCGGATTCCTTATGTACCTTAATTCGAACACTTCGGTTCCTAGTAATCGAAATCGAATTTTCTTTTTGAATCTTTCTATCTTTATAGTTGGATTCTTGATAACGTTTAAAGTACCAAATGAAATCCACGGAATGGATTCCTAGTGTGCTTTAAATGCATGTACGCAATTTACAAGACAAATTAACGAACAATTTTGTGGTTATATGATATGTGTTTATGTGTTCTCCTCTATGTTTTTGTGTGTTACGATTTTCCAAATCCTCATAGAATCTTTCATATCTTCATATGAGAGATTCATAGTAGGATATTCAAAAGGTACTACCTTAAATCCTTATGGGCTTCTACCTGGTAGTTAAGACCCTTGGGTTATATAGTACCACTCCATGATTCATAAGAGACCCTCTTAGTAGTCTAGTAAAAAAAGATTGATTCACAATTTGGTTAGAGAATGACATCTAGTGATGTAGCTGAACAGACTCCTTGATAGTCTATTTAGATCATTTATTGATTTAATTTAAAGGACTCTATCGCGGTCTAGTCACACTCATCACCGGTTTGTTCATTTGGTTTTCCCCTACACACTATAAAATAGACTGTGTGAATTGTGCAAAGAATTGTCTGATTATGGACGCGTACATAATTATGAAATTTAGTGCACAGAAACACAGTAAGATTTATTATGTGTAAGAACCGATAGTGACAACAATAACGAAATGAGAACGATGTAATGGAGGTACGGTGGACGCACCAATGACGCTTCATATACTTGTATATAAGTATCCCTCTTACATTGCAATCATGATGTTATTAAAGGTTACTAGAAGTTCAGAACCCTAACAAATATTGTTCGATCTTTTCAACTTCATATTTCCAAGCTCTCACAAGTTTCCTCTAAATAAATTTCGGGACGAAATTTCCTAAAGTAGGGGAGACTGTAACACCTGTGCCTCCACGGCCATCAAACAAATACCAAACCAATGAAATATTGTATTTCATACTTGGGATTTGTAAAAATATGTGTATCATTAGCACATATCAATTTTTTGTTCAATTTCAAACCCTAAATCGCTTTCTGGAAGGTTATACGCGCACTGATGCGTAAATATAACCAGTTTAATGCAACAAACACTCCGGAATAGTGACATAGGCTTAACATACCTTAAATAACCTTTACATAACTTATATATAAGTTTTGAAAGGTTTGGTGTGGTGAAATCAAGTTTAATCGCTTACAGGGACTAAAGTTGACAAACTGCGAAAGTATGCCAATTTGAACTGTAACAGACCTTCCGGAACATGACCATAAGTTAAACATACCATAAATATCCTTTACATAGCTTAGAAATAGGCTTTGAGGGGTTCGGTGTGCTAAAATAAACTTTAGGGTCATTCAGGGACTAAAAGTGTCAAAAAGTGCACAAGTTTGCATTTTCGCGCATAACTTACGTTCTGAATACATCCGGACATCCAAAAATTTATGTAAGCACTAAAATATTTTATTTTAGTGTTCGCCATAAGAAAAATCCATTCGTCACGTCATTTGGATCGTTTTTCGCATTCGGGACCAGATTCGATGTATTAGCCGTTGTTTAATTCACAACCACACATTCTAACAATGCTTAGTCAGCGGATAAGGATGGAATTTAAACACCTAAACACCATGACATTTCAACACATGTATGGATGGAATTTAAACACCTAAACACCATGACATTTCAACACATGTACGGATGGGATTAAGGCACGTTTTCCATGAAACGATCTTAACGGTTCGGGTATTCCTATAAATACCCATCCACCCCCATTGCTAAAATCACTAGAACTTTGATTTGAGAAACTCTAAGTTGAAACTATTGTTTCATACCTGAGATTTTTGAATCGAGGTTAGCATTCGGGGACCCTTCGTAAGTATTCTTTCGTTCTTTTCCTTATTTTATTGCTTTTCGAGTCCGAAAGTCAAACTTTGTTTGACTTTCAGCATTGACCAGTAATGGTCAATGCGAAGTTCGTTTGAACTTCGCAACGTGAGTGTAATCACGTTGGTCATAGTCCCTTGGGACTATGCCCACTGATTACCACGTTGTCTAGGGTCGTAGGGTAGGCGATCTAATAAATCGCCTATACCTTCGAACCCGACCCAGTTTGGTCGATCATTAGGATCCAACCAAATACATTAGGTGACCATAGTAGGTAGGGAATAACCTTCCGAGGTTATACCCTATGGTCACATCGTTTGAGTAGTTGTATGATAGGTAGTTTATATGCCTTAGGTAAATTACCAGAATACCCTTTTCATTTATAATTGGTAATTAAGCATATGTAACCTAAACTTTTGTCACATAACTGATTATGTAACATATTTAGGCATATAACACTTGTCATAGGACTAGTTAGACGGTCCGAACGCGTTTCACGCGCACGACGCGTTAAAGTAGCATAAGTTACCTTAATGGGTCGCGATGGGTCGAAAGCACTTAGGTTAGTCTCAATGTAGTATGTAGGCCTTGTTAAACCATATCATATGAGTTCCAATACTCATTTGGCTTACCAAGCCTCATTCTATCCGATCTCCCGATTTAAGTCCGGTTTATTTATATAGTTTTAGTTTGCCGACTGATTCCGTGCTCCCTCTAGCTTTGTTTGGTTGTTGTTCAAGACCTCCAAGCATTATCAGGCGAGTACATTATTCCCCTATTTTACTGCTTTCAATTGTTTTGGGGCGACTCATATGTGCTAAATGTTTTCGATGTTATAACGATGGTTTCAAAAACGATTAAGACGATTTATACAAAACTAATAACGATTTCATAAAGTGAACAAACTTGTTGGTTGTAGTTACATAACAAATGACATTCATTAGCAATGATCAAGCCGACCAGTATTAGGTTATGGTACCATAGGATCTGACAAATCCCGTTATTTACTACACCCGTGGTTATGTGTGGGTATGGTAGGTAGCGACTGAATCTGTAATTATTAACTTACCCTATGGAGGTTTGTTAATACGAAAACGAGAAGCGACGAAAACGAGAAGCGATGAAAGTCACGAAGGTTTGAATGTTATTAGCGAGACGACCTTATAAGTAGTTTCACGACCTAAAACGAATTAAACGATTTACGATTGGTTTTCACACGATGTTTTAACGATTGGGTAACGATTGGGTTTCACACGATGTTTTAACGATTGGGTAAACGATTGGCTTCAAAGCGATATACGATATTATTTTGGTTATACATATTACATGATTTACATTTGGGCATGAACATTACCTTGGTGGTTTGGTTTGGATTAAGTGATTAAGTAACAATGCGTGTGGAATATGATACAAGCATGGTGGATACGCCGCTGGTACTTCCTATATATAAGTGTTTGTATGGTATTACATATTGTAGCGTTATTTGAATCATTTCAGTTTGAGACATAGAACATTTTATACAAGTAACATACTTTTCACAAGACATTTATTTACAAACAACTTATCTTATACAAACTCATTTTACATGGTTATTCATTTAATCATGCATTATTCTCTTATTTATACATATCACCTGAACTTATCATTGTTTTTCAAATAATTTACTAAAACAAATGTTTTTGGGTTAAGAGTCATGGCTACGAGGTTTTACAAATTATAACCCGCTTGATTTGAGTTGGTTAATTAAGTTGCAATATTATACTCTTTTCAAAACAAGGTTTTTAAATAAAGTATTGCAACGTCTAAACTAGCCATGATTTCGACACTCCTACAAAACCTATGTACTCGCCAGCATTTCTTTGCTGACCTCGTTTTCACTTATGTTTCAGGTATTGTTGAATGATATCGATTGATAAGATGCATGCTCACATAGGACTGGACAAGGCCTTAGTGACTCAATAACAATGATAGACTATGTTTAAATAGTGTATTTAGATTTCAAGACGATGTAATTATTCAATGTTTAATAAAACGAAACACTTTTTGGTATCCATGGTTATGAAACATTAATTCTGTTGCAACACGCCCCGATGTTTCCGCCGCGATTTGTTGTTTTACGCGGTCGGGGTGTGACACCGAACTCGATAAACTTGTTAACTGTTGTTCTTATTGATGTTCACTATCCGATCGGATAACCATCCGATCCAAAGTCTCATCCGATCTAAGTGAATTTTGTTTATAAAGTGCCAAGTGTCAGATTGAAATTCGAACGGATTGACATCCGATCCATTGCATTCATTAACAGTTGACTTTGTTGACTCTGATTCAATCGGATTGACATCCGATCCTCGGCGCTTTGATCATTCAATTGTTTTAAAGTCCAAGTATCGAACGACAATCCGAAAGGATTGCCATCCGATCCTAATCACTTTGTGTTTGTTTGTTACAGTGTCAACTCTCGGATCACCATCCGATCCATAATCCCATTCGATCTACTGAAGCTTGGCTCTTGTGATTTAAGGATCAATCGTCGAATCACTATCCGATCCATAGCACTTTGGTTGTTTTGATAAGTGCCAATCGTCGAACGGAAATCCGAACGGATTGCCATCCGACACCTAGCAGTTATTAAAGCTTTGACTTAAGTTGACCACGTTTGATCGAAGTGCAATCCGTACGGATTGCTATCCGATCCAAGTGATCCGAACCAAAGTCATTCGATTGACATTTGTTGACTCTGTCTGATCGATTAATCATCCATTCAACTGTTTGTTAGTTTTTAAAACTGATAATTTGTGTTTGTGTATTTTTCAAGGTGATTCGAGGTGATAAATGAGACGATAAATTCAAGAAACGTTTCAAAGATGTCGGAAATCGGCGAAGAGTTTTACAACACATTCTATAATGCTTTTACATCTGAAGAAACTCTAGTGACACCAAAGAATGCTACAACTGTGATATCTGAAAGTTTGAATCATGATAACGCATAAGGAAATAATTTGAGACCACCAAAGCTTATGAATATTGAAGACTATCACTGGTGGTGTGAAAGATTTGAAAACTGGGTGCAAGCCTATGCGTATGATAGTTGGATCATGTTAACAATAGGATATGAAAAACCAAGAAATGAAAAACAGGAATTAATCACACTTAAACAATTCACAGCTGATGATAAAAAGGAACATTCAAGTGAATTAAGAATGATAACTCTACTTCAACAATCTGTCAGAGATGATATTTTCTCATTACTTTTGCAAGGTGAAACGTCTAAGTCAATTTGGGAAGCATTAAAGTTGAAAGCTGAAAGTGGGAAGGATATCAAGAAAAACAAGATATCGCTGTTGAAGAAGGAGTTTGACTTGTTTGGTTGCATGAAGAATGAAACAGTTCGTCAAATGATAGAACAATTTTGCCATCTGAAGATTGAAATGGAAAGGTTTGGAATTAACAAAGACAGAGAAGAGATGGTGAATAAACTCGTCGAGGCATTACCACATGAGGAAGATTGGAAAACCTATGTGATCGTTTTGAAAAATGATGATAAATTCGTTGAGATGACGTTAGAGAGCTTGATTGAGAAAATAGAGGGACATGATTTGTTATTACAAAAACAGAACAAGATGTCTAGCTCTATTTATCAAAAGAATGTTGATCTATACTATCATAGAGGAATGCTACAAAAGAACGAATCTCCAAAGATCAGAACTGCGTATAGTGCAGATAAGACTGGTGACTCGTCAAACAACAAATCTTTGAGCTATGATCCAGGATATCATTCTTCATCTGCATCTGCATTGTTTAAATCTAATCCAAATCAGGATTGGAAAAATTCTCCACTTTTGAACAATGAGTTTGCTCAACAGCACATGAGTTTCTTAGCTTCTATTCTGGTATCTTACGAAGGTTTAATTACAGGTAAGATCGGGAATCCAAACATGACGAATGAGGATTATGATCAAGTCGATCTAGAAGAGATGGAACTCATGGACATTCACTTGTGCATGGCAAGCGTCATTCAAAGAGCTCAAAGATTCATGGAGATAACTGGCAAAAAGTGCTTGGAAGGCCCAGACATGAAGATAGGTTTCGATAAGAACAAAGTCACTTGCTTCAAGTGTAAACAAAAGGGGCACGTTAAGAGAGAATGCACGAACAACAAAGCTGATGATAGCATGAATCTTTTCTATGAGGATTACTACAAAAGGCTATTTATCATCAGAAAAGAGACAAGCAGTATTGACACTTCGTGATCGTAGTGAATCCAGTATACAAAATGAAAAATCTATTTGGGATAATTTTGATTGGGATAAATACTTCGATGAGCAAAAAGGAGTCAGAATTGTAATTCATGATGATGAAGGGTATGATTGGAGTCAACATGACAAAGAAGATGGAAAAGTCAAGGCAATGGTTGCTGATATCAAACAAAGTCGAGAAGAAAGGCATGCTCGCATGAGGCTAGATAAAGTGTATGATGCCTATAAGGAAGCAACACAAGCAGGCATGTGGAGCAAAGAAAAGGAATGCTTTGTCAATCCTCAAGGAAAACCTACGGTTAATCCTGAAATGGTTAATTTTGAAGCACTAGTTGTTGCAATACCGACTGTGAGTGTCTGGTGCAAAGGCGTTTAGGAGATTCCAAGGTATAGAGAAAAAGTTGAAGAAGGCATTAAGAAGGTGATATATGCCAGTCTGGAGAAGAAGAAGAAGACAGTTGATGAGATTGTGAATAAGTGTGGGAAGCTGGTGAATGAGGTGAAGAAAGAAGATGAAAAAGTTGAGGAAGCTGTTGCAGAGAAACAGCAGCAGATTGAGGAAGTACAGAATCAACAAGCAAACGAAACCACGGTGCCAATCACTGAGGTAACAAATCAAAATGATTCTTCTAATCAATTAATTGATAATAAAGCTGAACAACAGTGCAAGAAATGCATGGAAACGTGCAGTGATTGTACCGAAAAGGATGAAAAGGTTAAAATCAGAGACATTGAATTCACTAAAATAGAAAAGGTTTTCAAAGATAAATGTCACGAAATGATTGAAAATGAAAAGCTAAAACAAAAATGTGATGATTTAGAAAAAGAGAACAAAATATTGAAAGAAAAGAGTTCAGCAGTTTGCAACGAATGTGTTCCAAAAGACAAAACAATTCAAGAGTTGCAAAAAGAATATGATGGAATGAAATTATCATATCATATCATATCGTAAAAGAAGCTTATGAAACATTGAAAAGTAAAGTCAAAAGTTTAGATGATAGATTCTTCGCATGTCAGAAAACAACTAAATTTCTTGAAGCTAGATATGAAGGTAAACAAATGGTTTTAAATCAATATATTGATGATGTCGCTAAGCTTAAACAAGAACTGGCAGATAAAGAAAAGTTGGTCAATAGATATGAAGGTAAACAAATGGTTTTAAATCAATATATTGATGATGGCGAGAAGGTGGAAAAAGCAATCAACATGGTTGACTAGTTACCCGATAACATCGATATGACTTACACCAATTCTGATGACATCAGTGATTCAGAGGTGGTTGGTATGGTTGTTGAAAGTGTTCTAGCAGAGGAGTCTACCAGAACAGATAAGTCTGAATCACATGATGAAAACGAGGGAAGTTTTCATGATAGTTATCTTAAACACTCAAAATCTGAAAAAGTTGTGAATGATGATTCAAAAGGATTGGTTTATACCATGAATGGATCGGACAAACTATTTTCGGATAATGAATTCCCAACTCAAAATGTGATTTCAGATAAAATCAACAAAGCTTTCAAACTGGTAAAGATTCAAAAGTCTGAAATTTCAAAATTTGCTGGAAAAAGTCACAAAACTTTTTATAACAAACCTGGTTACAAAAAGAAAAACATGAAAGCTGGGTTGGGTTACAAAAAGAAACAGAATTGGAAAAGAAATGAAACGCCAAATTATCAGGAAAAGATGAAATTTGTTCATGGAACAAGTTCTGAAGAAGTGAAAGAACTCCAATTTAGATGACAGTCTAATGAAGAGTTCTACGCTCAAAAGAAAAAGCAACAACAACAGATTAAAGATGTGTCCAAGAGAACATGCTTTAAGTGTGATCAAATTGGACATCTTAGTCGAAATTGTCCAAATCTTAAACCTGTTTGTGTTGAAATGAAAAAGAAGTCTGATGTTGTGAATCAGAAATCAACCAAGTTTGACTCAAAGCTAACTTGGAAGCCGAAAATGTCAAAGGCTGACTCACAACAAACATGGAAACCAGTGACACCCAGACTTAGAACAACACAAAGTTGGAAAACAACGGTAGATGCAACAAAACCAAATCAGTTTTGGAAACCAAAAGTTGTTGTTCAAAACCAAAATGTTCAAAATGAATCACATTTTTACAAAATAAGTGCTTCGAAAGGACAAACTTGGGTTAAAAAGAAACAAAAGGTTTCTGTGAGTGATAATCGGAATGAAAATTCATTTGTGAAAAATGATAAAGATTTTCCGAAGTTAAACGAATCTTAGTGTGTTGAAATGCCTAAGGTCAAACAGACCTGGGCTAATTTGTTCAAGTAATTGAATAGCTTGAATGTGCAGGTGCTTAAGAACTTTGAAAAATACCAAGATGAAGATGAGAGCAGCCTGGCATGAGGAGAGGAGGCTGTTGAACCCTGCAACTGAATCAGGGAGTTTGTTTCTGGACATAAATAAACAATATTTCAAAAACCCTAAAAATTGAAAATTGAAAAATCAAAAATATGTTTGTTTTTAAATTTTGTCAAAAATTCAAAAATTTACAAAACACATGTTACTTGAATATGCCGAAACCCTCACGGCTGAACAAACATGATTAATTTCACAAGATTGAAAAACGGTTTTCAAACTGTAAAATATCAGTGTGTTGTAAATCATGGGGGTATATTTTCTGCAAAACAGAGCATGTAAAGTAGAAAATGGATGGCGAGACAAAGCTATCAGTATCAGATTGTCAAATTTTCTTTAAAATGTTTTGAATTTTAGAGGGAGTAAGAAAATTTTCAAAATCCAAAAACATTTGAAAATTTGAAAAAGCCAAAAACATGATAAAATTCAAAAATGAGTTTTTGTGTAAAAAGAGGAAATGATAGTACATCAGTAGATAATCAGAGTACGCTAAAGAAATGGAATGTTAAATGTGATAAACGGTCTCACTGATGATATCCCAGTAGGTTTTTACACGCTTAGTAGATTGAATTCGAGATATAAACCTAAATATCAAATACTTATCTCGTGGGGAACATCTCTCGGATATATGGGTAACCCCCGAAATCTTGTTTGAGAGATTGCCTGATTCTGAGATACTAGGTCTTTATACTATTTGATATCTGGGGTATTATGCCTGGTCTTCTGATATTGCGAAAGCAATGGCCTAGACCTCGTATAATACTTTACGCGCTTTAAAAAGCTTACCCTCTGCATAAAAATTGAAAAATATCGAAAGATATGAATCAATTGCAGCTGAAGAAAAGATTCTCTAAAGGGAACACACCTAAAGTCGAGCCTTCATCTCTTTAGTTGAACTGAAGTTCATACCTGAGCTCTCAAGGTCTCGCACTAACCCAGAATACAGATATCAAATTGGTATACTCACCTGAAAGACTGAATCTAGGGATTTTTGATACGGGAGTATATTCTGAGGTGGGACACGCGAATAAGTTTAAGTCCTTAAGACACTAAATCTCGTGTCTCGGATCAATTGAACTTTGTATGAAAACTTAAGTGTATCACTATATACTGACAATTTAAGTGAATCATTTAGAACATAAAGTGTTTATAAAGCTCAACGGTACTAGTGATTTGTCAAAAACTGATATGATCCTCTGACACGAACTTAAACAAAAATATTGTCTGTAATTATGTTTGTAAATATTTCTTTACTGCTTTATGTTTCAGAAAAATACAAAAAGATTTTGATTCCACTTTATTTTAGACAACCGATGTCTGAGAGCTGAGTTTCAAAATATGAGTATGCTGATCTTGTTTTTTTAAAATAAAACAAGTTCATTAATTTGAAACTTGTAGTTTTTTTAAAATCAAAAATCAAAAAGAGTTTGTGAAGTCTCCAAGGTCATTAATTTGGACTTGGTTGATTAACTGTGAGGGATTTGGATTCTTAAATTGTGAAAATCTGTTGTAAAGAGCTATGTTTCGATCTTGGATACTTAATACTGCCAAATCTATGAAGTTTGTTGATAAGGGAAATGGAGTCAAGTTAATCCTGGATATATTCATATTATTATATTTTAGAGCCAGGTTCTTGATTAAAAGTTTTTGAGAGAGCCAGGTCACGATTCCTGGACAATCGAAAAAGCTTTCTCTATCGCATATTTGAAATATTTCATCTTATGCTGAGAGAGAGCTAGGTTTTTCAATCCTGGATGTTCAAAAGTTTTTACTTATAAGTGTTTGAGATTTGCAGATAAAAGTTCCAGATTACGATCCTGATAGCCGAGTCTAAGGGGGAGTCTGAAGACGAGTTCAACGCAAAGGGGAGCTTGTTTTCGGAACGCCAGGTGTCGATCCCAAAAGCACAAAAGTTTGACGAAAGGGGGAGACTGAAGAAAAAGTCTACCGAAAGTGGGAGCAGCTGAAGCTGAAGACAGATCCACGGGGATTCTGTTCGAGAAAAAGGGAGTCTATGTTGAAAATGATAAAGCTTCAAGAAGACTCAGAGAGAGAGAGAGAGAGAGAAAGACAAGAAGCTACGAGATTGACTGCGGCAATATCCAAGGGGGGTCTGTTGGTGCATTTATGTCTATCACCTCCGTCAATCCAGTCCGTAGCAGAAACTGAAGAAAACAAGACATTATAGTGTTATTTTTAGAGTAAAGGAAAGGTGGCATTTATGTAATTAATGAGAACTCTCATTAAACCCCTTGGCCAATAAATAGAAGAGTAATGTCTTAGTTTCAAAGACTTTTGCCATTTTGCTACTTTGAAGAACATAGGAGCTTGAGAGATAAAGTAGAGAGAGAAAGGCAAAAGGTGATTCCCGGTTCTTTGTACATTTTCATATTTATCAATCGAATTACAGATTATATACGGTTCGTGTGTTTGGTTCATGCACGTGTACGGATTCCGCACGTCACACCTGTCGATACGCAATCGTTCGGGAGTAGAAAACCGATCCTACAAGGTTGAACATCTTGGTGATGCCACCGATGGAACCAATCCATCCACAAGATGATTGGAACATCTCTCACGAGGTGATTAATCCCACCGGGTGGGATGAAATGCCCCCTGGACCTCCCATTGACGCCTACTTTGAGGTTGCGGTAGCCCCCACTCCCCTCCTACAAGAGGAGATCATGGATGAGCCCTTCATCTTCCTTCCAAGGGAGATTGAGGAGATGCTTAACGATATTTAGGGAGGCACGCCCGAGAAATAGCTTTAAGCCCTACAAAACAATTTTCAAGTTTTTGTAAATCTTTCATCTAATCCATCTAGGGAAGAGTTATTTGGTTTAAAAATCCATAGTGATATCTACTATTATATATCTTAGGACTTAAATCTTTTCGTGTATTTTTATTTTTCTTTTAGTTGTAAGAATGGATAAATTAATGGAATGAAACTTGGTATTTTGAAAGCAAAGTGCAAAATCATGTGAATTACTCTGCTTTAAAGTTTGAAAACAAAATAACTAAAGTGTCCTAAGTTTGAAAAGTATTAGATTCCAAGTTACTTTAAATCTCTTTGAATTAAAGTATTAGATTCCATTTTTTTTTTTGAAAATAAAACTTTATTAAAACAACCTCCGACCCAAACAGGCAAAAGGCCAAACAGACAACAACACCCCCGACCTAAACGGGCTAATTACCCCACTTGGAAAGACCGATTTCAGTCATTTATTGAATATCAGGACACCCGGATGTGGATCCTTATTCAGGATGGGTAGGTGAACCCAACCCATGACTTTGAAGGCAGACAATGTGTCACTGCCTACGTCAAAATGCAGGATGCTGAAAAGAAAATGTACGAAGCTGAAAAGAGAGCGTTAGCTGCGATCAAAATGTCTTTACCAGATGGCATCAAACATACTTTTAAGAGATACACTACATCGAAAGAGATGTGGGATGCGCTTGAAAAGAGGTATGAAGGAAACGCTGGTGTGAAGAAAAACAAGGTTGATTAATTGAAGAAGCAGTTCGCTATCTTTAAGTGTATGAGAAGTGAGTCGCTTGAAGATATCATCACAAGATATTATCATTTAATGTTAGAAATGGATAATTATAACATAGACAGTTACACTGATATAGAGATAAATGACAAGCTGCTCGATGCTCTACCTACGAAGTGGGATATCTATACGTTCATGATAAAAGGGGAACCTGATTATGAAACGAAAGACCTAGAAGAGATTGTTTGAAAGTTGAGAGCTTATGAGCTCAACATGAAGAAAAAGGAAACGAGATATGACCAGGTTCAAGATCCAGGAGTTTACAATGGAATTCCATCTTCTTTGACTCACAATGCTTCTAATGATTTGGCAACCGCGCTTCTATCATGTGAAAATGAGCAGGTTACAACTAATGCTGAGGGTGATGTGTGTTTTGTTGTGGCTTCAAGAGGATCAACAGGGGTTAGGAGACAACAACCCATTTGTTTTGGTCAAAAATTACCGTAGCAATTAAGTGATCAAATTAGTTTGTGAGGTAGTGTGCTAGCAATGCTTGTAAAAAATATGTTGGTTTGTTCGTTTGCAAAAACAGTTTCAGGATATGAAACTATATCTACAATCAAACGATGAGCTGAAAAAGTAAAAAAAGGACACTTGATATACAAGGAAAGCCCTTGATCAATCTAGATCTCCGGCATAAAACCTCGATAGCTGACAATCGTCGGCTGCCTTGTTCTTCTTATTACTAGAATGTTCAGGATACAGAAGCTGTAGCACGAGGTCGTGTGATAATCACATGGGGTCGTGCCCATAAAAAAGTTATAGAAAAAGTACCGTTTGATCCCAGCGGTTAAAACCTCATCTGGCAAATATAGTTGTTAATGATTATTTTTACCCCTGCCACTCTTAAGGTGAATGATGTCAATTATGTGGAGGAATTAATAAAGATTTAGAATGTCCCATTCTAAATCTTAATCCCCACTACCTAATAGATCGATTGTTTTCCTGTGAATATCACCTTAAGATGGGCTCGAGTAAAAGCGATAACTATCATCCACCTGAATGCCATCAGACCTCGTCTATAAAAGACATAAATTCGGAAGAATTATGTCAAATCGAAAAGAGGATTCTCCAAAAACTCAAAGAAATAGAATCCATAAGAAAGGCACGATATTCATCAGGGAACAAAAACGAAGGAGATTTGATGTAGCCATATTCAGAAATAGACAATGCCCAAGCCAACAATTGTACCCTAACTCCTTGCAAAAACAAAGGCGATAGTCGTCCCTGTATCGGCCTCGCAGTGATGGACTCCTTAACGGCTTGTGAATTTCATACCAACGGTTTAGACCAGAGCGAGCCGACTCACACCTTCTTTAACAAGAGCCTGGGAAAGGTAAATAAAGGGTGGTTTTGCCCTCCTAGTTTCAGCTTAGGTTTCTTCCTTTCCGACAACCTCTTGCATTTTCGTATCTCTCGCCATAACCTACGATACATTCGGAACTTCGGTGTTCTATCAACCAGCAAGGAACCTCCTGATAAAATACGGTTCCTTTAAAATTCAGATGAAACTTCATAAAACCCTAAAAACACGGGGCCGTGCTCATTGCACACGGGGTCCTGCCCCATCTATTCTTTATGCATGAGGGCGTGTTAGGTAAACACGTGGTCGTGCCTCCCGTATTATTCCAACACGGGGCCGTGTCTACCTTGACATGGCCCATGTGTCACTAACATACAACATTCGCTGACTCATTGTAGGTAGCACCGGGCGGTGCTTCCTTGACACGGGGCCGTGTAAACGTGCTGTCACTTTCTATAAAGTCATCCATGAGGAGAATGTTTGGACCCATTCCTAGAAGACTATGTTCCTCCCTGATCTCACACACATACCAGAAATGGTAGGTTCTTAAATAGGTTTCCTTAAACCTTCTTGTCTTTACCACATTTAGTCATTTATCCTTCTTCAACCTTCAACAACCTCCATTGAAGTTTGAAAGCTTAAATTCTTAGGTGAAGAGCATGATTTTTAACCCAAATTTTTGCAAAACTATTATTTTATAACATTATTTTAAGTTATTTATGTTCAGAAATGCAAAGAAAAAAAACAAATAGTTTTAACTTGAAATAAAGGCTCTTGGGCTGAAATATTAGAGCAGTTGGAGCAGCACGGGGCCGTGCGTCACAAGCACGAGGCCGTGTAACTTGTCTGTAACTCCAAACTTTAACGGTTTGTCATGTTTAACAAGCATGTTGAGTCAGCAAATTGGTATGTCTTCAACAAGCTCACGAAACAATCTAAGAGGAAGAAGGCTCTCACTTAAAGCCACTCTAGTCCGCTATATTTGCGCCTTACGAGTGTCCATTGAGGAGATGACCACGGTGGAGGAGGTCCTCGTAGACCGAGTGAACTACCTCAGCCCTGGAGGATAGCTATAGGGAAATTAACCTTTTCCATCAAAGTTTGAACATCTTGGTGATGCAACCGATGGAACCAATCCTACCACAAGATGATTGGAACTTCTCTCACGAGGTAATTAATCCCACCGGGTGGGATGAAATGACCCCGGGACCTCCCATTTACGCCTACTTTGAGGTTGCGGTAGCCCCCGCTCCCCTCCCACAAGAGGAGATTGAGGATGAGCCTTTCATCTTCCTTCCAAGGGAGATTGGGGAGATGCTTAACGATATTTAGGGAGGCACGCCTGGGAAATAACTTAAAGCCCTACGAAACAAGTTTCTAGCTTTTGTAAATCTTTCATCTAATCCATCTAGGGAAGAGTTATTTGGTTTAAAAATCCTTAGGAATATCTACTATTATATATCTTAGGACCTAACTCTTTTCTTGTATTTTTATTTTTCTTTTAGTTGTAATGATGGATAAATTAATGGAATGAAACTTGGTATTTTGAAAGCAAAGTGCGAAATGATGTGAAAAATGGCCAAAGGAAGTTGAAACAACATCCCGTGCATGTAAACAGATGTCTCCCAATGCAAAATCTTTAAAACAGTAAGTGCAGCACAGGGCCGTGTAAGGTAAGCACGCCACCATGCCTCAAGTCTGCAAAAAAAATATTTTTGTTTATGGAACTATTACATGGGGTTGTGCCTCATAGACACACCCCCATGTCTGCCTTCTGGAAAATTTTCGTTACTGGCACTTTTGACACGAGGCCGTGCCTACCTGGCACACCCCTGTGTCTACCTTCTTGAAGTTTTCACAGAAGTCATGATACTTGTTGGTGCATATTCTGTGACAAC
This sequence comes from Helianthus tuberosus, assembly GCA_030545235.1. NCBI lineage: Eukaryota > Viridiplantae > Streptophyta > Magnoliopsida > Asterales > Asteraceae > Helianthus > Helianthus tuberosus. The sequence continues at coordinate 235,178 of JARYGA010034299.1, read as the reverse complement.
AACTTAATATTTCAATTATTTAGTCTTTGGATATTTTGTATTGGGCTTAGCATTATTGGTTAGGAAGTTTATAATTGTAATGGGCATGGAGAATGCCCAAGCCCAGTCCAAAGCCTAGTATGCAAACATGGAGTATATAAACATGTTGTGCATTAGAGTTTAGGTGATGAAGGTCAGAGTGATTCAGTGACACAGAGAGTGGCTGTGAGACTGAGGGAGATATCTAGAGATCACAGAGAGTGGCTAAGAGATCTCGTGTGATCTTGAATAATTGTAAACTTTGTGTTTGATAATCATAGAAGATCAGATTGAAAGTATTCTGCATTGTGCTTGTAGGACCGTGTTTCTGGACCGAAACTGTGATTAGTATGTGATTAGTTCATAGACGGGAAGATTAGAGACGGATGAAATACTTACTTGTATTGATTCTGTCACATAACATAACAAGCTGGCCCGATTAACATGCTAACCGAACCATACCAAAGGAGTGTAGGACCGGTTTTGACTCCGAAACGATTGCGAAACGAACGAGTGACGTGCAGAAACCGTACACGAACGTGACCTAACACACACGACGTAATATAAACGTGATACTATTAGAAATTTAACAAAAACAAGCACCTTGAATCACTTTCTCTCTCTAGAATCTCTCTCTAGATCTACAGCTTTCTAAAACATAAATGAGCCAAAAGTTCCTAATCTATGACATAACCTCCCTATATATAGTCCAAGGCTTTAATGAAACTTCTCTTTAATTACAAGATTACCACCTTACCTTTTGACTAGTTATAACACTATAAACTTGATATCTTCAGTTTCTCGCTACGGCTCGGATTGACGAAGACGATAGACATAAATGCACTAACACACTCCCCCTTGGATATTGCCACAGTCAATCTCGTAGCGTCTTGACTTTCTCTCTCTCTTTGAGTCTTCTTAAAGCTTTAACACGTTTTCAGCAAACATAGACTCCCTTTTTCTCGAACAGAATCCCGGTGGATCTGTCTTCAGCTCCAGCTCCCCTTTTCTGTAGACTCTTTTCTTCATCAGGCTCCCCCTTTCGTCAAGCTTCTGTGCTTTGGGATCGACACCTGGCTTTCCGTATACAAGCTCTTTCAATCCACGCTTCCTCTTGCGTTGAGCTCATCTTCAGACTCCCCCTTAGACTCTGCTGTCGGGATCGTAGTCTGGATTAGTATCTGCAACTCTCAAACATTTATAAGTAACAGCATTTTAAATTTCCAGGAATCGTAACCTAGCAATTTCATAGACTTGGCAATGATTGAGAATCCAACTCCCTCACAGTTAATCATCCAAGTCCAAACTAATGACCTTGGAAATATCACAGATTGTTTTTGATTTTTGTTAAAAAATTCAAGTTTCAAATTAATGAACTTGTTTTATTTTCAGAAACACAATCAGCTTACTTAGATTTTGACTCTCAGCATCTCAGACATCGGTTGTCGAAAATAAAACAGAATCAAAATCTTTTTGTATTTTCTGAAATATAAAGCAGTAAAGAAATATGTACAAACATATTTACAGACAATATTTTTGTTTGAGCTTGCGTCAGAGGATCATATCAGTTTTTTTTTACAAGTCACAAGTACCGTTGAGCTTATTTACACATTAAGAATTAAACAATTCACTTAGATTGTCGATATACTGATCCACTTAAATTTTCACACAAATTTCAACTGATTCAGGATACGAATTCGGTGTATTAAGAACTTAAACTCATTCATGTGTCCCACCTCTTGAATATACTCCCGTATCCAGATCTCAATATTCAGTGTTACAGGTGAGTATACCTAGATGATATCTGTAAGGGGCTAAATTGCGAAGGACCGTGAGAGCTCAGGTCAGAACTTCCGTTCAGCAGAGAGATGACGGCTTCGACTTTTGGTGTGTCCCCTTTAGAGGATCTTTTCTTCAACAGCACATGATTAGCATATTTCAATGTTTCATCATTTTTTGTACTGAGGACGTTTGCTATATTTCAAGCATGCAGAAAGTATTACACGGGGACTAGGCCATTGCTTCCGCAAAATCAGAAGTCACGGGATAATACCCCAGATATCACTGAGTATAAAGACCTAGTATCTCAGAAAGAGGGGTCCTTCAAACGAGATTTCAGGGGTTACCTATGTATCCAAGTAGTGTTCCCCACAAAATAAGCAAGTTTGAATTTAGGTTTATATCCCGAAAAAGTTTACTAAATGTATAAAAACCAATCGGCATATCATCAGTGAGACTGTTTAATGCTATAAAATCATTACATTTCTTTAGCATACTGTAACTGTCTACTGATGTACTATCATTTCCTCTTTTTACGCAAAAACTCAATTTTTTGAATTTTATCATGTTTTTGGCTTTTTCAAATTTTCAAATGTTTTTGTATTTTCTAACAACAATACTCCCCCTAAAATGCAAAATCATTTAAAGAAAATTTGACAAACCGATACTGATAGCTTTGTCTCGCCATCCATTTTCTGCTTCTCATGCACTAATTTGCAGAAAATATAACGTACCCCCATGATTTACAACACATTGATATTTTACAGTTTGAAAACCGTTTTTCAATCTTGTGAAATTAATCATGTTTGTTCCGCCGTGAGGGTTTCGGCATATTAAATCAACATATTTTTGTAATTTTTTATTTTTTTTACAAATTTAAAAAACAAACAAATTTTTGATTTTTCAAAATTTTCAATTTTTAGGGTTTTTGAAATATTTTTTATTTATATACAGAAAACAAATAAACTCCCTGTTTCAACCAACACAGGATTCAACAGCCTCCTCTTCCTGTTGTGCCAGGCTGCTCCGACATCCATTTTCATAATCTTCAGTTGTCTTAAGCACCTGCACATTCAAACTATTTAATCACTTGAACAATTTAGCTCAGGTCTGTTTGACCTTAGGCATTTCAACACAATATGTATCATGCAGTTTTGGAAAATCTTTGTCGTCAAAGACTTTTTCAACTTTAACTTCAACTTTTTCATCTTTTACCAAAGTCATTTGTTTCTTAACACTCCATGTTTGACCTTTCGGAGTACCTCTTTTGTAAAAATGTAACTCTTTTTGAACATTTTCATTTTGAATAACAACTTTTGGTTTCCAAAACTCATTTGGTTTCGTTGCATTGACATTTGTTTTGCAACTTTGTGTTGTTCTCAATCTGGGTGTGTGAGAATTCCAGATCTGTCTAGTCTCAAACCTATTCGGGTTTGATTTTGGTTCGAAACAAACTTGTTTGTGTTGTATCTCCAAGTTTGTTTTGAATCAAATCTGGTTGACCTGTGTTTCACATCCTCAGATTTCTGTTTCTCAACATTTTCAGACTTCTTTTTGTCAACATCAACAGGTTTTAGATTTGGACACTTGCATGCGAGATGCCCAATTTGATCACACTTAAAACATGTTCTTTTTGAAACATCTTTGACCTGTGGTTGTTGCTTTTTCTTTTGAGCATAAAACTCTTCATTAGAATGTCGTCTAAATTGGAGTTCTTTCTCTTCTTCAGAACTTTTCCCGTGAACAAAATTCATTTTTGTCTGAAAATTCGGAGTTTCATTTCTTTTCCAATTTTGTTTCTTTTTATAACCCAACCCAGCCTTCATGTTCTTCTTTTTGTGACTAGGTTTGGTATAAAAAGTTTTGTGACCTTTTCCAACAAACTTTGAAATTTCAGATTTTTCAATTTCAACCATTTTGAAAACTTTATCAACTTTTTCTGAAATCACATTCTGAATCGGGAATACAACATCTAAGAATAATTTTTACGATCCAATCATGGTATAAACCAATCCTTTTGAATCTTCATTCAAAATTTTCTTGGAATTTTTCAGATATCCATCATGAAAATTACCTTCATTTTCATCATGTGATTCAGATTTACCTGTATCAACTGACTCTTCTTTCAACATACTTTCAACGACCTTACCTACCACCTCTGAATCACTAGAATCATCATATTTGGAATAGGTTACGTCAATGTTATCTGGCAATTGATCTACCATGTTGAAAGCCTTTTTGACCTTTTCATCATCATAAAATGCAAACTTTTCCGGTGGTGGAACTTGATGAAACTCTGAGCCAATGCCTTTCTTGTTTTGCTCAGAATCTTTTCCATCCGGTTTTATGTTGAAAGTTCTTTCAAGCACATATGACGACACGTGATCACTTTTTAACTTGTTGTTATCCTGTTCTAAATCAGCAATCTGACGCTTTAGCTTAGCAACATCCGCAATATAGGAATTAGCAACACCTTGTTTTATTTCATACATTCGCTTAAGCTCTTTAGTTGTTTCAGAATAATAATTCATTCTTGATTGAGCAAATTTCATTTCATCCTTCACTTTTTCATATGATTCTTTTGTAATGTGATATGCCAATTTTATTGAATCATATTCTTTCTTCATTTCTTGACAAACAATTTCTTTTTGATCACATTCTTCTGTCTTTTTCAAACATTTTCTTTTAAAATTTCATTTTCTTTTTCTAACTTTTTACATTTTTCAAAAAGTTTTTCATCATTTTCTTTCAAAACTTTTTCGTTTTCTAACATTTCTTTGCATTTATTTTTGAAAACTTCTTCAATTTTATTGAATTCAAGATTTCTTATTTTGAATTGTTTGTCTTTTTCAGTACAAGCACTGCACATTTCCATGCATTTCTTGCACTGTTCAACGATTTTGATTTGAGTTTCAGAATCAGAATTTACCTCAGTGATTGGCACCTCGGTGTTCTCTGCTGCATCTGTCTGATCAGCATCTTTCTGCTTTCCAGCATCATCACCAACATCACTAGCAACTAAACTCTCATTCTTCACTTCATCTTCTGCTTTCTTCACATCTTCTCCAACCTGCTATTTTTCAGTAACAACTTCTTTCACAACTTCTACATTCACCACAACGTCTTCTTTCACTTCTTCAACAATCTTCACATCTTTCTCAACAACTTTCTTCAACTCTTCAACCATATTCTCAACATTCTTCTTCATTCTGTCTTCATCCCTCTTCCTCAAGCTTGAAGTCATGACTTCTCTTATGATTTTTCTTAGCTTTCTTTCATATGAGTTTTCTTTCAAAGCATTTGAATAATATTCTCCGACTCGAGGAATCACTAGAAGAACATCGTCATGAATTATGTCCTTCTTGGGAACAACCGGTTCACCATAATGGTTGACATAACACTCTTGCTTCTTATCCCATCTATTGTAGCTGACAGCCTCTTCATATTCTTCTTGCATTTCATTCATTCTGTTCCAAGCCATTCTTATTTCTCTGTCTGTTTTCTCACTCAGAATTTCTTCTCTGGTTTTCTCTTTGACCTCAGCAACAACATTTTCTTCTTTGTTTTGCTCTTTAATTTCAGCAACGAAAACATAATGGTTGTTCTTTGATATAGTTTTGCCATGAGCTATTTTTTGAATATTAACACGATCTTCTTCTGGAAGAATCTGACTCCAATCATATCCTTCATCATCATGGATCACAGCACAAGCTCTTGACTTATCTCTAGGTTTGTCTTCAATCATTTTTGGCTCTTCTTTGCTTTGGTGGTAGATTGCCTTTCGGTATTAATCGTAATTGAACGGATGTTCATTTCCACCAACCGCAGAATTATTGCACTCTCTCTTGAAATGACATTTTTGCTTAGATTTGAAGTAGGTCACTTTGGATTTATCAAATCCAAGTTTTGTTGATGCACCACCGAGAGATTGTTTCCCAGTAATCTCCATGTATCTCTGAGCTCTGTGGATGCAACTTGCCAAACACCAACGAATGTCAATGAGTTCCATCTCTTCCGGATCAATCTGGTCGTAGTCTTCTTTGGTTAACTCTGAGTTTCCAATTTTACCAGCTACAAGACCTTCATACGATTCCAGAACAGATGCAAGGAAGCTCATTTGCTGCTTAGCTGCATTGATGCTCATTGTCGGGGAATTCTTCAATTTGAGAGCAATGTTGCACAGAACTTCATCAGATTCTTCAACACTTGCTTTAGATGAAGATGAATGATAACCCGGATCGTAACTTGATGAGCTTTTCTATGGCTCTTTTGTCCTCTCACCACTGAATGCTGTCTTTGGTGATTCTGCAACTTTCACCGAAGGTAGATTACCTTTGTAATAGAGACTGCCATTCTGTTGATGCGAAGAACTGCTCATCTTGTTCTGCTTTTGCAACTCTAGCTCATGACTTTCTATCTTTTCAATCAAAACATCAAGAGAAATTGTATCATACAAAGCATCATTTTTCAAAATGAAAACAAACGTTTGCCACTGATCAGCTCGTGGTAACGCTTCTATTATCTTATCATTGATTTCTTCTCTAGTTTTAACAATCCCAAACCGATCAAGTTCGTTTTTTAAGTAACCAAATCTCTCTATCATTTGCCAACTGATTCATCTTTCAAACTGTCAAAAAAATCAAATTCTTTCTTTAATAAAGCAATTTTGTTTTTCTTGATTTGTTTACCCCCCTCAGCTTTTACCCTCAAGGCTTCCCAAACCGATTTCGATGTTCCATCATGTTGCAATAAAGCAAACATTTCATTCCTGATAGAAGTTTGAATCAAAGCAATCAATCTTTGTTCTGCTGAGAATTCTGCTTTGTCATCTTTAGGTAATTTCTTGAGTGGAATCTCTTCTCCTTTATCATCAGTCGGCCTTTTATACCCAAACTCCAAACAGAACCAGCTCTCGTGTGCATACGCTTTTGCCCAGTTGAGAAACCGTTCTTTCCACCAAGTATAGTATTCAATACTTTCAAGAGTTAGTGGTTTTGAATGTGTACCATAAAAATTGTCATGTTTAATATTCTCATTTATCGCTTTCGTAATGGTTTTTGGTGTGACAGTTGAGATTTCGGAAGACTCGGATGTAAACGCGTTGTAGAATATATTGTAGAACTCTTCAGCCATGAGGTGATCTTCTAAAATTACCTTGAATCAAACAAACAAACAAACACTTATCAGTTTAAACACTTTCAAACAACTGAATCAAACTGATACTCGGACTGGTGAATATTTTGTGCGGACTGAGTTTGATGCGAACTGAGATTTAAGTTGTCAAACCGTATGAACTGCTATGACCCGGATCAAATTCAAACGACCTGGGCCTACTCCAAACAATCTGACAAGGTTCAAACGAACTGCACCTTTGAATAATCAAACCGTGAGACTTGGACCTTTGACACACCGATTTATTGGGCCTTGACACATAATACAAATCTCTATCACGTGCAAACTGACAAACCTTGATATTACTCTGATTGGGCCGACAAACTTTGGACAGTAAACTAGATTACATGGGCTGATGACTTATGTATTAGAACTCATTGGGCCGAAAAGTGTGATATATTCACATGTACACTCTTGATCTTTGCAAATAGTGCCCTGACAAACTTTAACTCCATTGGACCGAAACTTTTGATTAATACGAACTTTCAATTTATCAACACATGGGTCACATAAAACAAATCAATTTGATTGGGCCGCTGACTTAATGCAATAAATGGATTCAGGAATTCACGTGATTACAACAAGTTCAATGACCAACAACTTTAATTGCCATACATTTTAATTGGATCGGTTAGTAACAAGTGGGCCGAGATGATGGTCTGACAAGTTTGATTCTATTGGACCTTTATTTAAAGTGGCTGACAAGTAATTAGATATGCTTTTAATGGTTCTCGTGAACTATTGTAAAAACCGACAACATTTAGTGTTCAAAATATATGATTGGGTTGATTAACCTTTAGTCACATGTACACCGATTTCATTTAATGTTTCACATGCAAAGACTGATACTATATTGACTGACGCAAAGTTGACTTCAAATGAAATGACGGCACATTCACACGGAATAGATTTTCACACGGTATCACTTTCAAACGGAATATGCACTTTTAAACGAAATAATAAATTTGAAGCGAAATAGCTCTGATTTGAAGCGAAATTAGGACTTTCCAAGCGGAATAAGGTGTATTTCAAGCGAAATAAGGCACTTTCAAATGGAATAAGGAGTTGTCAAGCGAAATAAGGTACTTTCAAATGGAATAAGGAGTTTTCAAGCGAAATAAGGTGAACTTTCAAGCGAAATCAAGCTGTTGACGCGAAATCGGACCTAAAAACTCAGATTTCTCCTAAACGGCTTTGAATTAGGATTTGAAAATTTGTAGGGTTGTAGATCAGGTGTTTTCGCACAACATATTAAAAAATCATGAATTTTGGACCGTAAAAACCCGTTCAATTTGACAAAAAACAGTTAAAAACGTGAATAATGAAAAAGATGAAGAAATAGATGAAATCTGGATGAATTTGGATCTGAAATCGATGAACTCTTGTGCGAATCTGTGTGAATGACCAGTGCAATCGAGCTCCTGCTCTGATACCACTTGTAGGACCGGTTTTGACTCCGAAACGATTGCGAAACAAACGAGTGACGTGCGGAAACCGTACACGAACGTGACCTAACACACACGACGTAATATAAACGTGATTCTATTAGAAATTTAACAAAAACAAGCACCTTGAATCACTTTCTCTCTCTAGAATCTCTCTCTAGATCTAGAGCTTTCTAAAACACAAATGAGCCAAAAGTTCCTAATCTATGACATAACCTCCCTATATATAGTCCAAGGCTTTAATGAAACTTCTCTTTAATTACAAGATTACCACCTTGCCTTTTGACTAGTTATAACACTATAAACTTGATATCTTCAGTTTCTCACTACGGCTCGGATTGACGAAGACGATAGACATAAATACACTAACAAGGAGTACACATCCGGGGAGAGACCAAGTGGTGATCTCTCCGTGTGAGGTCTCAAACCTCCTAAAACATCCAAGTGTTTGAAATGACAAAGGGTTGCCATTTATAGCTACACCCCTTTGTCTTTCAAACACACACGGTCAAACAAATAACCCTCTCGTTTGACCACTTCAAACGAGCGGGTCTATACACGTTCGTTAGACCGTTTCACTAACTAATACAAATTTAGCATAAAATAAATCTAATCTATTCGACAAGCATCGGACACAAAATCTGCATCAACAGTGTTCTTCATCTTTCTTCCTTTCTGTGTTTTGTTTGATCCGTCAAGGGGATTCCGCACCCTTGATTGATTGTCAATTTCCTTACGATCCATGCGATAGGGAGCTACAATTGGTATCAAAGTGTTTGCTTTTATTGTACGGTTCGAGATTGTGATACAGAAATCAAGTTCTTTTATTTTTCTGGTTAAAAGTTTCTACCGGTATCATCTTTATGGTTATTACGGATTCTAAATTTGTGGGTAAACATACATTATATGGCCGTCACTATTTTGGGCATTGCGAAAAACACAAAGTTTAGGAAGTACGGAACTTGACATTTGTCCGGATTTACCATCTATCTGCATTTGTCTGTTTGTCATAAACTTTGGATTAGAGTGAGTAGTTTGGATTTTCATCACTTGTCTGTACTTCAATTTGTTCCGAACTAAGCACACTATTCTGAGTTATTGAGCTAGTCCGGGTTACTGCATACATCAGTGTCCAACTTTAAAAAAAAGGTCCGGGTTTTTAATTAAAGTGTCTGCATTTCAATCTTAACGAAGTGTCCAGGTTTCTTTTTATTAGAAGGGGTCAACATATAATTTTAAGGGTATTTAAATTGTCTGTATTTCAACTATTAGTTGTCTGGGTATTTGAAATAGCCTGAAGTAAATTAAGTTCTCCGAATTATAACTTCTAAATTGTTACTGGCCCATAATAGTTTAAAGCCCATTCATATTGAGTAATAGTTGTTTCTAGCCGACTATCAGGGGTCTCCGAATTACTGTGCTTTAAAGTTTGAAAAAAAAACAACTAAAGTGTCCTAAGTTTGAAAAGTATTAGATTCCTAGTTACTTTAAATCTCTTCAAATTAAAGTCTTAGATTCCATTTTTTTTGTGAAAATAAAACATTATTAAAACAACCTCCGACCCAAACAGGCAAAAGGCCAAACAGACAACAACACCCCTGACCTAAACGGGCAAATTACCTCACTTGGAAAGACCGATTTCAGTCGTTTATTGAATATCATGACACCCGGATGTGGATCCTTATTCAGGATGAGTAGGTGAACCCAACCCATGACTTTGAAGGCAGACAATTCACTGCCTACGTCAACAAGCAGGATACTAAAAAGAAAATGTACGAAGCTAAAAAGAGAGCGTTGGTTGCGATCAAAATGTCTTTACCAGATGGCATCAAACATACATACGTTTAAGAGATACACTACATCGAAAGAGATGTGGGATGCGCTTGGAAAGAGGTATGAAGGAAACACTGATGTGAAGAAAAACAAGGTTGATTTACTAAAGAAGCAGTTCGCTGTCTTTAAGTGTATGAGAAGTGAGTCGCTTGAAGACATCATCACAAGATATTATCATTTAATGTTAGAAATGGATAATTATGACATAGACAGTTACACTGACATAGAGATAAATGATAAGCTGCTCGATGCTCTACCTACGAAGTGGGATATCTATACGTTCATGATAAAAGGGGAAGCTGATTATGAGACGGAAGACCTAGAAGAGATTGTTTTAAAGGTAAGAGCTTATGAGCTCAACATAAAGAAAAAAGGAAACGAGATATGGTCAGGTTCAAGATCCAGGAGTTTACAATGGAATTCCATCTTCTTTGACTCACAATGCTTCTAATGATTCGGCAACCGCGTTTCTATCATGTGAAAATGAGCAGGATACAACTAATGCTGAGGGAGATGTGTGTTTCGTTGTGGCTTCAGGAGGATCAACAGGGGTTAGGAGACAACAACCCAGTTGTTTTGGTCAAAACTTACGATAGCAATTAAGTGATCAAATTAGTTTGTGAGGTAGTGTGCTAGCAATGCTTGTAAAAAATATGTTGGTTTGTTCAATTGAAAAAACAATTTTAGGACATAGTCTCAGGATATGAAACTATATCTACAATCAAACGAGGAGCTGAGAAAGTAAAAAAGGACACATGATATACAAGGAAAGCCCTTGATCAATCTATATCTCCGGCATAAAACCTTGGGAGCTGACAATCGTCGGCTGCCTTATTCTTCTTATTACTTGAATGTTCAGGATACAGTGCAGGATAATGCTCAGATCGCTACTAAGTGGTACAATGATTGCAAGTGACGAGTGTTAGTACGTGATTGCAAAAGAAAGAAGCAAGAGTTTGAGAGCAGAGAGTGAAGTGAAGTGTTCCTACGATCTGGCATTACTATTTATAGTTACAAATATCAAACAAATTCTCCTATAAACTAGGGATGCTCTGGAATATTCCTTTCTAGACGTTGGTAACCTATTCTTCCGGCTTCAACGTTTAGTTTCCAACCAAATGTAGCGATTCTTTAGGAGAAAGAGTCCACATGAACGTTACGATCCTGCAGCTATGACCTGCAAGTAAATAATTAGTAACTGCCAGGATACTGCATCAGGATGTTACCAATATCCTGATCCGGTATCCTGACCATAATCAGAAATAATTCCAGGATATGAGCTCAGAAAACCACCCATAACAACTGTCTCCAAAAATATATCGGTTGGAATCCCCAAATTCAAACGGATATATTTTTTCCTTTGCGTCGATCGAGGCAATTAATAGGAGGTGACGGTTGATTTGACAGGCTGCAACTTCCCAAGCGAAATTTACTCAATGCGTATCTATCAAGCTCCTATATCTTCTCTCTTCCTCTTTGAAATCCAACCACCCTTCTTAGAATTTTCAGGTAATCACTTCTCTCTTTTTCTCTCTTTTACCTCCCATTTCCTCATGGCCAGTCGAACACGATCCCACACAGCCGATTCCATTCCGACCTTCGAGGAACAACATCTCCTCAAGGAGCCTGAGAAAGAAGTTTGCTCTTTCGATAATGCTGATATCGGCGCTCTGAAAGCCTCCGGTGCCTTTCCCGCCGGAGCAATCGTTCAACCGTTTGACCGGACTAACCGATAAGACGTGTCTTCTGATGTGTGGATTTATTTCTTGGCTTACCCCTTTTCCATAGGACTTCGGTACCTTTTTCCAGACATCATCACGCGTTTCTTTTATCTCACTGGTCTCAGCTTCGCCCAAACTATGCCTGTGGTTTGGCGAGTTTTGGTGGTACTGGACCAGATCAAGACCCATCACATTCCTGATCTTTGTATCGAGGATCTTCCTATTGCTTACTGTCATACCCCCACTGCGTTAAAACAACAAAACCACGACGGAAACGTCGGGGGATGTCATAACAGAATCATTGTTTCATAACACATGGATTTAAGTTTCGTTTTAATGAATTATGTTTATTACATTGTATTGAAATTAGAAGCAAAACATGAACAAATTCACTTTCACTGTTATTGAGTCACTAAGGCCTCGTCCATTCCTATGTGAGCAATGCATCATAAACATCATCAAATATCATCATACGAGGGTTGTCGAGTTCGTACTTTGAAATCAAAAGTGTTTGATTATTGCAATATGTTTTATCAACTTTACAAGTTGATATTTGTGTAAACCGAAACCATTGTAGCCATGAATCTTAACTGAAAACATTTATCTTTGTAAACCAAGTAGTAAATCTTCGTTGAAAGTAAACATTGTATGGTTTATATATTTAAGTAAACCTTGTAGTGTAACTTCGTTTTGAAAACATTTGTCCAAGTGATCTAGATAACATAACGACATGTAATGTGTTTGTTAGGATCTGAGTTTGGTTTTGATTGTGTTTTACGTTTGAATTAAGATGAAGATGAATGAGTTGTGCAGCGGAATTAAGATGGAAGCAAACTTTTCACAATCAAATAGGAGAATTGTTTTTAATATACAAGTTTAACATTGAACCGAATGATTGAATTTAATTTCAACAACGATTACAATTTGTAAGTATGCAACAAACTCCCCTTCAGCCTGAGCTCACAATATTTGTTCGTGCAGGAAGAAGATAGTAAAAGAGCTGATAGAATAGTATAGAGCACTGTTCTATTTATAGGCACGAGCAAACCACTGAAGCATCTAAGCTGACGTCACCATGAAAGTGACCTATAACTTCCTAACAAATTCTAACCTCTGATCTATACAACCTCTGCTATACTAACTACTGTTATTACATTTCATTACATAAAGACATCTAAACTACTGCTGCATCCTTCCACTGATGTGAACCCAGCAGTACTTGTCATGATTAGCAGAGCTTGACTCAAGGCAGTAGATTGAACAGCAGAGCTTTAATCTTCCATTAGTCTTTTACTTGATCAGCAGTTTGTAGGTCAGCAGTTTGTACGATCAGTAGATAGGAGGTCAGCAGATGTTGAAACCACTTTCAAGGGGAGAGACTTGTATACATAACATCTGCTTATTCTGGATCCACTGCTCTGATCCAGTTTTGGCTTTAATTATATGTTCCTTTGGTAGGGTTCAATCCCAACAATCTCCCCTGGAACAGATAATGCCAAAACTCTTCATTATTTGTAGATCTTTATTGCCTCATCAGCAGTTCCCTTATTTGCCCTTTGAGTTGTAACTCAAAGGCTAAGGCATCTGTGTCATCATCATCCCTGGTAAGTGGAAGATCAAGGAGATCCTGCAAATCTTTAAGGCTTAGGTCAAGTGCTTGTTCCCTTGTTATTTTCTTCACTTCTCCACTAGACTTGAACACTGTCAGTACATGGGTCTGTTTGTCAGTTTTCCACTTTAGTGCCTTTGAGTCTAGTGGGTTTCTTGGGAGATTTTTATTTGATGAGGTGTTTGGAGATGCTGGCCTATTGATGGCTATCTGAGCAGTACTTGCAGGTTGATCCAAACCAAGAGTCTCTACAATCATTTTCTTTATGCCTTCTTTTACAAGGTCATCACCTTCTATTAGCTCTTGGATGGTTTCAGCACCCAACTGTTTTTATGGCCTTCTTTTAAAGATGGCTGCACCAGCTGGAGCAGTGGATCTCCTGATTTGCAGCTTTGATGGTCTTTTTGAAACCTCTGCTTCAGGATAGTCAGGATTTTGTGGAGCAGTAGGATCTGTCTTTCTTAATTTCTCCAAACTGTTGTAGGTAGCCCTGACTTTATCTTCTTTCCATCTCAACACTTGATTCAAGGACCCATAATCAGCAGCAACAAATTCCTCTTTCATTCTCCTCAGCTCTACCTTTTTATCAGGTACATTCTTTTTGAACTTTGCCCAATCTGGAGGAGTGTGCTTGACCTTATTTTTGATCATTTCTTGAATCCTGGCAGCTTCACTTTCAAGCTCAAGGATGGTCCACTCCTTGTACATGTGCTTTTCTCCCTTGTACTTCTTTGTAGCCATGATGCTTTCAACATAATCTTTTCTCAGGGATTCATCTGCCTTTTCTGATATGTGCTGACACACATTCTTTGCAAATTGTTCCAAAGATCTGACTTGTGTGAGCAAGTATTGATAATTCTGCTGAATTTCTCTATCAGATTTCCCTTATGTATTTATTTTTGAGATATCCTCTGCTTGCTGAGCCTTGATTTTCAAATATTCTTCAATATTGTTAGGCCTGGGATATCCTTCAACTGATGGCAAACTCCTTTTAGCAGGGTCATCCTCATAATAAAAGGGCTTGATTTCTTCTCTGACTGCTATGAGCTCAAGAGGAAATTGAACACCTGCAGGAGCTAATGGCTTTTGAATTGAGCTGATGAAAGAGGAACAGGCTTGGGTATTGTAACAAGTGATAGAGATTTTGAAGATGTTGGTGGTGGTGATGGAGACTCATCATCTGGTATGAAAATCCTTCTCCTTTTTATTGTAGGAGAAGCAGATGATGTTTTGGGTGGATCAGTGGTGGTGGTTTGAATGGCAGTGATTTGTGATTGACTAACAGCTGTTGAAACAACTGGTGTTTCAACCACTGTTGTCATTAGAACAGATGTTATAACATCTGTTGTCTTCTGCTTTTTGGCAGGAGGCGATGGTGGTGATGGTGGTGGTGGTGGTGGTAAGGCAGTGGTTGTGGTGTGTGTTGAAGTGATAGCAGATGTTGAAACAACTGGAGTACCAGCAGATGTTGGTACAACAGGAGTTACAACAACTGTTTGGGTGGAGGTTTGATGTTGGGGGCTTTTGGACGGTGGTTTTGGAGTATGCTTTGTGAGTCTGGATGGTATGGATTTGGGTTCCCTCACTTTTCTAGTGAGATTTCTATTTAGCTCAGGATTTTTAACATCCTTTGACTCAGAACAACCCTGCGCATTCAGCTCCATATAAGCTCTTTTCTCCTCATTCCATCTTGACATATCATTTGCCTCTCTGTCCCTTTTTACACTTGCTATAGCTTCATCAAGTGCATTTTGGTTAACATCAACCTTTTTGCTACCATCTGGCAAGGGTATCTTCTTGGTCATAACATCCCTTTCAGGTTCAATGTAAAGACCATCATCTATTCCCTTCTTCTTCCACTCCTGAATTTTCTCCCCCTTTTTGGCATTATCTAGGGGTAGTTGATCAATAAAGGGAACAGTTGGAGGAGCAGTGCCAGTGGTTTGCAATAAATGGGCCTTTTTAGCCTTGATGTCAGCTTGTGTGTTCTTGAACCTAGACTCCATTATGTTTCTCAGCTCTTGGACATGTTTTGCATGTTGCTGATCAGCCATTTGTTTTTGTTGTTGGAGAAAAGGTTGGAAGAGGTACCATATCTCATCGGTAGCGGGTGTTTGTGGTGGAGCAGGTGCTTGAGGTGGAACAGCAGTGGATTGCACCTTTTATACTTTTAACAACTGTTGCAGCATTTCTTTGATTTCTACAACCGAAGTATCCAGTTTGTCAACACGTTCCATCAATTCCAGGTACTTTAAACCATCACCCAATTTAATGGGATCATCTGATTTCCCACTAGCAGTGGTTTTATCAGTGGTTGAGGTAGGGAGTGTACTCCAAACATTAGCCACTGATGCCCCTTTTTCTTGGTACTGGGGTCTTCTTCCTTCAACACTTGACAACCTTTTGATGTTGCCAGTGGTCAAAACAAATCCACTAATGGATGTCAGAGGTGCTATGGAAGGAATTGCCTCCAAGGAAGTCTTATTGATGTAACCACTGTCCAAATGCAAACCAGTAGGTTCAGCACTTGTAGTGGCTGCTTCACTTGGATTACCACCAAGAGTTACTTGTAACTCAAGGGGTGTAACCTCCTTAGGCATTATTGGTGGGTTAACTATGACTGATACATCAGACCCAGTCATTTGTTGAAGTATATTCTCATTGACAGGTGATTGAGAAGTACTGGTTTGTGCCTGGTTCAAATAAATAGCATCTAACAAAAGTTTAGTTGGTGGGGGAATTGTGGATGTGAGGTTTGGTGTAGAAAGATAATTTGCCCCGGGCATTGGGCTGTGGATGATGGAAGCGAGTGATTCCAGAGCATCATATTGTGGTGTCCCCATATGTACAACCTGTTCTTTTTTAGAAGAAGCAGGAGGAGTTTCGGTTATAGGTTGAGATATTTGTACCAACTGCTATGAGGAAGTAGCAGCAGTGGTTTCTTGTGACTTTTGTACTGTCACTGGCAGTTGCTCTGGTATCTCATCCTCCAGAGTTGCCTTTTTGATGGGTTTGGGTGCTTTTTGAGTTTTATTTTGCTTTGGCTTTTTGGTGATTTTAGGTGTAGGTTTCAAAGCAGTTGTTTTGCTACTTTGATCACCTTGAGCAGTGGGCTCAGCAGCAGATACCTGAGGAGCAGTATTAGCTGCTAAATTATGCTCAGGCACCTCTGCTTCTGTTTTGCAAGGTGTTGACATTCTTGTGAAAGTTTCAGCAGTTAAGCTGTGCATTTTAAGAGATTCACCTTGTTTTATTGCAGAAGCATCATTCTTACCAAGTTTCTTTTCAAAATAATAACTTAGAAATCTTGGAAATAGTAAGAATGTCTTTGTTTCAACACTTTTAACCAGATCATTAAAGATTACCTGAGAATAATTAAAATTTTCTTCTTGAAGGATAGCATACCCCAGGTTTTGAATCTTTAATGGTATTTCATTAAAAGCAGTGGTTTTGTTTGAAACACACATTAGGAGGGTATGAAATAAAAACCTTGTTGTAGAAGGGAAGAAACCTTTTTGTAAGGTATCCCTCTTCATCATTGTATCTGCATACCCTCTTTCAATGAAGTCAATTTTTAACTCTTTTTTAGGAAAATAAGTTATACCTTTCTGATCATCGAGTTGAAAGACCTCCGAGATGGATTGTGGTGTAATTTTGACAGCTTTACCCTTTAGAGAAGAGTTAATGGCTATGACAGTCTCACCTTGTGTGTCAAGGGTTACATTTTTCCAGAACTCTCTTTGGGTCGCCAAGTAAATTGGTGCATCTGCTGTTAACAAAGTTTTATACTTTGATGTAGACATGGTTTCAATGATGGAGTCGAAAATATTAGTGGTGCCGAGTTTTGTGAGAAGACCCAGAAGGTTGTGAGACGGTTTGTGTGGGATTTCGATGGGTTTAGCCTTTTGAGAGGCATCTTTCGAAGATGATTTGGAAGTGGGTTTTGCAGATGACTTCGATTTTGTCATTTTGGAGATGATGATCGAAGAAGGTTGTGAAGGAATTTGAGGAAAAACTGCTTTGAGAAGAGAATTTTTATGAATTCAATTCGACAGTAAAACCCTGTTTGGGGTTTTGAAAAGGGTTTTATGGAGAAAAAGTGAATGCTGACGTGGCAGCGATTACAAAAGGACTAACCACTATGTACGGCCCACATGCCAACCCCTGATGAAATGAAGGACAGTACTTTTATGAAAATTACTGATGAAAGGCAGTGGTTACAAAGGTAACAAATGGAAGCAGTGGATGATTTTTACTATCAGCAAATAGCACATCAGTGGATAAAACACTGATTTTGAGCATCAGTGCTTAACATGAAAATGAGAGAATAGGGGATGACTTTCAGCAGTGGACATACTTTGAAGTAGAGCAGACTTTTGAAAAACAGTGGTTATGGCAGACTTTTAAGGATTTTTAATGAAAACTTCATTTTTAGCTATTTTTAAGGATGGATATTTGATTTTCTGAAAACATTTTAATGCTTTTATTCATAGAAAAACAAAATGTTGCTTGTTATTCCATGTTTAGCATGCCAATCCTAGAGACCAAGCTTTCAAAGGTGGATGTATCTAATGCTTTTGTGAGCACATCTGCCAGCTGGTCTTTAGTTGGAAAATGATACAGAGAAATCAAACCTTTTTATAGCAATCTCTCACAAAGTGATGTCTGATGTCGATGTGTTTGGTGGTTGAGTGGGAAACTGGATTTTTGATGATATTTTCTGCTGCCTGACTATCTAACATGAGTGGTGTCTTTAAGGCAGTGATACCAAAATCCAGCAACTGATTTTGAAGCCACAGGAGTTGGGTTGTACAACTTGCAGCAATAATGTATTCAGCTTCAGCAGTGGATGTTGAAACAGTTGCTTGCTTTTTTCTTTGCCATGAAACTAAGCAATCACCTAGAAACTGGCACCCTCCAGAAGTGGACTTCCTTATGGTGTTACATCCAGCAAAATCACTGTCTGAAAATCCTGAAAGCTTGACATTCCCATTAGCTGGATACCAGATACCAAGTGTGGGAGCACTTTTTATGTATCTGAATATCCTTTTTACAGCAATAAGGTTGGATTTCCTAGGGGCTGACTGACTTCTTGCACAAACACATGTTGCAAACATGATGTCTGGTCTAGATGCAGTTAGGTACAATAAAGACCCAATCATGCTTCTATAAAGTGTTTGGTCAATCAGCTCATCCTTTTCATCAGACATGACTAGTTTATTGGTTGCCATGGGTGTGCTGCATGGTTTACAATCATTCATATCAAATTTATTTAAAAGTTCTTTAGCATATTTGCTTTGATGAATGAAAGTTCCATTTTGCATTTGCTGAACTTGGAGACCAAGAAAGCATTGCAGCTCACCCATTGCACTCATTTCAAACTCAGCTGTCATGAGTTGCCTAAACTCTTCACACATTTTATGACATGTGCTTCCAAAAATAGTGTCATCCACATAAATTTGGACAATCATTAAATCCTTTCCTCTCCATTTTAAAAACAGTGTTTTATCAACGGTACCTCTTTTGAAACCATTTGAGAGTAGAAAGGTGGAAAGAGTTTCATACCAGGCTCTAGGTGCTTGTTTCAGGCCATACAAGGCTTTGTTTAGCCTGTAGACATGATCTGGATAAAATGGATCCTCAAAACCTGAAGGTTGACAAACATACACCTCTTCTTGAATTGTACCATAGAGGAAAGCACTTTTGATATCCATTTGAAACACCTTCATGTTATGGTTGACAGCAAAGGCCAGGAACAGTCTTATAGCTTCCAATCTTGCTATAGGGGCGAATGTTTCATCATAATCAATCCCCTCTTCCTGTCTGTAACCTTGAACCACAAGCCTGGCTTTATTCTTGACAACAATACCTCTTTCATCAGTTTTGTTTTTGAAGACCCACTTTGTGCCGATGGGGCTTACATCTTTTGGCAGTGGTACAAGCTCCCATACTTGTTGTCTTTTAAACTGTTGGAGCTCCTCTTGCATGGCTTCTATCCAGCTGTTGTCTTTCAGTGCGTCTTGGTACTTGACTGGCTGATGGAGTGATAGAAAACCAGCAAAAAGACAAATGTTTTGGGTTTGGCTTCTTGTGAGCACCCCTTCATTGATGTTGCTAATGATTTGGTTAGGTGGATGAGATCTCAAGAAGATTAAATCTCCTTGGTATGGTATGATGGCATTTGTTGGTGAAGGCTGCAGATGTGTATCATCTGAGCTAACCACTGCTGGTGACTTTGATGATCCAGCAGTGGCTTCAAAAGGTGGTGGAATTAGAGGTAATGGTGTGGACACATGCTGACTTTTATCCACTATTTGGGGACTTTTGTCAGCAGTGTTTGATGATGTGGAAGCAGTGGTTGATGGGCTACTTTGGTCAACAAGTGTTGAGGTAGCAGTGGTTGAGCTTTGACAGCTGTTTTGTACAACTGATGCTTTTCCCATTGTGGCAGACTTTTGTTGAGGAATGATGATCTCATACCCATAGTCTGGTGATGAATCCTCTGATGGACCTGCAATGTTAGTCTTGACAACAATATTTGCAAAAGTGAATTTATCAAGATCAAACAAATCAGCAGGATTTGCTGGGATTTTCATTGATGAAAGTTCATTGAACTTCACATTCAAAGTCTCCTCCACTGCTTTGGTCCATGTATTAAACACTTTGTAGGCCTTGGCAGTGGTTGAGTATCCCAGGTGATAACCACAATCTACTTTGGCTGCAAATTTTGAGATGGAATCTTTTAAATTTAAAATAAAGCATGGGCAGCCAAATACTTTAAAGTATGAGATCAGTGGTTTGATTTTATACATAATTTCATAAGCAGTCTTTTTGAGCCTGGGGTTTATTAAAACTCTGTTTTGGACATAGCAAGCAGTGTTTACTGCCTCTGCCCAGAAGGTCAAAGGCAAACCTGAGTCAGCAAGCATGGTCCTAGCAGCTTCAATCAGTGTCCTATTCTTTCTTTCAACTACCCCATTTTGCTCTGGTGTTCTAGGGATGCTGTACTGCCTTACAATTCCTTTCTTCACACATAAGGCATCCAACTCCTTATTTTTGAATTCTGTGCCATTGTCACTCCTGAAGACTTTTACTGGACGGTCAAATTGCTTTTCAACCTGTGTCACAAAGTCTTGCAAAATGCCTGCAGTCTCATCTTTTGAGTGTAAAAAGAAAGTCCATGTAAACCTAGAGAAGTCATCAATAATAACCAAACAATATCTCTTCTTCTTGAGACTCATGACTTGAACTGGGCCAAACAAATCCATGTGCAACATTTGCAAACACTGGGTTGTTTTGGACTCTTCAATGGACTTAAAAGAGCTTTTATGTTGTTTTCCTTTTAAACAGGAAACACAATGCTCAGGACATGAAAACAATTTTTGTGGTAAACCTCTTACCAGACCATTTTTTGAAATTTCAGTGATTTTCTTGAGATTTGTGTGCCCCAATCTTCTGTGCCAAAGTTCTGTCTCTTTATTAGAGGCAGCTGAGAACAGACAGGCATCAGCTCTGGGACACTCTTTTGACATATCAACAACATAAACATTGCCACTTCTTTGAGCAACAAGTTTTGTTTTTCCAGTTTTTATTATTGCTTCAATCTTTTCAACCATTTCTGGTCCAACAATCATACAACACTCCTTTGTGAAGAATGATCCATACCCCTTATCACTCATTTGTGAAACACTCAGGAGGTTGAATTTTAGATTGTCTATCAGATTGACATTTTCAAATTTTACATTCCCAGTTTGTACTGTACCAGACCCAAGAACTTTCCCTTTACTATTATTGCCAAAGGATATATCACCCCCTCCATGGATTTTGAAATCTTTGAGAAGGGATTTACATCCTGTCATGTGCCTGGAGCCCCCTCTAACTACATACCAAAGACTATCTAAGCATGCAGAAGCTCCCTGTACATGAAGTAAAAAGGATTAGTTCATTAGGGTCTCCAAAGCCAATAAGGCTTTGGATGGGGTCTCAACAGTGTCTGGGATGAGTTCAGATGCATGGGCAGTGGTTAGGTCAGGGGTTTGGACAATTTTAGGACTGTTTCTCTCTAACCACTGTTGTGGGTTTTGACCAATCACCTGCTAATAACCAAAAGGATGCTTGTTCACTCTTGGTTTAGAGGGCCTTTTATAGGTCTCATAAACGTGTGGAATCCTTTGGTAAGATGATTGTCCCTTGTCTCTTCTGAATTGGTTAGCAGGGGGTGCATCAGTCACTTGAACATCTCTTTGGACAGATGTTTGATTCAGCTGTTTTGTAACAGCTGTTTGGACTGGCACAAACAGTGGTTGGTTCTTGGTAAATTTGACAGATGATGTTGATGGACTCAAGGATGTTTTAGTAGTGTATTCATTCTTTTTCACATCAAAGTTTTTGAGATACACAGATGCTTGAGTTTTGTGGTTTGTTTTACCACAGATGGTGCAGCTCTCAGCAGGAACAATGACACTTCTTTTGTTTAGATCAAATGCTTTTAGATGAAAACATTCTTTTGTCGGATGGTTTCTCTTTTCACAAAATTCACAAAACAAGTTTTTGACCTTTTCTCTTTTCTTCCTTTTCTCAAATGCTTTTAGATCAAATGCTTTTAGATCAAATGCTTTTAGATGAAAACAGAGTTTTGAACCACTGTTGGGATGTCTTTGATAGGAATGACCTTTGCTTTTGGAGCTGTGACACCATCAGTGGTTGTAAAGTCCATGGGCTTGAAATTTTCAAGAATGTCACACTCATCAGACCATGTGGGTTTAAATTGGTGTTTCTCAATTTCCTCAAAGGTTGAGGGTCCCACAGATCTTTCCAAAGTTATTTTGTTACCAATTTTGTCGGTTATTTTAACCTCTTGGCCATTCTTGTTGGTTGGTATAATTTCAGATGAACCAGCTTGTTTTCCAGCAGTGTTTTCAAGATCGTCATATTTTCTATATCCTATACCAAACTTAACATTGCTTTCAAGCTGTTTCTCAAGCATAACCTCATACCCTTTGCAAGATTCCACCCATCTTTCACAGGTGATCTGGGTGGACTCCAACTCCTTTTTGCAAACTTGGTATTTTTCTACCATCATGGCACAATCACATTGATGATCCTCTTCATCATCAGCTCTTACTTCTTTCACACCTGCTTTCTTCTCTTCCTTGTCTTCTTCGTCTTCTTTGACCAGGGGTCAGACAGTGGTTCAATCAGGGTTTTTGAATTTTCTCCCAGCAGTAGTTCACCAGCAACTGCAGTAACCACTGCTTCAGTCACCTCATCCACTGTTTCAGCACTTAGATTTTCACCTTCAGTTTCTACCCCTTCTGGTATTGACTCTAATGCCATCAAACAAAATTCATCATTAGAAGGTTCATTAAAAGCATAGAGTGCAAAATTTTCATCACCAAGCTCATCAGGCATGCTGCTCCAGTCAACAAAACCTTGGGTGAAAAAGCTTTGTTGGTCTGGTTGTACCACTGTTGGAGCAGCTGGTTGAGGTGCAACAGGTTGCACTTGTGCCCGAGGGACAGGGGTTTGAACATACTGAATTTGTGGAACAGTGGTTTGAACATAATGCACAGGCACAGGGGTTGCAGCATAGTGAGCAGTGTTAACATGGGCTGCAGGGGTATATTGGGTATAGTGAACAGTGCTTTGATTTTGTGGTCTAGGGTTTGAGCTGGGATGAGTGATTATTGGACCAGTGGTTTGACTCCTGCATTCCCTAGCAAAATGACCTAGACTATTGCACTTGTAGCACTTAATTTTTTATTTATCCAACCCCACTTTTAAATTCCCATGTAACCCTGGGAATTTTCTCCCTGTTCTTTTGTAGAATTTGCTTGTTCTTACACTAAGCAAAGCCAATTAATGTAAAATGTCCATCTCTTCTAAGTCAGTGGGATCAAAGTGTTGCAAATCATTGAGTTCAAAACACAAGTTATCTGACATCTAGTTTTCACAATTTGCAGTAAAAACATAATTTGCAGAGTGAGGATCAGGGTTGTTAAAATTTCCACCAGCAGTTATATCAATAAAGTGATCATAACCCTGATCCTTACCACTGCTACCAGATTCTTCCTGACCAAAAAGAGCTGTGCTACCGAATGAATAATCATCAGCAACTTTGCCAGACTCTTGCAACTTCCTTTTCTGGTTTAACTCCCTTTCATAGGTCAGGAGTCTACCATGAAGTTGGGTCAGGGTCAGATCTTTGAACTCAGCAGAGTTTCTAGTAACAAATGCAATGGTGTCCCATTTTTCTGGTAGTGATCTAAGGAACCTGCTATTTTGAGTTCAATTTGGAAATGTTACTTTAACAAGCCTTAGTTCACTAATGAGACAACTGAATCGCTCAAATTGTTGAGTTAATGATTCACCCTTGATGTGACAAAATGTTTCATACTGCTGATTCAGAATTTCCCTATTGTTTTCAATAACTTCTTCTGTCCCCCCAAACTGTTCCTTCAATGCATCCCATAGCTCTTTGGCACTGTTACAATGTAACAGTCCAGCATAGATTTCATTGGGTAATGCATATGCTATGATGCTAAATGCTTTGGCATCAAGTTCAAACTTTTGAAAATCAGTTTCAGTATAGTTTTCAGTTGGTTTAGGAACGAACTTCTTTGCATCCTCAGCACTTGGCACCATAGGAACATGGGGACCAAAAAAAACAGACCTCCAACATCCAGTGTTCTGTTGAGCAAGGATGTGACCCATCCTTCTCTCCTAGATGTTGTATTCATTACGTTTAAGCATGGGTGGTTTGAAAAGAGAGCCAATGTTATTCTTATCATCTTGTGATTGTGACATCATCCTGGTTGTTTTACAGGCACTGATTAATCAACTTTGATGGTGATTAAACCTTGTTCTATTTTTCAACAAAACAAACAAACTATCAGTATCAACTTTTATGAGCTGAACTATTTACGTCAAAATGATTGTTAAATCAAATTTGACTGTCCAAGCTCTGATACCAATTGTTAGGATCTGAGTTTGGTTTTGATTGTGTTTTACGTTTGAATTAAGATGAAGATGAATGAGTTGTGCAGCGGAATTTAATTTCAACAACGATTACAATTTGCAAGTATGCAACAAACTCCCCCTCAGCCTGAGCTCACAGTATTTTATCGTGCAGGAAGAAGATAGTAAAAGAGCTGATAGAACAGTATAGAGCACTGTTCTATTTATAGGCACGAGCAAACCACTGAAGCATCTAAGCTGACGTCACCATGAAAGTGACATCTAACCTCCTAACAAACTCTAACCTCTGATCTATACAACCTCTGCTATACTAACTACTGTTATTACATTTCATTACATAAAGACATCTAAACTACTGCTGCATCCTTCCACTGATGTGAACCCAGCAGTACTTGTCATGATCAGCAGAGCTTAACTCAAGGCAGTAGATTAAACAGCAGAGCTTTAATCTTCCATCAGTCTTTTACTTGATCAGCAGTTTGTAGGTCAGCAGTTTGTACCATCAGTAGATAGGAGGTCAGCAGATGTTGAAACCACTTTCAAGGGGAGAGACTTGTATACATAACATTTGCTTATTCTGGATCCACTGCTCTGATCCAGTTTTGGCTTTAATTATCTGTTCCTTTGGTAGGGTTCAATCCCAACAGTGTTAAAAGCACTTATATATAGGAAGTACCAGCGGCGTATCCACCATTCTTTTATCACATTACACCCGCCCCGTTACCTAATTACCTACCATAAACCAATCGTTCAAATAGTTCAAATCGTTCACATAGTTCAAATAGTTCCAATGGTTCAAATAGTTCAAATCGTTCACATAGTTCAAATAGTTCCAATGGTTTAAATAGTTCAAATCGTTCACATAGTTCAAATAGTTCCAGTGGTTCAAATAGTTCAAATCGTTCACATAGTTCAAATAGTTCCAATGGTTCAAATAGTTCGAATCATTCACATAGTTCAAATAGTTCCAATGGTTCGTGTTTTATTTGTGAAAACTAAGTTTTGGTCGTCTCGTTGAATACATTCAAACCTGTGTGACTCGTCCTAATCGTTCAACTCGTATTAACAAACCACCAAAGGGTAAGTTAACAATTCATCAGGTTCTGTCGTTACCCACATTACCCCCATAACCATGGTGATTGTCCGATAACGGGATTTGTCAGATCCTATGGTACCATAACAGCCTATGGTACCATAACAGCCTATGGTACCATAACATACTACTGGTCGGCCTAATCATAGTTAATGAATGTCATTCAATTGTCTTTCGACCAACGCCCCAATAAGTTCTTTCATATTATAGAAAACGTTGTGTTTAATATAAACCATAGCACTTGTTTTGGAAACTCGAAATCGTTTAGCACATATGAATCACCCCAAAACAATTGAAAGCTGTAATAGAGGGGAACTATGTACTCACTTGAGATTGCAAGATATCCTCGATTAAATGAACTTATCAAAGCTCGTGAAAACCAAGGAACTCAAATGGCACCTAGTAATCGTATCGCTGTGTTAATAAATCGACACCTAAATTGGGAGATCGGGTAGGATGAGGTCTTGTAAACCAAATGTGTATTGGAACTCATGTGATATGGTTTAACAGAGCCCACATTCTGATTTGGAACCTTTCCTAAGTGCTTACGACCCGTTAAGGTAGTCTACGCTACTTTAACGCGTCATTTGCACAAAAGTGCAAACGAATAGCCTAACTAGTCCTATGACAAGTATTATATGCCCTAACATGTTTAAATATGTTGCATAATCATTTTAAGTGTCAAAAATTAAGTTACATATGCTTAAATTCAAATTATGCATAAAAAGGGCATTTTGGTCATTTACCTAAGGCATATAAACTACCTATCATACAACTAATTAAACTAAGTGACCATAAGGTATAAACTCAGAAGGTTATTCCCTTATACAACTATGGTCACAAAATACGCTTGGTCGGATCCTAACGATCGACCAAACGGGTCGGGTTCGAAAGTCTAAGCGGTTGTCAAGCACGCTTGACTTACGACCCTATACAAGCACTATACTAGAAGTGACGAGTTAAACATGTTAAAACATGTTAAAACATGTTTAACTAAGTTAGAAAACTGATTTGATATTAAAACAAAGTGTTTTGATACCCGAAAATAGTTTTGTCGTAAAATACGCATAATCGGCATTTTGACCGAAACTTTGACTCGTCACTTCGAGTAATCAAGGTGGTAATCAATAGGTATAGTCACAAGGGACTATAACCATCGTGATTAGGCCCACGTTGCAAAGTTCAAACGAACTTTGTCTTGACCAATTCATGGTCAAAGCAGAAAGTCAAACACTGTTTGACTTTCTTGCTTGAATATAAACCAAGCATGAAAGATCACTTACAAAGGGTCCAAGCTTGGAGATAGAATAAAGAAAAATCAGGTATGAAGCCTTCAAAAAGTGTGAGAGCTTCAACTTAGAGCAGATTTTTGATGATGAGCAAAGGAAATGGCAAAACTCCATGGCTATTTATAGAAAATCATGATCCATTAAGATCATTCCATGTGTTTTTGAGTTGTTCAAGGCTTAATCTTGGCCATACACATGTTGCCCATAGATTTGAATACTTGGGGAGCACTTAAACAAGCCTAAGGTATGCTAAAACTGTGACACCCGGCTCTTCAGGCCGTACCGTACAATTGTAATACGTATTGTGAATAGGTAATAGGGCTATATTTGTTTGGTTATGATGTTTATACATGAAATTTAATGTGTTAGTAAAATTAAACTTTGATAAAAATTATGTTGGCAGCGGTAAGATAAACACTTATCGCGTAACGATTAAAATGCGAAACGAACGTCGGTGACCACCCGGACAGTGTTAAAATCCTAAACATAGTCTGTGATGATTGAAATAATAATTTTAATCCTATTCGTGAAGAAAAATAAATTAAAACGCTAAGAAACTCTATTTTTCGACTTTAAGCGCGTACCGCGCGATGCAGCGCGTATACCGACAAGATACTGTCAACACAGCCCGTCAAGGCAACTAAAAATCATTTTAGAAATAATTTGATAAGCTTATTTTTACAGAATGACAAAAATAAATAAAAACGCTTAAATTCCTATTTTTGCAATTTAAAGCGCGTACTGCGCCGCACAGCGCGCATACTGCCAAATACCGACAACATAGCCAGTCCAGGCAAACAAAATATTATTCAGTAGTATTTTGGCAGGTTTATTTGTTGGTGCATGCGTCTGTCGACTTCATCTTGTATTGAGTCTTGTTTGTAGTTAGAGAGATCAGGGCACGTTTTACGAAGAATATGTCAAATATAGGGTAAATGGCATGTTCAAGCGAAATAAGAATAGATGATTTCGCTTGAAAGTGTCATGATCATTTCAAGCGAAATCACATATTCTTATTTCGCTTGAAGTGCTATCGCTTGAAACTAATTTCGCTTGAAGTCATTTGGAGCGAAATCATAACCTTATAAATACCTTTGTGTCTTGTTCATTTGTAACAATTCCGGTCAGAACAACGAAGTGCTGCCGAAGTGTCGTCTCGCTGTAAAACGTTTGTTAATCAATATAACGACAGTTTAAAGTGTATATTGTGCTGAATTGACCTCAGAATGTCTGTTTCCGCCTTTCGTTCTGAGTAAAACTCTTCTGATCGACTCGTTCGGGTCTGTAAACGATCCTACAAGTGGTATCAGAGCTCAGGAGGAAGAGTTCATACCAATTCAGCCGTAAATTCTGATTCTCTACACCTTCTTTTTCAAATAGAACTTGTTTTTACGGTCAAAATGTCTTGATTTTCACACATAGTTTTGGGATTGAACCCTACCAGAGGAACATATAATGTAAAGCCAAAACCTGGTCACAACAGTGGATTCACAATAAGCAGCTGTTTACACTAAGTCTTCTCCCTTGAAAGTGATTACAACAGCTGATGGTCTCATATCCACTGCCTAGATACAACTGCTGCTCTGCATAACTACTGATGAAGCCTAGAAGACTGCTGGAAACTAAGCACTGCTGGTACAAACTGCTGATGACAAAGCACTGCCCAATCAAGGACTGATCAACCTTGAGGAAAACACTGATGATTAGAGAGAGCAGTAGTTTAGTATATCATTTGTCTTATGAATTGTCAGTTGTTAGGTTTAGCAGTGTTTGTATAAGAACAGCAGATACAGGTTGTTAGGCTGTTAGACGTCGCTTTCATGGTGACGTCAGCTGAGATGCCTCAGCGGTTTGGTTTGTCTATAAATGGAGCAGTACTCTGTACTGTTACATTTGATTCATTTTGAGAGAGTTCTTCTCCTCAATTCAATCCTTTCATCTTGTACGATCCAACCTTGGGGCATCTGGCTGAGGGGGAGCTTAGTCTGTGAGCATGCTTGTAATCTTTTGAATTACTTTGTAATCTTTTGACTGATGAAAAGCATTTGTTTATCTAAACTATTTTCTCCTTTGATTGTGTTTACAAAGTTTGTTACTCATTTCCGCTGCACTTTACATTGTTTTATATTTATTCAATGATCAAATCATACAAACAAACACAATCTTGAGAGCCTCTGATCCTAACACATAGTGTGCACAATAATGTTTTAACAAAGCTTTGAAAGTTGCAGGCCTAAAATCGATCTAAATCTGATAAAAATTGAGATTTCGCTTGAAAATCAGCTTGAGATGATGACATCAGCAGCTATTTCGCTTGAGAAATTGAGTTGATTTCGCTTGAAATCATACTTTGGATCTTATTTCACTTGAGGATTTGTTTTGATTTCGCTCGAAAGGTATTTCTCTTGAGAACTGTGTTATTTCGCTTGAAAAGGTGTTAGTTGAAGCGAAATCAGATATTTCGCTTGTAAGGGTATTTCGCTTCAGGGTGTTTTCGCTTGAACAGTTATTTCGCTTGAACAGTCAGTTTTTGTGAACTTTGAAAATCCGAAACATGGAAGAGGAATTTTTCAACGCATTCGCTACCCCGGTTACCCTGATCACTCTTGCACAGAATACGTTGTTGGAAAACAAAACAGGGACAATGCAAAAGCTGCCTAATCTCAGGAACATCGAGGAATATAAAGGTTGGGAGGGACGGTTTGAGCATTGGGTTCAAGCAAACTACTTGGATGCTTGGGAATGTGTTGAGACGAAGTACGTTAGACCGACAAATGATGACGAAGAGCAGGTTACAATTAAAGACCTTAGTGCTGCAGACAGAAAGAAATGCAAAGATGAGAAAATGATGCTGAGTTTACTACAACAAGCTGTGAAGGAAGATATCTTGGTTCTATTACAACACAACGGAACTTCTTATTCAATCTGGAAAGCATTAAGATCTTAGTTTCATGGAAGCCAAGAGATGGTTAAAAATAAGAAGTCACTTTTAAAGAAAGAGTTTGATCTGTTTTGTGGGTTGAAACATGAAAGTACAAGACAGATCATTGAAAGATACTGCAATTTGCTAGCTAACATGAAGAGGTTGAGCATCGAGAAAGATAATGAAGAATTAATCGAAAAGCTAGCTGATGCATTGCCATATGAGACTTGGGGTACATATCTCATGATATTGAGGAATAAGAAAGGTTTTAGCAATCTGACACTAAGCAAGTTCATTGAAAAGATTGAAGCTCAGGAGATGGAGCAGAGAAAGGTTTTGAGAATGAAAGATTTTGATGGTGAACAAGACATCAGACTTTATTACAAAGGTGGGGTCAGTGATAAAACCACCAACTTGTCATCGAAGATTGAGACAGCATTCAATGCCAAGAATTCATCAGGAAGTTCTTCAAAAGGATCAAACAGCAACACAAGTTTTTCATCATATCCGTCATTTGATCCAACCATTTCAGCAACCAAGAATGGCAAGAAGCTACAATGCAATATTGTTCTGAATCTGGAGAATGATGAGGATTATTCAACAGAAATTGCTAAGAATCACATGTCTTTATTAGGAACTGTGTTGGAATCATATGGTTGTTTTGGTGCAGGTCGGATCGGGAATCCAATGCTTACAAAAGAGGATTACGATTAGATTGATGCTGAAGAGATGGAACTGATGGACATAAAGTGGTGTTTGGCAAGTGTATTGAGACGAGCTGAGAAATTTAAGCAGATCACAGGAAGAGATGATTTACGTGAAGCTAATATTTCTACTTTAGGTTTTGATAAATCTAAAGTCACTTGTTTTCATTGCAGGGAAAAAGGACACTTCAAGAGGGAGTGCAAAAACCGAGAAGCAAGTGGAGCTCAAAATCCATTCAACAACAACAATGATTACTACCGAAAGGCCATTTATCATCAAGTTGCTCAACAACAACAAGAACCACAAGTGGCTCATGGAAGAAAAGTGATTGAAGAATCTTCAAAGAGAGCTTGTATGGTGAATCAGGATGATCAAAAGCCAACGGAAGGTTTCAGTTGGGACAAATATATCTCAGCTGACAACAAAGCATGCCTAATCAATCAAGATGATGAAAAATTGCCTGAAGGTTTTAGCTGGGCAAATTTCAATTAGGATGATTATGATCCAAACAAAGATTCAAATCACAAAGCTTATGTCGCTCGAGTTGAAGAGGATAGTGATGATGATCGTGAGTATCATGCAAGAAGATTGGCAACTCATTTTAAATTGATGGCAGAAAGTGATAGTGATGATGACAAAGCTAAAAAGAAAAAGAAAAAGATCAAAACACCTGTGAGCAGTGATGATGAAGATGTACCGGTGATTAAGAAAAAGGTGAAGGATGTTCCTAAGTTCAAAGTTGATGAAGAAGTTAATGCTAAAAAGATTCCGGTGATTTGTGAGAATTGTGAGATTATCAAGAAGAAAAATAGTGAACTGATTAACAACATTAATCAGTTGAAGGAATCTTACGATGTTCTGAACAAAGCCATGAATCAATATAATCAATCAAGTGAAGAACAAGCAACAGCAATGAAGACAATTCAAGGAACCTTCATGATAAAGCAGAAAGTTGTGAACAACTACATTGAGAAGTGTGCTGTGCTAGAACAGAAACTGGAAACACAACGAATTGAAACTGAAAGAGTTAATCGTTTGTTGAAAAGTTACTCATGTACTTCTTATGTCATTGACAGGATTTATCCAACTGTTGAAAGCATGAAAGTCTTTGAAGAAGATGAAGTGACTGAAGAACAGAAGGTTTCTGAAGAAAAGATTTCTGATAAAAAGAAAGAAAAGAAGAAAGATATCAAAGAAAAGACATCTGGTAAGAAACACGGTTTCAGTTACAACAAGTGTCCACCCCCGCTTGAAAATGGATATTCTCCGAGAAATCTAAATTCAGAAAGAGTCGAAAAGGCAACAAATTTACAGTGGAAGTCGGAGTCTACAGTTAACTTGCCAGAAAATATTGATGTCACGTTTACGTCGTCTGACACTGATCATGAGTCCGAGTTAATAAAGAAAGTGGTCGATCAGGTGTTGGATAAAGATGAATCCGAGAAGTCAAAGTCGGAGTCTATGTCAGAGTCAAAGTCTGAGTCAAGCATTCCGAGTCAAACCGACAAACAGGGCAAAAGGGTTTATAATAAAGAATTCCTGTTATCAAAGTCTAATTTGAATGACGAAATGTTTAAAGTTACATATACTTTGAATGATTCTGACAAATTATATTTTGATGAGGAATTTCCAATAAGAGGTGTCAAACCTGACATGATCAAAAAGGTTTTCAAACTAACAGAAATTAATATTTCTGAAATAAAAGATGTAAATCATAATGATAAACCTAAAAAGTACACCTCAAGAGTTCAACAAAGAGAAAACAAGAAAAAGGGTTACAGTTCTGGTTCTAGTTATCGAAAGAAACCAAACCATAACGGTAATTTCAAAAAGAAAGGTCTTGGATTTATTCCACCAGAAAATCATAAAAATGAAAAAAATGTTAGAGATTTTAAATAAAAAATGATATTTGTTTCAGGTATAACTACCGAAGAAGAGAAAGAAAATTTGTTCAAGAACCAGTCAAACGGAGAATTCCTTGCAAAGAAGCAAGAAGAGATGAAGACTGTTGATAAGATGAAAGAAACGAGAACCTGTTTCAAATGCAACACTGTTGGACATATTGCCAAAGATTGTTCCAAGGCAATACAATCTAAACAGGGAGTTTCTCGTAACCTGAAAGATAAAGAGGATGAGTTTGAACCACCAATTGATAGAACAAAACTTTTCAAAAATTCGATTTTTGAGATTGGTGAAAGTTCAAACAGATTTTACAAGAAAAAAAGGAATTTGACAACCAGAAATGGGTTGTTAAGAAATCGGATGGTAGTTCTAGCAATGATTCTGATTCGTCAAAATCAGAGGAGCTATCTTCTGGCGATGAATCTGTTTCCACAAAAGCAGAAGAGCCACAGGTTGAGGTTAAATGTGAAAAATCAGTACCGACTGTGGATGATGTGAATTTTCCACAACTTCGGGTGAAAATTTTAAGAAGAAAGTTGGTAAAGTTGATATTTCAAATCAATTTTTCTCTGAAAAACAAGAGTTTGATATTGAGAAAACCTTCAATTCCAAAGTTCATAACATTTTTGGAAAAATGGTTGACAGGAAGGTAAAGGGAGTCAAGGAGTTTTACGAGAAGAAAATGAAGAAGCAAGGTAAAGTATCATCCCTGATTTGTGATTGGGATGGTACCTACTACAAACAGTAAAATCTTGGACGTGCCGGAGCTCCCAAGTTGGTAATCGTGGAGCATGAATCGACATTATTCTGGTAAAATTGTTTGTGAAAAAGTATGACTTGCCGGAACTCCCAGGTTGGTAAGTGAGGACTAGGAATCGGCATTCTGAGAATTCAACCTACAAATGGTATTGGTTGATAAGCCATGAGGTTGAAAAAGAGGTTGTGTTTTTAATTGAAGGTTAATTAAGGTCATTAGGTTGAACTTGATTGAACAACTCTTACAAGTGGTAAATCAGGGACATTCAGTTGTATCTGATTTCCTACAAGTGGTTGAGAAAAAAAATGATGAGTTTATTCCCTAACCTACAAATGGTTAAAATCAATCAACAAAACTTATTTTCCAGAAAAACCATTTGATTAAAACAAACTTAAGTGTTTTGAGATAAGTTCATAACATTTTTGGAAAAATGGTTGACAGGAAGGTAAAGGGAGTCAAGGAGTTTTACGAGAAGAAAATGAAGAAGCAAGGTAAAGTATCATCCCTGATTTGTGATTGGGATGGTACCTACTACAAACAGTAAAATCTTGGACGTGCCGGAGCTCCCAAGTTGGTAATCGTGGAGCATGAATCGACATTATTCTGGTAAAATTGTTTGTGAAAAAGTATGACTTGCCGGAACTCCCAGGTTGGTAAGTGAGGAGTAGGAATCGGCATTCTGAGAATTCAACCTACAAATGGTATTGGTTGATAAGCCATGAGGTTGAAAAAGAGGTTGTGTTTTTAATTGAAGGTTAATTAAGGTCATTAGGTTGAACTTGATTGAACTACTCTTACAAGTGGTAAATCAGGGACATTCAGTTGTATCTGATTTCCTACAAGTGGTTGAGAAACAAAATGATGAGTTTATTCCCTAACCTACAAATGGTTAAAATCAATCAACAAAACTTATTTTCCAGAAAAACCATTTGATTAAAACAAACTTAAGTGTTTTGAGATCAAAATGGGAAAATGTTTTGTTGTGAGGGGGAGTTCTGATTGTTTTTGCCAAGTGGATGGCGAATTGAAGTGATTTGATATCAGTTGTCATGTTGTTTGTACAGTTTGTTTTCAAATTTCCTTTAAATGTGTTTGAATTTTAGGGGGAGTAAGAAATTTCTGGAAAATCCAAAAACATTTGAAAATTTGAAAAAGTCAAAAACATGATAAAATGAAAAATTGAGTTTTTGTGTCTAATAAGAGGAAATGATAGTACATCAGTGGACTATCATAACATGCTAAAGAATTGGAAAGTAAAAATGTGAAAACGGTCTCACTAATGATGTGTCAGTAGGTTTTTACACATTTAGTAGATTGTGACGAGATATAAACCTAAATTCAAACTTTCTTATATCGTGGGAAACATCTCTCGGATATATGGGTAACCCCCGAAATCTTGTTTGAAAGGTCCCTCTTTCTGAGATACTAGGTCTTTATACTCAGTGATATATCTCGGGACTTCTGATTTTGCTGGAGCAATAGCCTAGTCCCCGGAGAATACTTTACGCTTGCTTGAAATATAGCACCACCCTCAGCATAAAAAATGATAAAACATTGCAAAATGCTAATCATGTGCTGTTGAAATAAAGATCCTCTAAAGGGCACACACCAAAAGTCGAGCAGTCATCTCTCTGCTGAATGGAAGTTCTGACCTGAGCTCTCACGGTTTTCGCAATTTAACCCCTTACAGATATCATCTGTGGTATACTCACCTGTAAGACTGAATATTGGGATCTGGATACGGGAGTATATTCTGAGGTGGGACACACGATTAAGTTTAAGTATCTAAGACATTAATCTCATATCTAGAAGCAATTGAACTTTGTGTGAAAATTTTAGTGGACCAGTATACTGACAATCTAAGTGAATCGTTTAGAACTTAAAATGTTAAAAGCTTAACTGTGTTGGTGATTTGTCTTATAAACTGATATGATCCTCTTACACAAACTCACAAAAATATTGTTTGTAAATATTTCTTCTCTACATTTCATTACATTCAAAATCCAAAAAGATTTTAGTGTGTTTAGCACAATTTTTTGAAAAATTCAAAAGAATTTTCGACAACTGATGTTGGAAAGCTAATTTTCAAAATTCCAAGTGCTAGACATGATGAACAGATGGTTTGGGAGAGTGTGTTGGTTTTTATAAGAAAAACGATATATTTTCAAGTGGTTCATCAAAGATTAACATTGTAAAATCATCCTTTGATTGTATAATTCCTGCAAGTGGTTCATTAGATGATGAAATTGTTTTAACAAGTGATTATCAGAAAATTTATTTTGAGATAGAGATTGTGCAGATAAGCCAGGTTTCGATCCTGAGCAAGATTTGAGCCAGGTTACGATCTTGGAACTGCTGATGCTAATGAACTTAAGGAATCAAGAGATTTGATCAAGTGATAGAGAGTCAGGTTCCGATACCTGAGGACTCTGTGATTTTAACAAGCCAGACAGCGATCCCAGCATATTGAAAGGGGGAGTCTGAAGACATCTAAAGAAAGGAGTGTGTTAGTGCAGGTAATGATAGAGTCAGGAATCGATCTTGAACCTGTGGAGCACAGAGATAGGTTGCAATTCTGGAAGAAAGAGAAGAGAGATTTGAAGATACTTACAGTGTCGGATACTTTAGAAACTTCAAGAGGACTGATAAAGACTGAAGATGCGAAGACTCGACACTGAAGACTCGTCAACATTCGAGGGGGAGTCTGTTGGTGCATGCGTCTGTCGACTTCGTCTTGTATTGAGTCTTGTTTATATTTAGAGAGATCAGGTCACGTTTTACGAAGAATATGTCAAATATAGGGTAAATGGCATGTTCAAGCGAAATAAGAATAGATGATTTCGCTTGAAAGTGTCATGATCATTTCAAGCGAAATCACATATTCTTATTTCGCTTGAAGTGCTATTGCTTGAAACTGATTTCGCTTGAAGTCATTTGGAGCAAAATCATAACCTTATAAATACCTTTGTGTCTTGTTCATTTGTAACAATTCCAGTCAGAGCAACGAAGTGCTGCCGAAGTGTCGTCTCGCTGTAAAACGTTTGCTAATCAATATAACGACAGATTAAAGTGTATATTGTGCTGAATTGACCTCAGAATGTCTGTTTCCGCCTTTCGTTCTGAGTAAAACTCTTTTGATCGACTCGTTCGGGTCTGTAAATGATCCTACATTATTTTTGTAGAACACTAAAAGTAATTTAAAACGTACTAAAACGGGTTTAAAACGCTAGATAAAATACCCGGTATCCAGTAAAATACCTGTTTTATCACTAATCTACATATGTATATGTATATGTATGTATATGTATATATATGTATTTTATGTGTGTATATAAGAGAGAGAAAGAGAGGTGGCGGCTTGGGGATGTGCCACCCACCTTGGAATTTTCATCTCGAGCCATGTGGATTCTTGTGTAATGTGCATAATCATTTGAGCATTTTAAACACCCCATCTTTTTCAATACATGATCAAACAATTTTCTCTCTCTTCCCTCTTGAACCTTACGGCCGAAACCCCCTACACAAATACACTTTCAAAAATTTTAAACATTCCATGAAGATTCAAGAGTCTTTCAAGATTATTTCAAGCTAAAAAAAGTGTTTGGAAGTGATTTCAAGCAAGAATAACCTTCATATTCTCATCTATTCTCAAAAACCCATCTAAAATCTTGAAGGTATAAAAACTTACTTTATAAAATTTGTTTTGATTCTTGATGATTCTTGATAGTGATGGAAGTTTCTCTTGTTCTTGAATCTAAACATAAACTTGAAACTTAAACAAATGGGTTTTTAAAGAAAAATGAAATGAATGAGTATGTACGTATGTATATGTATGGCCGTAGGTATATGTGTGTGTGTGTGTGTATATTATTGTGTTTTGATTTTTATTGAAAGGTTCTTGAATAACATAAGTCTTGAATGATTGATTTCATGCAAGAATTACAAGTTTTCATAAAGAATGTTCTAAAAGGAGTTTTATGATCTAAAAAGGGAGTTGTTAAAAGTAAACTTTTGGATGTTTATGTATGTGTATATGTGTGTCGTGTATATGTATGTAGATGTGTATGCATGCATGTAAATTTTGTCATATCACATAAATGTAAGAATACTTGCATTTATGTATGTGTGATTTGATGATTATGATTTGTAAGAAATTGGAGTTAATGTATTCTCAGATGCATTTAAGATCATGTATGATGATGATGATGATATGATATGGATGCACTAGATGGACATGAATGTTGATTGGTGATCTTGAAAAGATGATTTAAATATGATTTGTTAAAAATAAATTTCAATCAGATTCTAAACATCAAAAATGTAAATATTTGAAGTATTTAGTGATATATAACTTTATCATAATGTTTGCTAGCTTTGCATGTTGTACATGGTGCATTAAAAGTTGTAAAATACGTGAAATCACATAATTTATGTGACTTACACAAAAACTGCACTAATCTGATTATAATCACTATTTTAATCAGTAAATAACATATACTGTGTTAAAATATCAATTCAATTCGAGTTGGGATGATTATAGTAACGTTTAACGCAAAACTATGCGTTAAAACGGTCAAAAATCGGCTTTTCGGGTGATTTTTATAAAACTGATTTAGATCAGTAAATAAACTGATGTTTTTAGTTTAAAAACAAGTATTTTAACTAATTTTAAGTTTACTTGGTGTTTGGTTGGTCATATGTGACTCCCGACGCCCGAAAACGTTACCGAATCGCTAAAATACGCATTTTCCAATAAACACTAGTATGAGTGAATTTTGAGTGAATCTTATGTGATAAAATGTGTTAAGTGATTTAAACATGTAAATGTGATACTATGTTAAGTGTTAATTTGATAATGGGAAAAACAATTTTAATCCTATTCGTGAAGAAAAATAAATTAAAACGCTAAGAAACTCTATTTTTCGAGTTTAAGCGCGTACCGCGCGATGGAGCGCGTATACCGACAAGATACTGTCAACAAAGCCCGTCAAGGCAACTGAAAATCATTTTAGCAATAATTTGGTAAGTTTATTTTTACAGAATGACAAAAATAAATAAAAACACTTAAATTCCTATTTTTGCAATTTAAAGCGCGTACTGCGCCGCACAGCGCGCATATTGCCAAATACCGAAAACGTAGCCAGTCCAGGCAAACAAAATATTATTCAGTAATATTTTGGCAGGTTTATTTTTATAGAACACTAAGAATAATTTAAAACGTACTAAAACGGGTTTAAAAAGCTTGATAAAATACCCGGTATCCAGTAAAATACCTATTTTATCACTAATCTTGTAACAATCCTCAATAAACCGACAATCTCGAATATTTTTCGACACCCCAAAATATTTTAAAATGTCCCAATATGTCTTTAAATATACCCCATATGCGAAAACGGGCCTCAAATATATTAAATAGTATTAAAAATAATTAAAAATTGAATTTTTGGGCTGAGGCGGGCCGCGTAAGCCTCATCCTAAGCTTACGCGGGCCGCGAGAGATCAAGAACGCAGCAACACCCCAGGCCGACACGTGTCATCATCGTGGCGGGCCTACCTGATGACCCGGATAAGCTAGTCCGCTGACCAGCTTTAACGCGGGTCGCGTAGACCCTCGTCTACCTTTACGCGGGCCGCGAGAGGACCAGATATCAGCGCTATATATAGAACGCATCGGATTTCAATTCAATTCGTTCACTTTCTTTCTGTATCTCGACTTTCTGAATTAATAGGCATAATATTCAAGTAGTATACCCCCTAATTAGCGAGGTTCTGCTCCGTTGTAAGTATTATAACCCCAGTTTCGTATTAGATACGCTGCCCGATTGATTTAGGGTTCCGTAACAACTGTCGTGGTTCTGCCCGACGTAGTTGTTCGAATACCGTCTCGGGGAGGATATCATTAATATTATCAAAGGGTTATTATGCTAACCTATGTACATTTGTATAAATTATAGATAAATCCTAGGAAACCCCTACGCGAAGTCTAAGATAGCAATGTGAGTTTATCCTCTTTTTGTTAACCTTTTTGTAATATTTTACAAAACCTTAAATGTTTTACAATGCGAATAAGCGGTGATTGAGTCTTTGTAGTTCTTCAATTACTGTCGGTATGTTGGGTTTTTGTATACAAAATTTACTACACTGTGAGTAGTAAGTCGGGACGACAACACGTTAGCATTGGACGAAGAGTTAGCCAATGTGTAATATAACCCACAAGTCAGGATTGACAGTACTGAATGAGCAATTGTGTAGAAATAAACAATGTGATCGCTCTAAATATTGTGTTAATTGATAAAATATTTTTTGATTAAACTAGGATTCACTCACCAGTATTTCCCATTAACAAATGTTTTTAAAACGCATTTTAGGTAACACAATGTGACAGCCAATTAGTAAAAAGCCAGCTGGAGAGCACTGAAGGCTTGGGAAAAATGTGGCTATAAAAGTTACCTAAAAGACGATGTTTTAAATTCAATAAAATAGGGTTTATCCCTATCAACATATTGTAATAAGAAACTTGGGTTTTACCCATGTGATTATTAATATCAAATATGGTGGTTTTACTCTGATAAACATTTCCAAACTACGGTCCTGATGTAATTTCCGCTGCCAAATTAACCAACTGATACCACCAAAATTCTGAGTTCGCGTCCGCCCGTTCCCTAGACAGATAAGGGATCGGGGGTTGCGACAGAAGGTGGTATCAGAGCCTAGCCACTGGTCTAAGTCAAAGAAGTGTTCTGCTGACACTTAAATTCTAAATTTTGTGTTAGGAAATAATTTATGTGATTATGTGTTTTGTGTTATTTGACTATTTGTTAGTTTACAGTATGGGTGATCAAGGACCCTCAGACATGTGTCGTCAGTTGTCTGATTCACCTAGGAGTGAAGGTACCTTTTCACAGCCTGCCCTTCAGCAAGGAAGCATTTGTGTCACACCTTGCTCGTAGCGGAAGCGCGAGGTGTGATCTGTTGGTTCTCATTGAATAACGATATAAGTAAACATACTAAATGAATAAAACATACTCCATTGCCATTACCATAATTGTTCAAAAGATGCGCAACATACATTAAGTTTATAATTTACAAACCATTCAAAGAAAATAAGTTGTTACTATTTCATACATCCAAAACGAAAGTTTTAAACATTAAGGCTTTGTCCACTATAACACCGCAAAGCGGCAGTATAATAGATAAACCCTTCAAAAGATGGCACGGAGTCTTGATACTTGTTTCTTGAATTAGAATCCCTGACAAGGTCCACTAATTCCCTCAAATACATGTTTAAGTAGAAAAATCAACAAAGGTTGAGCGAGTTCATGCAGTTTAGTTGTATATGATACATCCAAAAAATGTAGAATGTATTTGTATTTGAATCAAATATAGTATGAAAAGCGTCAATGAAATCGTGATCATTAATGTTTTGCAACGACATTAATATGTGTGAGGAAATAGGAAGCAATCCAACCCTAGACGATTTTAATTGTATCGACACCATATTGTAAGGCAACAAACGCACTCCTAGGTAAATGAATGACCATGAGTGGGGCTCACCAAAACCCATTAGATCTAACCCTTTGTTCCTTGGTCCAAACTGGATTAATGGTGCTTTAGTTATGGCCCTAATTTCTCACATGATCTAAGGTGTTTCATTCCTTGACTTATCATACTATTGTACATGTATTTTCCCCGATAGTTGTAAAGCTTAAAAAGTATTTAAGACGAAAAGGGGACATGAACTCACAGTATCGCGTCAGTGAGTAGAAGTAGATATGATTTCACGTGCGATAGTCCTGAACAGTGTTGCGACCTACAATCGTTGTTATATTTGTTAGACACTTCGGTCTTTGTAAATAACTTGAGTACAAGTCTTGTGTCTTAAATATGGTTAAGACTTGTATGTCTTTATTGTTCGTTGAACTTTGTATTTCTTTACAATTTATGTCATTGGACTTAGCACAAGAAATTATGATATTGGGCCCAAATAGTGTTGGGCTTAAATAGTGTTGGGCTTAAATAGTGTTGGGCTTAAATCGTGTTGGGCTTAAATAGTGTTGGGCTTTTGGGCCCATAAGTTTGGTATTGGGCTTAGCCCATAAGTTATTGATATTGGGCTTAGCCCATGTATTTAGTTTAAGCCCATTATGAATATAAGTCCATTAAAAAGTGTAAGCCCATTTATATAAAAATAGCCCATTAAAAAGTATAAGTCTTTCATTATTATAAAAACATTTTTATAAAATTAATTAAGTATACTTTTTAGTAAATAAAAACATAATAGTTTTTATAAGTTTCAAAATGTCTGAATTTTGTTAATGATAATGTAATTTTTGTCCTTATCGAAAGATAGTCTAGATGTCGTATTAAGTCCTCGGATTGGTAATATATCCATAAGTTCATCCGTCGTCCGTTTTGACCATAATTTATGTCCGATCGTTCGTATTGTCCGTAATATGACTTTAATTATAAGATGTCTTGAGTTTATTATTACCATTTTAATCAAGTTCCTATCTTTGATTATATAACTAACACACAAATTATTACATATCACATAACTTGTTAAAATGAACAAATATATATTTTCTAAAAAAATATATATTTATCTAATCTTTTCTTTTTATAAAAAAACTTTCTTTAAATCTTTGTAAATCTTGTAAAGATTTAACCAAAATGATAGTTTTTATACATCAAGTTTTTAAGAAAAATTTGCCATATAACCTTTGTTTTAATCACTTTGTCATGTTTAATAAACATATCTTTTTCTTTTCAAATCAACATCAACAATTTACTCATAAGTTTTATAAACAATATACATAAGATTTATAACATAATCTTATTAAGATGATCTCAAAATCATGTAGGGTTTTGAACATGATCATAACATATGTTAACTAGTTCAAAAACCAAGTTTACTTCTAGTTTTAACAACTTTTATAAAAATCTCATGTTGTATGTTACTTTTTATAATCTTGTAAAAAGTCTTGTTTTTAATTAAAAACCTTAGATACTTTATTTACACCATAAATTTTGATCATCCATTCTCTTAAAAAAAAAACTTTACATATTCATGTATACTTGTTAGATCATGTTTTTATAAAATCATCTAACAAGTTATACATATCTTAATCATCTTAACAAGATCAAATATGCAAATAACAAATCTTAATCACCACATAAACAAACATATATATATATCATGATTTGTATTTTTGCTTCTTTTTATCTTCATATTATTATGTATGATTATTTTGTTATTTTAGTAGTTATAATAATAATCATAACAATAATAAGTAAGAAAGGAAAAAATTAAATTAGAAACTCACTTCTAGCACTAGGCTAGAGATGATCTAGATGATGTAAAGATCCAAAGAAGATGAAGATCTTGTTGTTAGAAGACTCTTGGATGGATGAAAAAGGTTGCTTTAGCTTGTAGGTGCTTTAGTTCTTATGTGCCATGAAAATCCATGTTGATTATAAGAAAAATGAAGATGATGAAGTGGTTTTCTATGGTGTTCTTGGTGATATATGAAGATATGATGATGAAGATATGAAGATTGAAAGAGTTTGTTAAGTGTGTGTAAATGAAGGTGTAAGAACTTGGGTAATGTGTTAGTGATTCAATCCAACAATGTTATAACTCTTCCACATCATGACTAACCATTACACCTCATAATCCACCTCATATTTGGATAAGTATCCTTAAATTAAAATAATAAAAAAAACAAAGAGTGGGGGGGGGGGGGACATGGTTTACGGTTCACATGAGGGGGGGGGGGGGTTATTTTGTGGTAAAAATGAAATGGTAATTATTTGTTATGGTTAAAAGGTAAAAAGGTTTAAATGTTTAGGTTTTTATATATTACCAAGTTTCAAGTTGTTTCAAGACTTAGAATGATCCTAACTAGGATGAAAATGACCAAAAATAATGTTCACTAGTTCACTACATATGTCAAATTGTAGTTCGGATAGTCTTTTGTCGCTAGTTCCGCAAGAAGATAGTCGAAAGGTTCGCTTATGAAAGTTGTAGGGAAACATTTGGTTATATATTTATATAATGTTCCCTATGTATTTTCATATGGAATTTGAGTTTCAACAACCCATTTTGCACTTTGTAGTAAAAATACTAATGCTGAATTTTGCGGAAAAACATTGAAATGGTCACTTTTGGTGCTTTTTGGCATTTTTCGGGCAGTTTTTGTGCTATCGGACATTGGTAATATATTAGTCCAAACCCTTGCATTTACAAGTAGGGTTTATTGTATAATTGATGTTGGACTTTCGTCTGAATCCTAAAAATATCGTTACACTAATTTCTGCGGATCCTAAGTTTTTGTCTGCACGCTAGTTTACTAGGCACTACTCTAGTTGTTTCGATGCACTGTTTACACTGTTTCAAATGTAACCACTAAAAATGAATCATGTGCATCATAAATGAATATTCCATAAGTATTCTAAGATGTATATCATGAAATCATGCATTTCGAATATTCTAATCACGTATTTGTATAATGTAATTCATTGCTTTAAATGTAAGTAATTTACCAGAAAGTGGCAGTTGTCACATTCTCCACCTGTTATTGAGAATTTCGTCCCGAAATTCGAGATTTGTTATTCTTTGTAGGAGTCTTCGGAAACAGGTGAGGATATTTTGCTTTCATTTGTTCTTCACGTTCCCAAGTATACTCAGGTCCGTTACGAGAGTTCCAATGAACTTTTACTAACTTGATACGACTTCTCCGTGTTTTCTGAACCTTCCAGTCCGTGACCTCAATAGGTTCTTCGGTGAATTGGAGTTTGTCGTCAATGTGAATTTCATCCGCAGGGATGATAAAGGTATCTTGTGTTGGACTCTTTCTAAGATTCGACACATGAAACGTGTGGTGCACACTGCTAAGTTCCTCTGGTAACTTCAGCTTGTAGGCAACAGTGCCAATATTTTCTAAGATTTCAAATGGTCCAATGTAACGTGGGTTTAGCTTTCCACGCCTACCGAACCTCGCTACGCCTTTCTAGGGCGAGACTTTCAATAAGACTTTGTCTCCGACCTAGAAAGATAATTGTTTTCGCTTTTTGTTTGTGTAGCTCTTTTGTCGATCGCGACCCGCCTTGATACGGTCTCGGATCTGAAAAATTTTATCCATAGTCTCTTGGACTAGCTCCGGACCAATTAACTGACTATCGCCTGTTTCTGCCCAACATAGCGGAGAGCGACACTTTCGACCATAAAGAGCTTCAAACGGTGCAGCTTGTATACTAGTATGGTAGCTGTTATTGTAGGAAAACTCAACTAAAGGTAGATGAGTATCCCAATTGCCGCCTAAATCCATAACACACGCACGAAGCATATCTTCGAGTGTTTGGATTGTCCGTTCGCTCTGGCCGTCAGTTTGAGGATGAAAGGCCGTACTCAGATTTAATTGCGATCCAAAAGCCTGTTGAAATGAATTCCAAATTCTAGAAACAAAATGACCATCTTGGTCCGAAATGATTGAAATAGGTACCCCATGACGGGCCACTATT
This sequence comes from Helianthus tuberosus, assembly GCA_030545235.1. Lineage (NCBI taxonomy): Eukaryota > Viridiplantae > Streptophyta > Magnoliopsida > Asterales > Asteraceae > Helianthus > Helianthus tuberosus. Next base: position 190,435 of record JARYGA010034299.1, on the reverse strand, counting down.
TCTCTTACATAGAGTTCCGCTAGTTTCTCAGTACTATCCTTCTCCCGAATTGGCAAGAAGTGTGCGGACTTTGTCAATCTATCGACGATTACCCATATCATGTCATGGCCTTTTGTGGTCCTGGGTAACTTTGTAATGAAGTCCATCGATATTTGTTCCCATTTCCAAACGGGAATCTCAGGTTGTTGTAACAAGCCCGAGGGTTTCTGATATTCAGCCTTGATCTTCGCGCAGGTGATATCACCTTTGAATTTAGGCCACCAATAGTACTCTTTCAAATCCTGGTACATTTTATCCGATCCAGGATGAATCGAGTATTTAGACCTATGTGCTTCCTAAAAAATAACATCTCGAAGGCCTCCAAAGAGTGGAACCCAAATTCGACCCATAAGGTATAAAGTTCCATCTTCTTTTGGCACTAATTGTTTTTCCATGCCTCGAGGTGTTTCAGCTTGAATATGCTCTTTCTTGAGCGCTTCTTGTTGAGCATTATGAATCCGAGTGATAAGATCTGTATGAATTGTCATTTCAAATGCTCGGACTCTTAGTGTTTTAACTCGCTCCTTGCGGCTCCAGGCGTCAGCTACAACATTCGCCTTGCCCGGATGGTATTTGATTTCACACTCATAATCGTTTAACAATTCAACCCAACGTCGTTGACGCATATTTAATTCCTTTTTGTTGAATATGTGTTGTAGACTTTTATGATCCGTGAAAATAGTACATTGAGTAGCATATAGATAATGTCACCATATTTTCAGAGCAAATACTGTTGCGCCTAATTCAAGGTCGTGAGTGGTATAGTTCTTTTCGTGAACTTTTAGTTGGCGAGACGAGTACGCGATAACTTTTTCACGTTGCATGAGTATGCAACCCAAACCTTGATGCGAAGCATCACAATATACAACAAAATCATCGGTACCATCGGGTAATGATAAGATTGGTGCAATGCACAACTTGTCTTCAAGAAGTTGAAATGCTGCTTCTTGTTTCTCTCCCCAATCGAATTTCTTGTCTTTCTGTGTAAGAGAAGTTAGCGGTTGAGCAATCTTTGAAAAGTTCTCAATAAATCTCCGATAATATCCCGCTAAGCCCAAAAATTGTCGCACTTCAGTAGGAGTCTTGGGCGCTTCCCAATTCTTAATCACTTCTATCTTCGACGGATCTACTTGAATGCCTTTCTCGTTCACTACATGCCCGAGAAATTGCACTTTGCGAATCCAAAATTCGCATTTGGAAAATTTCGCGTATAGTTTCTCCGTCTTTAGCAACTCCAAAATTGTTCTCAAATGTTGTTCATGTTCATCAGTCGATCGATAGTATATCAAAATATCGTCAATAAACACTATGACGAATTTGTCGAGATACGGCTTGCACATGCGATTCATTAGATCCATGAAGACCCCTGGTGCATTCGTTAAGCCAAATGGCATAACGAGAAACTCGTAATGACCGTAACGAGTCCGAAAAGCCGTTTTCGGTATGCTTTCCTCTTGAATTCGTAATTGATGATACCCCGATCGTAAGTCTATCTTTGAGTATAAGCTCGAACCTTGTAGTTGATCGAATAGATCATCAATCCTCGGTAATGGATACCAATTCTTGATGGTAAGTTTATTCAACTCGTGATAATCGATGCACATCGTGAAAGTTCCTTCCTTCTTCTTTACAAATAAGACTGGAGCTCCCCAAGGCGAGTAGCACGGTCTAATGAATCCTTTATCCAACAACTCTTGAAGTTGTGTTGATAACTCTTGCATTTCAGAAGGTGCTAACCGATATGGAGATTTAGCTACGGGTCCGGCTCCTGGTACAAAATTGATATGAAATTCGACTTTTGGATAAGGTGGTAGTCCTGGTAAGTCTTCAGGAAAGACTTCAGGAAATTCTTTTACTATTGGAATATCTGTCAACTTTGGCCCATCAGTCTTCTTGTCCACAACATGTGTTAGAAAAGCAATACACCCTTTTCGTAAGCACTTCTGGGCTTTCATGCTATTAATGATCCGTAATGGGGTGTCGTGCTTCTCTCCATGTATCACCAGTGTCCCTTCGTTCAGTAGTGGTATGCGAATGATCTTTTCATGGCAAACGACTTCGGCTCAATTAATGGATAGCCAATCCATGCCAACCACTACATCAAAACTACCCAACTCAACAGGTAAGAGATCGATAGTGAATTTTTGTTCTCCAAGTTGTAAGGAACACTCCGTAACAACTTCCCCTGATTCTACTAGTTTACCATTAGCCAATTCTATAGAATATGGGACATCTAGTTTACTAGATTTTAGTCCCAGGGTATTTTTAAATTCCACATAGTTAAAGCTAAAATCGGCACCAGTATCAAATAATATGGATGCAAAATGATTGTTGAGGAGGAACGTACCAGTGACCACATTAGGGTCTTGGTGCGCATCCTTAGCTCCAATCACAAATGATCGACCACGAGCTTGGTTTTCTTTAGGGCAATCCCTTTTGAAGTGATCTTTGCTTCCGCATCCAAAACATCCTTGCTCACGCCCATTTCCATTCTTATTGTAGTTTCTATTCTCCGTTCCTGATCTATTTCCTGATCCCCAGCATGACTCGGTACGGTGGCCAAGCTTGCCACACTTGTCACATTTCCTACAATTACCCACATGATGATACGCGCATCGCTCACACTTGGGCATAGTACCTGAGTACTTCTTCGGGCCAGTATCATTGGTGGCTACAAACGCCTTTGCATCTCTTGCCTGAGTATTCTCTTGTTTTATGTTATAATTGTTGGGGTTGTTGTGATTGCGGTTGTTGTTATTGTTGTTGTGGTTATTGCGGTTGTAGTTGTTGTTGTTGGTATTGTTGTTGGGGTTGGTGTTATTGTTGTAGTTGTTGTTCCTACGAGTTCCCTTCTTGAAATTTGAGTACTTCCTTTTTCCATCATTGGAAGACTCAACATGTGATTCTTTCTTCTCATCTCCTTTCACATTATATTTCTTCATCCTGATCACGTCTTCATTAAGGCTCACAGCTAAAGTTACCGCATGCGTGATAGTCGTGGGTTCTGCTGCAGTAACATGGCTTCGGATCTCGGGAGAAAGTCCCCAAATATAGCGTTCAATACGCTTGTATTCTGGTGTAACCAAATAAGGAATCACACGAGACAGGTCGTGAAACCTTTGGGTATACCCGGCAATATCAGATCCGACCATAGTAAGGTTCCAAAATTCGTTCTCCAACTTCTGGAGTTCAGCACAGGAACAATATTTTTCTCTCATCCTTTCTTTCAACTCTTCCCATGTCAATCCGTATGCTACACTATCACCCAGAGTTTGCACTTGTAAATTCCACCATGTAAGGGCCTCATTGATGAACAAACCAGTGACGTAGGTGACTTGCTGATCAATAGAGCATCTGCTCATTCTTATGGTGGAATCCGTTTTCTCCGTCCAACGCACATAAGCCACAGCACCGCCTGTGCCATCATAATTGAGTGGCTTGCAGTCTAGAAACTGCTTGAATGTACATCCATTGGTATTGGTTCCGCTAGAGGTACCGCCATGTCCTGGGCCTCCTAATCTGCCAGTGCCACCGCTGTGTTCGGCACGTGAGGCCTCATAGAGGGCTATAGCTTGGGAAATCCTTTCTTCTATTAGTGCATTCAATTCCGCCTCATTTGTAGGCATTGGTGGAGGTGGGGTGGATTAGATGTTCGTGTACGTGGAGGTTGTCTTCTTGGCGCCATTATTCTTCCAAAATAATATACGATTAAGTTTAGGCGTTGGTTTGTTAATAAATATTTTTACTAAGTATATAAAACACATTTATAACATTAACAAAAAAAATATAATCCAGCAATATATAATGCGAATAGACCAAACAATACAAGCAACAAAACATGTATCATATAACATTTAGATGCACATAAAGGATAACACCAAGTTTTCTTATATATATTACTGATAACCGATTACATGATTGTTTTTGAAAAGGAAATCAAAATAGACTCGGGCTACATTCCCCGGTCTCACTAGACTAGTACATATACAAGGTGGCAAAATTTTTCCTTCATTCCATGCGGTCTTTAGCCTTTCAGTTGTCTTGAAACTTGGTGTGAGTCTATGTACACAAAACGCTTATATAGCTACTTGTCACAAAAGAAGTACCTGCAAACAAAAAATCTATGGTGGAGGAAAAACTGGTGGTGGAACCGGGAACCATGACCTGTAAACATGAGAAACCCTATCCTCCAAATCAAGAAACAAACGGTGAAGGAAAACAATCTGCTGCTCGAGTGTCAAAACACGAGCAGGTAAATCAACTGGTGGTATCTGAGGTGGTAGTGGGGGTAATGGTGGTGACTCTGGTGGTGGTGGTAGAGCATGGGGTGGTGAATGAGCTGGTGGTCGTGGAATCAGAAATACCAAACCCTGAAGGTGAATAAGCTCCTCCACGAGTTCATGAACTCGACGGATAATAAAATCTATCTGTTGCTCGAGTGTCAGCACACGAGCACGTAAGTCGATAGAAGCAGCTGGGAAATGCGATGGATGGTATGGATCTGATATGGGCATAACATGAGGTGAAGAGTGTGGTGCAATAAGAGGCTCGACAGGGACCTGTGGGACTGAGTGAAACTGCTGATAGTATAGGTCCATATCAATGGGTGGTATATGGGCATGTCCAGAGGGTCCGGCCTCATCAGTATGATCAGTGCGCATGAGGCGAATGTGCTAAGGAGATATATCTGTAGCAAGGACCTGAACAGGAGCAGGGATTGCTGGCTCTGCTGGCACGACGTCATCCCCAAAGTCTGCGTTGCATTGTAGGCCAAGGGCCTGCAGCGCAGACTAAGTAACGGATGCATAAGAGGAAGCATCCGAGTCAGTATCTGCATCAGAAGAAATATCGATCACCGAGATCACTGGTGATGCAATGTCTAAGATAACCACATCATAAACATCCCTGTCTCCTAAGTCATCATCTATATGCTCTACGGGAATCACCGGGACAATGTCGTCATCATCCTCATCGAGGTCGACGAAAGGCACCATAGCAAGAGGAAGTACATCCAAAGGTATAATCTCGACTACATGTTCACCCTCCGGGTGACCTATGATAACTATGTCATTGAGTAGTGGTGGTACAGCTAATACGTCATCGTCAACAATATCCCCTATAAATGCGAATGGCTGAAAATCATCCATATCGCTATCAGATCCCGTCTCACTATCCGATGTAATGACCTGAACCTCTGGTATGTAATCATCATCTGAAGAAGGTGTCATAGGATCCACATCATCATAAATGTTGCTTCCTTCGGATGAAGACATGATATCCTGGAAAATAATTGGTTTGAAGTATGTATTAATAATTAATTTTTCAAATATATATATACACAAAATGTTGAAATCACATAAGTTCATTTTAAGTTATTCTATTTGTGTTATGCGGATTAACTTAATGTTTCATGTCTACCATTTAGAGACTAAGACACTTAATGTCCTTGCTGATTTGTATGATATGAATTTTGTTTATGCAATGAAAACTCTTGTTTTTGTATAAATTGTTTTCGTGAGAGGTTCCCTAGTGATTGTAGACTAGACTCGAGAAAGAATCCTGGTTCACTACAATCGAAGCTCTGATACCAATCTGTCACACCCTGCTCGTAGCGGAAGCGCGAGGTGGGATCTGTTGGTTCTCATTGCATAACGATATAAGTAAACAAACTAAATGAATAAAACATACTCCATTGCCATTACCATAATTGTTCAAAAGATGCGCAACATACATTAAGTTTATAATTTACAAACCATTCAAAGAAAATAAGTTGTTACTATTTCATACATCCAAAACGAAAGTTTTAAACATTAAGGCTTTTCCACTATAACACCGCAAAGCGGAAGTATAATAGATAAACCCTTCAAAAGATGGCACGGAGTCTTGATACTTGTTTCCAGAATTAGAATCCCTCACAAGGTCCACTAATTCCCTGAAATACATGTTTAAGTAGAAAAATCAACAAAGGTTGAGCGAGTTCATGCAGTTTAGTTGTATATGATACATCCGAAAAATGTAGAATGTATTTGTATTTGAATCAAATATAGTATGAAAAGCGTCAATGAAATCGTGATCTTTAATGTTTTGCAAGGACATTAATATGTGTGACGAAATAGGAAGCAATCCAACCCTAGACGATTTTAATTGTATCGGCACCATGTTGTAGGGCAACAAACGCACTCCTAGGTAAATGAATGACCATGAGTGGGGCTCGCCAAAACCCATTAGATCTAACCCTTTGTTCCTTGGTCCAAACTGGATTAATGGTGCTTTAGTTATGGCCCTAATTTCTCACATGATCTAAGGTGTTTCATTCCTTCACTTATCATACTATTGTACAAGTATTTTCCCCAATAGTTGTAAAGATTAAAAAGTATTTAAGACGAAAAGGGGACATGAACTCACAGTATCGCGTCAGTGAGTAGAAGTAGATATGATTTCACGTGCGGTAGTCCTGAACAGTGTTGCGACCTATAATCGTTGTTATATTTGTTAGACACTTCGGTCTTTGTAAATAACTTGAGTACAAGTCTTGTGTCTTAAATATGTTTAAGACTTGTATGTCTTTATTGTTTGTTGAACTTTGTATTTCTTTTCAATTTATGTCATTGGACTTAGCCCAAGAAATTATGATATTGGGCCCAAATAGTGTTGGGCTTAAATAGTGCTGGGCTTAAATCGTGTTGGGCTTAAATCGTGTTGGGCTTAAATAGTGTTGGGCTTTTGGGCCCATAAGTTTGGTATTGGGCTTAGCCCATAAGTTATTGATATTGGGCTTAGCCCATGTATTTAGTTTAAGCCCATTATGAATATAAGTCCATTAAAAAGTGTAAGCCCATTTATATAAAAATAGCCCATTAAAAAGTATAAGTCTTTCATTATTATAAAAACATTTTTATAAAATTAATTAGAGTAAACTGCCATTTTGGTCCCTGTGGTTTGGTCAGTTTTGCCACTTTAGTCCAAATCTCAAACTTATTACATCTGGGTCCCTGTGGTTTGCATTTTGTTGCCATTTTAGTCCAAAATTCAAAAACCTCATTTTTTTTACTGTTACAACCTCCTATTTTGTCCTTTAGTGCAGGGGCATTTTGGTCCATGTTAATTTATTATAACATTTCAATAATTAATAACATTATCTTCAAGAACATCATCAAACTTCATCATCAAAACCCAGAAAATCCAGAAAATCAAGAACATCATCTTCAAGAAAATCAAGAACCCAGAACAAAACCAGAAACTATCACAAAAATCAAAATACAGACAACAACAAATCAAAACAAAAACCGATTTGTAAAAAGAAACGAGGCTCAGATCTGTATCTTCAAGAAGAGAGAAAGAAGAGAGAGAGAGGGAGGAGGTGCCGGTTGTGGTGCTATAGAGAGAGAGAGAGAACTGATTATGATCATCATTATCCCCAACATCATCATCCTCAATATATATTAAAAAAAACTAAAACAAATGAAATTTAAAAAATGACCAAAATGCCCCTGCACTAAAGGACAAAATAGGAGGTTGTAATAGTAAAAAAATGGGGTTTTTGAATTTTGAACTAAAATGGCAACAAAATGCAAACCACAGGGACCCAGATGTAATAAGTTTGAGATTTGGACTAAAGTGGCAAAACTGGCCAAACCACAGGGACCAAAATGGCAGTTTACTCAATTAATTAAGTATACTTTTTAGTAAATAAAAACATAATAGTTTTTATAAGTTTCAAAATATCCGAATTTTGTTAATGATAACGTAATTTTTGTCCGTGTCGAAAGATCGTCAAGATGTCGTATTAAGTCCTCGGATTGGTAATATGTCCATAAGTTCGTCCGTCGTCCGTTTTGACCATAATTTATGTCCGATCGTTCGTATTGTCCGTAATATGTCTTTAATTATAAGATGTCTTGAGTTTATTATTACCATTTTAATCAAGTTCCTATCTTTGATATATATAACTAATACACAAATTATTACATATCACATAACTTGTTAAAATGAACAAATATATATTTTCTAAAAAAAATATATATTTATCTAATCTTTTCTTTTTATAAAAACCTTTCTTTAAATCTTTGTAAATCTTGTAAAGATTTAACCAAAATGATAGTTTTTATACATCAAGTTTTTAAGAAAAATTTGCCATATAACCATTGTTTTAATCACTTTGCCATGTTTAATAAACCTATCTTTTTCTTTTCAAATCAACATCAACAATTTACTCATAAGTTTTATAAACAATATACATAAGATTTATAACATAATCTTATTAAGATGATCTCAAAATCATGTTGGGTTTTGAACATGATCATAACATATGTTAACTAGTTCAAAAACCAAGTTTACTTCTAGTTTTAACAACTTTTATAAAAATCTCATGTTGTATGTTACTTTTTATAATCTTGTAAAAAGTCTTGTTTTTAATTAAAAACCTTAGATACTTTAATTACACCATAAATTTTGATCATCCATTCTCTTAAAAAAAACTTTAACATATTCATGTATACTTGATAGATCATGTTTTTATAACATCATCTAACAAGTTATACATATCTTAATCATCTCAACAAGATCAAATATGCAAATAACAAATCTTAATCACCACGTAAACAAACATATATATATATATATATATAATGATTTGTATTTTTGCTTCTTTGTATCTTCATATTATTATGTATGATTATTTTGTTATTTTACTAGTTATAATAATAATCATAACAATAATAAGTAAGAAAGGAAAAAATTAAATTAGAAGCTCACTTCTAGCACTAGGCTAGGGATGATCTAGATGATGTTAAGATCTAGAGAAGATGAAGATCTTGTTGTTAGAAGACTCTTGGATGGATGAAAAAGGTTGCTTTAGCTTGTAGGTGCTTTAGTTCTTCTTATGTGCCCTGAAAATCCATGTTGATTATAAGAAAAATGAAGATAATGAAGTGGTTTTCTATGGTGTTCTTGGTGATATATGAAGATATGAAGATGAAGATATTAAGATATGAAGATTGAAAGAGTTTGTTAAGTGTGTGTAAATGAAGGTGTAAGAACTTGGGTAATGTGTTAGTGATTCAATCCAACAATGTTATAACTCTTCCACATCATGACTAACCATTACACCTCATAATCCACCTCATATTTGGATAAGTATCCTTAAATTAAAATAATAAAAAAACAAAGAGTGGGGGGGGGGGGGGGGCACATGGTTTACGGTTCACATGAGGGGGGGGGGGGGGTCATTTTGTGGTAAAAATGAAATGGTAATTATTTGTTATGGTTAAAAGGTAAAAAGGTTTAAATGTTTAGGTTTTTATATAGTACCAAGTTTCAAGTTGTTTCAAGACTTAGAATGATCCTAACTAGGATGAAAATGACCAAAAATAATGTTCACTAGTTCACTACATATGTCAAATTGTAGTTCGGATAGTCTTTTGTCGCTAGTTCCGCAAGAAGATAGTCGAAAGGTTTGCTTATGAAAGTTGTAGGGAAACATTTGGTTATATATTTATATAATGTTCCCTATGTATTTTCACATGGAATTTGAGTTTAAACAACCCATTTTGCACTTTGTAGTAAAAATACTAATGCTGAATTTTGCGGAAAAACATTGAAATGGTCACTTTTGGTGCCTTTTGCCATTTTTGGGCAGTTTTTGTGCTATCGGACATTGGTAATATATTAGATCAAACCCTTGCATTTCCAAGTAGGGTTTATTGTATAATTGATGTTGGACTTTCGTCTGAATCCTAAAAATATCGTTACACTAATTTCTGCGGATCCTGAGTTTTTGTCAGCACGCTAGTTTACTAGGCACTACTCTAGTTGTTTTGATGCACTGTTTACACTGTTTCAAATGTAACCACTAAAAATGAATCATGTGCATCATAAATGAATATTCCATAAGTATTCTAAGATGTATATGATGAAATCATGCATTTCGGATATTCTAATCACGTATTTGTATAATGTAATTCATTGCTTTAAATGTAAGTAATTTACGAGAAAGTGGCAGTTGTCACAATTTGCACGTAGGAAAAGAATGCGAAAGTTGCAACAGCAAAGAGCCTTAGCAGCCGTTAAGCGAAAGTCAAATGCCCATACACAGGATATGCTTAATAGAAGCCTAGCCAATTTCCATAGCCTAGCTACAACTGGTGCTGACCCAAGTCTGGAACAACTAGTAGCCCCACAACCCTTACCTTTGATTTCCACTCAACCAATGGAGGTAGAAATGCATGATTTTAACCCTGAGGAGATACCTAGAATACCAGCCCCTAATCCTCTAGATCAAAATTATGATCCATGGTTTGATGATCTTAGGGATTATGTGCCACGTTATCACTTAAACGAAGAAACCTTGCCGAACTTAGTAGCATATCCAGGTTTGGAACCTCTAGATCCCTATTATGACAACGATGAATACATTAGGGAGATTTTGAAGAATCCATACCCTCAGGAGAATCCAGTACCTCAGTACCCAGAGCCAATACCAGTACCTGCACCCCCAATGAGTGCGAAGAATTTGCAAGAACTCCGAAATTTTGGAGAGAAAATCATAGAAAGTAGGGAGAGGATGAGGTATGTAGGAGAGTAACTCGTATGGAAATACGATGAGCACCAGATGGATTTCGGGGGAAATCCATATCCATGAAGGAGATGGTAAAGTTGGTAATAATAATAAATAAAATATGTGTAATACTAATAAATCTATCGTAGTATAGACCACTCTGTGGTTAACAAGGCATATTAGTATTTGAAGGATCGTTTGCACGACCAAAACGAGTCGTTCAGAAGAGTTCTCAGACTAAATCAGATGTGGAATTCATTGATTTAGTCTTCGTTCAGCTTGTTATACACTTTAACAGTCTCTTGTATTGATTTCACAATGTTTACAAGGCTAGAGACACTCCGGCAGAGCTTCGCTACCAAAATCCGAAGTTACAAATGAAATGATCAGACCTAGTATTTATAGCCAAGCTATTTCGCACGAAACTGGCACTTGCTATTTCGCACGAAATGGCTATTTGGCACGAAATGGCTATTTCGTGTGAAATGACTTTTTCAGCCTATTTCCCAGTTTGCTCGTATTCCGTGACCTAGATCTATCATTTCTATTACAAGACATGATACAAGACGAAGTCAGCAGACATATGCACCAACAATATTGTAATTTTTAATTTCTGTTTTAGTGTGTATTTGATGCATACTATATAGAAAAGAGTAAAGTCGTAATGCACGACGTTTTTGACCAATATGTGTATTATGTGGTTGTTACTTAAACTATTTAATTATTCTATTAGTGATTGGTAAATGTTTAAAATTCAGATGGCCGACGAAGGAAATCCAGGAAATCTGAATAATGATAACCAAAGTAACATTAACGTGGTTAATGAGAACCCAAGCATCAATAACAATGGAAATCAAGTGGATAATAGTGCTATCCAACACATAGTCGCACAAGGAATAATAGATGCAATGCCATATATTATTCAAACGGTTAGGGAAGCCGATAATAAAACTAAACATGTTAGCAAGCGACCCTCTGAACCCGAAAACAGTGTAAACAAGAGACCTGTACTTCAAATGCCCATTCCCAAAAGGAGAAGGACCGTGTCTTACGGTTGTTCTTATAAAGAATTCTGGTCTTGTAAACCAATGGAATTCTCGGGCAACGAAGGGGCCATTGCAAACCTATGCTGGATAGAGAAGACTGAGGCAGTCTTAAAAATAAGCAAGTGTGCTGAAGAAGATAAGATAATGTTTGCTTATAATCTATTTAAGAATTCAGCACTAGAATGGTGGAACACTATCCTCCAATCAAAAGGAAGTGATAGAACTTACAATATGGAATGGGAGGAATTTAAGGACAAGGTAGAAAGGAAATTCTGGCCTCCTAATGAGAAGGAACAGATAGCAAACAAATTCCTAAACCTTAGGATGACTGGTGTGGACAGTAAGGGATACACTAAATTATTCTTTGAATATGCTAGAATAGTACCAACCCTTGCATCACCAGAGCCGGTATTAATCTCCCGTTACATCTGGGGATTAATTGGGGAAATAAGACACGTAGTCAAGGCAGCTAGACCTGAAACCATAGAAGAAGCTGTAGAACTAGCAAATACCTTGACAGATGAATTAATCCGTACCCGAGAAGAGGATCAAAGGAGGAACCTAACCCAGAAGCTCACACAAGAATTTCGTTTTGGAAATTTCAATCGTGGGAAAAATATAAGTTCTACCTCTACACCTTACTGTAAGAATTGCAAAAGAAAGCATTCAGGAAAATGCTCCATATACTGTAACTTTTGCAAAATATTGGGACACAAGGAAGAAGACTGCAGGAAGAAAGCTAACAACATGATATGTTACAACTGCGGAGAACAAGGTCATATCAAGCCTAATTGCCCGAAATTAGCTCCAGCTACAAACAACAAGAATACAAAAAATGCTAGAGCATTTATTCTAACGACAGAAGAAGCAAAGATGATCCTGGATGTGATCACTGGTACGTTTTTAGTTAATGATATTTTTGCTAAAGTATTATTTGACTCTGGTGTGAACCAAAGTTTTATTAATACTTCATTTTGCAAATTACTTAAGCAATCATTAACTAAACTACCACAAGAATGCTTCGTAGAGACAGCTAATGGAGAAACTGTTAGGATTTCTGAAATCTTGCAGGGAGCAAGCATAGAAATTTTAAATCAGAAATTTATTGCAAACCTTTACGCCATGAATCTGGCAGGATTTGATGTCGTTTTAGGAATGGATTAGTTAAAAGCCCATAAAGCCAGTATTTTATGTGATCAAAAGTCAATACAAGTAAATTCACCAAAAGGTGAAAAGATCACGATTAAAGGAGATAAACCATCTTGATCTACTAAATTCATCTCTGTGATGAAAACGGCAAATTACATAAGAAAAGGATCATTAGTGTATTTGATTTCTATAATCACTAACACTAAAGGAAAGGATTTAAAAGATATTCCAGTAGTATCTCAGTTTTAAGATGTATTTCCAGAAGAATTACCAGGACTACCACCAGACAGAGAAGTTGAATTCAGAATTCATCTATTACCAGGAACAGCACCAATTGCCAAGGCACCCTACCGTTTGGCACCCACAGAAATGCAGGAATTAAAGAAACAATTAGACGAATTACTGGAAAAAGGATTCATACAACCAAGTTCGTCACCATGGGGAGCACCGATACTATTCGTTAAAAAGAAGGACGGATCAATGCGTATGTACATTGACTACCGTGAATTGAACAAAGTCACAATTAAGAATCAGTACCCATTACCAAGAATCGATGATCTGTTCGATCAACTGCAAGGAGCTCGATTTTTCTCTAAAATTGATTTAAGATCAGGATATCATCAATTAAAGGTACAGGAAGAGGACATTCGTAAGACCGCTTTCAGAACAAGGTATGTCCATTATGAATTTACTGTCATGCCATTTCGTTTAACCAATGCCCCAGCCACATTTATGGATATGATGAACCGAATATGTAAGCCATATTTGGATAAATTCATAATCGTCTTCAAAGATGATATTATCATTTACTCTAAAAATAAGGAAGATCATGCAAAGCATTTGCACGCACTTTTAAGTTTATTAAGAAAGGAAAAGCTTTACGCTAAATTTTCCAAGTGTGAATTTTGGTTAGAACAGGTACAGTTTCTCGGACACCTAGTTAATCATGAAGGAATTCATGTGGAAAACCCCTGAATCACCAACCGAGGTTAGAAGTTTCTTAGGATTGGCCGGTTATTATAGAAGATTTATTCGAGATTTTTCTATAATATCTATTCCTTTAACTAAGTTAACCTGTAAATCCATTAAGTTTGAATGGGGACCAAAACAAGAAGAAGCTTTTAGAATTCTTAAGCAAAGATTAACTCATGCACCCATATTAGCGTTACCAGAAGGAACGGAAGACATTGTAGTCTATTGTGACGCTTCTAAATTAGGTTATGGATGTGTGTTGATGCAACGCCAAAAGGTTATAGCTTACGCATCTAGACAACTTAAGAATCATGAAGAGAATTATTCAACCCATGATTTAGAGTTAGGAGCTATAATTTTTGCTCTTAAGATTTGGGGACATTACCTTTACGGTAGAAAGTTTACCATATTCACTGATCATAAGAGTTTAAGGTATGTTTTCAAGCAAAAGGAGTTGAATATGAGACAAAGACACTGGATGGAGATGCTTAGTGATTATGATTGTGATATCCAGTATCATGAAGGAAAAGCAAATGTAGTGGCAGATGCTTTAAGCCGAAAGTATCATGAAAAACCAAAAAGGGTACGTTCTCTTAAATTAAATCTACAAGTAGATTTAAATGAGCAAATTAGAATAGCACAAGAATCAGTAATCAATGATGATACTGAAAAATTGAAAGGTATCATTAAGGAATTAGAACAAGGAACAAATGGAATTTGGAGATTCCATGAAAAGAGAATGTGGATACCTAAATTAGGAAACCAGCGTCATCGTATATTAGAAGAAGCTCATAAGTCTAAATATACGATGCATCCAGGAAATGATAAAATGTACCAGGATTTAAGGAAAAATTTATGGTGGATAGGAATGAAAAAGGACATAATAGCCTATGTTTCTAAATGTTTAACTTGTTCACTAGTTAAAGCTGAACACCAGAAACCCTCAGGTCTATTGCAACAATTAGAAATGCCAGTGTGGAAATGGGAATTTATAACAATGGATTTTGTTACTAAATTACCCAAAACAAAGAAAGGCAATGATACAATCTGGGTGATTGTAGATAGGCTAACCAAGTCAGCTCATTTCCTACCAATGAAGGAAACTTTCAGTATGGAACAGCTAGCTAAATTATATGTAAATGAAATTGTTTCATTACATGGAATTCCTTTATCAATTGTTTCTGATAGGGATAGCCGATTTACCTCTCATTTTTGGTCAAGTTTCCAAAAAGCCATCGGAACCAAGTTAAATCTAAGCATGGCTTATCACCCTCAAACGGATGGACAAAGTGAAAGGATAATTCAGACAATGGAGGACATGCTTAGAGCTTGTGTAATTGATTTTGGAGATAATTGGGATGATCACTTACCTTTAATAGAATTTTCTTATAATAATAGTTATCACACAAGTATCAATGTTGCACCATTCGAAGCACTTTATGGACAAAAGTGTCGAACCCCAGTCTGTTGGGCAGAAATTGGGGAAAAGCAACTATCTGGACCTGAGATAGTGCAAGAAACAACCGACAAGATTATTCAAGTCAAGGAACGACTGGAAGTAGCACATGATCGATAAAAAAGCTATGCTGATAACCGACGCAAACCATTGGAATTTCAAGTAGGAAATAAAGTATTGTTGAAGGTATCTCCTTGGAAAAAAGTGGTAAGATTCATCAAACGGGGAAAGCTAAGTCCCAGGTATATTGGACCTTTTGAGATTATTAGAAGAATAGGACCTGTAGCTTATCAGCTACAACTGCCAGAGGAAATGGCAGGAATACATGATGTGTTTCATGTATCTAATCTCAAGAAATGCTTAGCTGATGAATCGCTAATAGTACCTCTTAAGGATATAGAGGTAAATGAACAACTCAAGTTTGTAGAAAGACCTCTACAGATTGAAGACAGGAAAGTCAAGAATCTCAAGCATAAGAGACTAGTTCTGGTCAAAGTGAAGTGGGACTCCAAAAGAGGACCTGAATATACATAGGAGCTTGAATCCGAAATGCAAAGGAAATATCCGCACTTATTCCAGTAGATCTCGAGGACGAGCTCTAAAACAAGGTGGGGAGGATGTAACAATCCTCAATAAACCGACACCCTCGAATATTTTCCGACACCCCAAAATATTTTAAAATGTCCCAATATGTCTTTAAATATACCCCATATGCGAAAACGGGCCTCAAATATATTAAATAGTATTAAAAATAATTAAAAATTGAATTTTTGGGTTGAGGCGGGCCGCGTAAGCCCCATCCTAAGCTTACACGGGCCGCGAGAGATCAAGAACGCAACGACACCCCAGGCCGACACGTGTCATCATCGTGGCGGGCCTACCTGATGACCCGGATTAGCTAGTCCGCTGACCAGCTTTGACGCGGGCCGCGTAGACCCTCGTCTACCTTTACGCAGGCCGCGAGAGGACCAGATATCAGCACTATATATAGAACGCATCGGATTTCAATTCAATTCGTTCACTTTCTTTCTGTATCTCGACTTTCTAAAGTAATAGGCATAATATTTAAGTAGTATACCCCCTAATTAGCGAGGTTCTGCTCCGTTGTAGGTATTATAACCCCAGTTTCGTATTAGATACGTTGCCCGATTGATTTAGGGTTCCGTAACAACTGTCGTGGTTCTGCCCGCCGTAGTTGTTGAAATACCGTCTCGGGGAGGATATCATTAATATTATCAAAGGGTTATTATACTAACCTATGTACATTTGTATAAATTATAGATTAATCCCAGGAAACCCCTACGCGAAGTCTAAGATAGCAATGTGAGTTTATCCTCTTTTTATTAACCTTTTTGTAATATTTTACAAAACCTTAAATGTTTTACAATGCGATTAAGCGGTGATTGAGTCTTTGTAGTTCTTCAATTACTGCCGGTATGTTGGGGTTTTGTATACAAAATTTACTACACTTTGAGTAGTAAGTCGGGTCGACAAGACGTTACCATTGGACGAAGAGTTAGCCAATGTGTAATATGACCCACAAGTCAGGATTGACAGTACTGAATGAGTAATTGTGTAGAAATAAACAATGTGATTGCTCTCAATACTGTGTTAATTGATAAAATATTTCTTGATTAAACTAGGATTCACTCACCAGTATTTCCCACTGACAAATGTTTTTAAAACGCGTTTCAGGTAACACAATGTGACAGCCAATTAGTAAAAAGCCAGCTGGAGAGCACTGAAGGCTTGGGAAAATGTGGCTATAAAAGCTACCTAAAAGACGATGTTTTAAATTCAATAAAATAGGGTTTATCCCTATCAACATATTGTAATAAGAAACTTGGGTTTTACCCATGTGATTATTAATATCAAATATGGTGGTTTTACTCTGATAAACATTTCCTAACGACGGTCCTGATGTAATTTCCGCTGCCAAATTAACCAACTGATACCACCAAAATTCTGAGTTCGCGTCCGCTCGTTCCCGGGACAGATAAGGGATCGGGGGTTGCGACAAATCTACATATGTATATGTATATATATGTATTTTATGTGTGTATATAAGAGAGAGAAAGAGAGGTGGTGGCTTGGGGATGTGCCACCCACCTTGGAATTTTAATCTTGAGCCATGTGGATTCTTGTGTAATGTGCATAATCATTTGAGCATTTTAAACACTCCATCTTCTTCAATACATGATCAAACAATTCTCTCTCTCTTCCCTCTTGAACCTTACGGCCGAAACCCCCTACACACACACACTTTCAAAAAATTTAAACATTCCATGAAGATTCAAGAGTCTTTCAAGATGATTTCAAGCTAAAAAAAGGTGTTTGGAAGTGATTTCAAGCAAGAATAACCTTCATATTCTCATCTATTCTCAAAAACCCATCTAAAATCTTGAAGGTATAAAAAGTTACTTTATAAACTTTGTTTTGATTCTTGATGATTCTTGATAGTGATGGAAGTTTCTCTTGTTCTTGAATCTAAACATAAACTTGAAACTTAAACAAATGGGCTTTTAAAGAAAAATGAAATGAATGAGTATGTATGTATATGTATGGCCGTAGGTATATGTGTGTGTATATGATTGTGTTTTGATTTTTATTGAAAGGTTCCTGAATAACATAAGTCTTGAATGATTGATTTCATGCAAGAATTAAAAATTGTCATAAAGATTGTTCTAAAAGGAGTTTTATGATTTAAAAAGGGGCTTGTTAAAAGTAAACTTTTGGAGGTTTATGTATGTGTATATGTGTGTCGTGTATATGTATGTAGATGTGTATGCATGCATGTAAATTTTGTCATATACACATAAATGTAAGAATACTTGCATTTATGTATGTGTGATTAGATGATTATGGATGATATATGTTAAGATTTGTAAGAACATGGAGTTAATGTATTCTTAGATGCATTTAAGATCATGTATGATGATGATGATGATATGATATGGATGCACTAGATGGACATGCATGTTGATTGGTGATCTTGAAAAGATGATTTAAATATGATTTGTTAAAAATGAAATTTAATCAGATTCTAAACATCAAAAATGTAAATATTTGAAGTATTTAGTGACATATAACTTTATCATAATGTTTACTAGCTTTGCATGTTGTTCATGGTGCATTAAAAGTTGTAAAATACGTGAAATCGCATGATTTATGTGACTTACACAAAAACTGCACTAATCTGATTATAATCACTATTTTAATCAGTAAATAACATATATTGTGTTAAAATATCAAGTGAATTCGAGTTGGGATGATTATAGTAACGTTTAACACAAAACTATGCGTTAAAACAGTCAAAAAATCGGCTTTTCAGGTGATTTTTATAAAAGTGATTTAGATCAGTAAATAAACTGATGTTTTTAGTTTAAAAACAAGTGTTTTAACTAATTTTAAGTTTACTTGGTGTTTGGTTGATCATATGTGACTCCCGACGCCCGAAAACGATACCGAATCGCTAAAATACGTATTTTTCAATAAACACTAGTATGAGTGTATCTTATGTGATAAAATGTGTTAAGTGATTTAAACATGTAAATGTGATAATATGTTAAGTGTTAATTTGATAATGGGAAATTTAGATTATGCATGTATGCATGTACGTTTTGTGCGGTAGAAACGGTGAAATTGAGTTAGATGTGTAACTTGTTCGTCGAGCATGAAATTTGGTACATATGAGATGTTTTATGTATATTTGCTTTAAAATGACAAAATAGATAAGTTAGTAATATTTTGTGTGTTCGGTGTTAAATTATGTGAACAATTATGTATATATATTACGACGCGCAAGTCGTAGATATATTGCGTAGAAACGGGAGAGTTAATGGATTTACACAATAATGGTCTCCTATAAAATCGTTCAAGCCGCAAAATCATAATATATATATTAACATGCCAACATAATAAAAAATGACAACTTTTCGAGAAAATCTCAATGTTATGTGATAATTCTAAGAAACGGAGAAACTTAGGATTTTTGTGTTAAATATATATATATATATTGATTTAGAATTGTTCCTATATTAGGACGTATATAAAATCAATCTCTGGGATTGCGGTATTAAAATTCGCACCCAAAGGTGAGTGTCACTAAACCCCTCTTTTTACTGTTTTGTATATATTTTGGGGGTAGAACACGTCGTTAAAAGGGTTTAATAATGTTTTTTGAAATAAAATATACCTTTTAATATAAAATATATATTTTCGTTGAAAATATATGAGATTTGATAAGTTATACGTTTCGAAGTAAAACGTTTTTGATGAATAAATGTGGGACATTGGGATGGCACGGTGTTTTCGAGGCGAAACAGACCGTAAAGTTGGGACGTATACCGGCCTAAGTTTCGAGTGATGGAGATTCAAGGGATTCGTGCAACTACGTGTATTAAATTGTCATATTAGTAGGATATATATATTGTACATGAGGCAGACATCATATTGTTCTTCGAGAAAGAACCCTGCGCCCATGATGTCGTTTAATCAGTTAAGTATTGTACGCGAGGAATTGTTGGTAGATCTATCGGGTTGACAACCCCGTCGTGAACGGTCGCCCCATATCAATGTCAAACGATGAATTAATATTCTGTTCATTGTCTAGTTTTGATTACACCTGCATGGTTAATATATAGTTCGTACCGTCTAGCTAACATACGAGTCTGAAAATTAACACTATAATTTAATATACAAAACCTGGGCAATATATATTACAGTTATCAAATCGATGAACCGGTGGAAGGCCCATCGATTTTTAATAAGAAAGTAAAATGGACTTTCTAAGAAATAAATGGATGTTTTAAATAAACACCTAAACATAAAGTTTTCCTTGGAATAAAATCTGTTAGTAAACGAATAAGTGAACTCACCTTCCTTTGTGTTGACACTTGATTTTTTTGACGTGTTCTACAGGTACTTGAATTCGGCTTCGGGAAATCATAGCGTATCTTGTGTTTGAATGATGCATGTTGTTTGTTTGAAAATGTTGGACAACTTTTAAACTTTCTGGGACTTTTGTAATAAGATCCGCGAGGATCAAAGACATCTTAACTATGTAGTTGTGTCGTGACTTAAAACATAATGTTTAATAACTTATGTTTAAAATAAACCAATATGTCCAACAATAAAATGCATCGCTCGACAAGATATAAATGGGCACCAACTTCCGTCTCCACTAGGTTTAAATATTCCGCTGAGACGTTTTTGGGGTGTGACAAAAACTAGGATTAAAACCAATGGGAACAGGCTGTTTTGCCGAATACAATGAATCTGCCAGTTTAGTTTGTCGCGCCCCGCATAATAGTTAACCCTGGGTTACGCGGCTCGCGTGGTACTTTCAAGAATTGTCAGAATTGGTCCCTGCATGAATAAAACTTAGTTTTTGATGCATTTAACCCTCGTTAACCCCATTTTAAGGCTCTACAATGATGTTAAGGCATAGGGAACATGAAATATGCTTGAAAACATCTCGGATGTCGGTTAGTTTGGCCATACGGTCACGTTATTCGGTTAATTACGATGAAAACTCGAACGGATGCGAAAACGATCCAAATTACGCGACGAGTGGTATTTTTGCATTCCAATCACTAAAATAAAATATTTTAATGATTACAAAATTTTTGGATCTCCGGATATGTTCAGAACGTAAGATATGCGCGTGAATGCAAACTTATGCCCTTTTTAACGCTTTTTGTCCCTATTGATCAAACAAGCGCATTTTCGCATACCAAACCCCTCAAAACTTATTTCTAAGCTATGTAAAGGATATTTAGTGTATTTTTAGCTTATGATCATGTTCCGTAATGTTCGTTGCTTATACGAATCGGCAGACTTTCGTAGTTTGTCGCAAATAGTCCATATGATCGAATAAACTTGTTTTTGCCATACCAAACCATTCAAAACTTATTTCTAAGTTATGTAAAGGTTATTTAAGGTATGTTAAGCTTCTGTCACTATTCCATAGTGTTTGTTGCATTAAACTGATTACGTTTGCGTATAACTTTCTAGAAAGCGATTTAGAGCTCGAAATCGAACAAGAATTGATATGTGCAAATGTCATATGTATTTTTACAAATCCCACGAATGAAACACAAGATTTCATTGGATTTATATTTGTATGATGGTCGTAGAGGCACAGATGTCACAGTCTCCCCTACTTTAGGAAATTTCGTCCCGAAATTTATTCGTAGGAGTCTGTCTGTATAGTTGTGTTAAACAATTGTCTTGCATGAAATCTAGGGTGTTATCTATTTGTATAGACTAACCCATAAAGGATATCCACGTATAACTTTGTCATTTCCCAGTGGATGCTTCCTCAGATAATACAGGAAGTGGAAATGGGTTGTTATATCTATGACGTTCATCCCCTAATGGATACTTCCTTGATTAAAGTAGGAAGTGGGAATGAGAGGTTTGATTAAAGATAATACCAAATTAACCAATAGTTCTGTGACTATCCTTTAAGAGTCTAATATTAAGATAGAAAGATCTTGTAAGGATTTGGCCCTTTTGTTTCAGTGTCTTGTAAAGCATTCTTAGAAATCCTATCACGGATTCAAAAGAAGTACTTTTAGTGCCCCTTTAAGAAACTAACTATTAAGGAAGATTCTACAGGGACTTGTATTTCATTTCTCAAGTGGATATTCTTCAGAAGCGAAAATGAATGGATGATTTATTTTCTCCAATGGATTCTTCGTCAGAAGTGGAAATGAAAGATGAATAGGTTATTCATTTCCAATGGATATTTCTTTAAAAGTGGAAATGAATGGATAATTCATTTTCTCCAATGGATACTTTTATCAGAAACGAAAATGAAGGAATGTATAAGCTGTTCATTTCTCAATGGTTATTTCTTTAGAAGCGAAAATGAATGGATAAATTCATTTCCCTCAATGGATACTTCGTCAGAAGTAGAAATGAAGGAATGTTATAAAGAATATTCATTTCCCCGATGGATATTTCTTCAGAAGCGAAAATGAATGGATAATTCATTTTCCTCGGTGGATACTTCGTTAGAAGTGGAAATGAAGGATTATTGTAAAGAATATTCATTTCCCCGATTGATATTTCTTAAGAAGCGAAAATGAATGGATAATTCATTTCCCTCAATGGATACTTCGTCAGAAGTGGAAATGAAAGATTATTGTAAAGTATATTCATTTCCCCGATGGATATTTCTTAAGAAGTGAAAATGAATGGATAATTCATTTTCCCTCAGTGGATACTTCGTCAGAAGTGGAAATGAAAGATTATCATAAAGTATATTCATTTCCCCGATGGATATTTCTTCAGAAGTGAAAATGAATGGATAATTCATTTTCCCTCAGTGGATACTTCGTCAGAAGTAGAAATGAAAGAATTTCGTTAAGAATATTCATTTCCTCGGTGGATATTTCTTCAGAAGCGAAAATGAATGGATAATTCATTTTCCTCAGTGGATACTTCGTCAGAAGTGGAAATGAAGGATTAATACAGGACTATTCATTCCCTCGTGGATATTTCTTTAGAAGCGAAAATGAATGGACAATTCATTTTCCTTAGTGGATACTTCACCAGAAACGGAATGAATTTATTCATTTTCCTCAGTGGATATTTCTTCAGAAGCGAAAATGAACAGATAGTTCATGTTCCTCAGTGGTTACTTCATCAGAAATGAAAATGACAAGATCAATGCAGGATTATTCATTCCCTCAGTGGAGATTTCTTTAGAAGCGAAAATTAATGAACAATTCATTTTTCTCAGTGGATACTTCACCAGAAACGAAATGGATTTGTTCATTTTCCTCAGTGGATATTTCTGCAGAAGCAAAAATGAACGGATAGATCATGTTCCTTAGTGGATACTTCATCTGAAACGAAAATGAACATAGTTCATGAATGGATTATTCATTTCCCAGTGGATACCTCTTTCAGAAGCGAAAACTGAATAGCTAGTTCATTTTTCCTCAATGGGTACTTCATCAGAAACGGAAATGAATATTGTTAACTTTTGTTTCTTTTTTAATGTTGACACATGACAAAACTTGCTGTGGTTTATGTGCACTGAATTCCATACTTATGTATGCATCCATAATTACGTAATTCCTTGCACAGTCCGCACAGTTTGTTTCATAATGTGTAGGGGATAGAATTTTAATGAACAACCTTGTGATAACTTCGACTAAACCACGTAAGCACATAAACACACAATCACATTGTCACATAATTATCAATTTGGTTATCAACTTGTTATCATCTTGTTATTAACTTATTATTAACTCGTTGTTGATTTGTACATATGTATTTAAAGTACACTAGGAATCCAATCAATGGACTTCAATTAGTACCTTAAACATCCTCAAGAATCTATCTATAAAGATAGATGATCTTATAAGGATTCGGCTTTGTTCTCATTGAATCGTAACATTCGTATTAAAGCACACAAAGAATCCAATCAAGAACTTTGATTTTGCGCTTTAAGCATCCATAAGGATCTAATTATGAAGATAGGAAGATCCTATAAGGATTTGGAACTCGTGTAGCGGGAAATGTTTGGGAACCTTGTACTAGGTATGCTAAGTCAACATACAAAGTATAGTGTTTATGAAATCAAGGTGCTAGATATGCTAAGACAACATATGAAGCAAATGGATCCTTGAAATTATTGTGCTAAGCATGCTAAGTCAACATACGAAGCAGAGTGTTTTTTAAAATCGCGTACTACGTATGCTAAGGCAACATACGAGCAAATTGTCTTTGAAAATTATTCATGGGATCTTTGAAAATATGCTTAATGTTTTTTTTTTTTTTTTTTGAAATCTTATGTAATGTTTTTGAAATCATGTACTAGGTATATTAGGTAGACATGCTTATAAAAATGTTTTAAAACCATGTGAGATGATTTTGAAATCATGTATGAGGTTTTTGAAAACATGTGTAATCTTTTGAAATCATATGTTGTGTAAAATATCGTGAAGTCAAGGAGATATGATATGTATTTTGCGTAAGACCAATTAAGGACTTACGGAAGTACCCTTGGGTATCTAATTAAGGATTTAAAGTGGTACTTTGGGTTTTCGTCCAGAGTTGTAAGTTGTACCTTGTACTTTGTTTCGTAAAAGAAAAGAGTACTTAGGATTTTCGTTGGGGATCGCGAGCGATCTCAAAATGGAAGAACTACGAGAGTAGTTTGTCTTGTAAGGAACACGGTTCCTTGGTGTCGGTATCGTAGGGATATGTCATTCATACATGTAACCACATTTGTTTTCGTATATCGTAATGCGAATAAAGATTTATTTAAAAACCAAAATATTGGTTTCATAGTCTTGGATAACAAAAGAAAATAATACATAAAGTTCAATTGTTTCAACGTAGCTTTGTCTTCCAGTTAGCCAAATGCTCATCCATGGGCTGGATTTGCATTAACAAGATTTGGGCAATTGTTTCTGAAATGGCTCATCTCACCACAGTTGTAGAAAGAACCTGGTGGAAAACGAGCTTGAACAGGGTTGTTATCAACTTGATTTTGTGCAGCTCAGCAAACCATAGCTGTATGACCAACGAGTCCACAATTCAGACACTTGCGTCATTGTACATTAGCATGATGGTGAAGGTTACATTGGTTGCACAGAGGTGTAGTTCCATTGTATGGCTTCTTAACAGGGGGTCGAGCTGGTTGGTTAGGGACAACTTGGTTGTTTTGAGCAACCACGGTGAAGTTCTTGGAAGCCTTATGCTTCTTTGACTTCTTGGAGGACTCAGTCTGCTTATCCTTTGGTTTTGTCTCATCAGTTGGTTTCTTGTCGCCTTTTCGGAAAAGTTTACCCTTCCTGATCTGAGATTCAGTCATGGTAGCGGATAGCTCAATGGCCTATCTAACTGTGGTAGGGTTGCTACCAGTAACAATGTCTTGAACTGAGTCAGGGAGGCCATCCATGTACTTTTCAATTGCCTTATCCAAAGGCGTAACCATGGTTGGGTATAACAGACTTAGTTCCTCATATCGGTCCGTGTATGCTCGATGTTCACCGCTATCTTGTTTAAGATCGTCGAATTCCCTTTCCCGTGCCCTGATTTCATGACAAGGACAGAATTCCTTCATCTTTAGAGCTCGAAGCTCTTCCCAGGTTTGAGCCAATGCCACATCGGCACCCCTATCTCTCATCACACCGTTCTACCATGTTAATGCTCGTTTCTCAAAAACACTAGATGCGAATTCAACCTTTCGCTCATTTGGACACTGAACATGTTGGAATGTGCTTTCTAGACTCTCGAACCATTGTAGGAGTACGGTTGCTCCTTGAGACCCAGAATATTTCAGTGGTTCAGCCGAATTGCATGTTTTGAAGCTACACTATGCATTGTTATTGTTATTCGCTTCATTTATCTGTGACACTTGTGCCTCTATGGACATCAAACAAATATTAAATAAATGAAATATTGTATTTCATACTTGGGATTTGTATAAATATGTGTATCATTTGTACATATCAATTCTTGTTCGATTTCGAGCTCTAAATCGCTTTCTGGGAAGTTATACGCGAACTGATGCGTAAACGTAATCAGTTTAACGCAAAAAACACTCCGAAACAGTGACATGGGCTTAACATACCTTAAATAACCTCTACATAACTTAGAAATAAGTTTTGGAAGGTTTGGTGTGTCAAAACCAAGTTTATTCGCTTAGAGGGACTAATTTTGACAAACTGCGAAAGTATGCCGATTCGTACTGTAACGGACAATCCGGAACTTGATCATAAGTTAAACATACCCTAAATATCCTTTACATAGCTTAGAAATAGGCTTTGAGGGGTTCGGTGTTCTAAAATAAACTTTTTGGTCATTCAGGGACTAAAAGCGTCAAAAAGTGCATAAGTTTGTGTTTTCGCGCATATCTTACATTCTGAATACATCTGGACATCCAAAAATTTATGTAATCATTAAAATATTTTATTTTAGTGATTGACATGATAAAATCCCATTCGTCGCGTAATTTGGATCGTTTTTCACGTCCGTTCGTGTTTCGTCGTAATTAACCGAATAACATGGTCGTACGGCCAAACGAACCGACATCCGACATATTTTTGTGCATGTTTCATGTCCCCTATACTTAGGCATCATTGTAGAGCCTTGAAAATGGCTTAACGGGCCTCAAACGAATCGAAAATGGCCTTAAAAGCTTGCAGGGACTTAAACTTCAACATTTGAAACTTATTGCTGAGCTGAGCAGCTCTGGCGGGCCGCGTAGCCCGGCGTTAGCTCGTACGTGGGGCGCGAGTGACCTGCAGGTCAGAAAAAAGTTGTTAACATCTTGTTCCAGCTATTCCCCTCACTTGCACATGGTTTTGTCAAGTCTAGGGGCTTGTTTTGGGGTGTCCATGGTTTTCTAAAACAGGGGGCATACTTGTAAGGCCAAGATCGAAGCTCGTTTTTCGATGAACAATCCTAACGGTGGCCCGAAAACTATATAAACCCACTTCTATTTCACTTCAAACCCACACCTTGATCTAATTTCTCTAAGTTGAAGGATAAAATCCTTCATACCTGAGAATATCTAGATCAAACCTCCATTTCTTGGACCTCTTGTAAGTATTCTTTCATTATTTTACGCGTTTTAAGCACGAAAGTCAAACTATGTTTGACTTTCTGCATTGACCAGTTTATGGTCAACACGAAGTTTGTTTGAACTTTGCAACGTGAGCGTAATCACGATGGTTATAGTCCCTTGTGACTATACCTACTGATTACCACGTTATTTAGGAATAGTGACGAGTCATAGTTTCGGTCAAAATGCGCGTTCATGCGTATTTTGCAACCAAACTATTCTTGAGTATCAAAACCCTTTGTTTTGATACCAAACCTGTTTTCAAACTTCGTTAAACATGTTTTAACATGTTTAACTCGTCACTTTTTAGTTTAGTGCTTATATAGGGTCGTAAAGATAAGCGGTCTAAACAACCGCTTAGACTTTCGAACCTGACCCGTTTGTTCAATCATTAGGATCCGACCAAACATATTTTGTGACCATAGTTGTATAGGGAATAACATTCCGAGGTTATTCCTTATGGTCACTTCGTTTAGTTAGATGTATGATAGGTAGTTTATATGCCTTAGGAAAATGACCAAAATGCCCTTTTTGTGCATAAGTTCAATTTAAGCATATGTAACCTAAATTTTGACATCTAAACTAATTAGGAAACATTATTAGACTTGTTAAGGCATAGAATACTTGTCATAGGACTAGTTAGGCGGTCCGAACGCGTTTTACGCGAACGACGCGTTAAAGTAGCATAAGCTACCTAAACGGGTCGTAATGGGTCATAAGCACTTAGGTTAGGTTTCATTTTAGTATGTAGGCTTTGTTAAACCATATCGTACGAGTTCCAATACTCATTTGGTTTACGAAACCTCATTCTATCCGATCTTCTGATTTAGGTCCGGTTATTAACGTAGTTATCTATATTAGGTGCCGTTTGATTTCCGTGATCCCTCTAGCTTTGCTTGGTTGTTATTCAAGACTTCTAAGCACCCTCAAGTGAGTACATAGTCCCCTTTTTATTGTTTTTCAAACATTTTGGGGTGAAACACATGTGCCTACTTGTTACTTTCATGCTTTCCATGTTTTTATATCATACTTGCTATGTTCATTAGTACACGTATAGTACATGATTTCATTATATTTTTGCTATGTATGTTCACTTAGCATGCTAGCACATTGTTTTACATTTCATTTCTGTTGCATATGTTTACTCAGCATATGGACACATTGTTTTACATTTCTACTTTGTATGTTCACTTAGCATATTTAGTACATTATTTTCATAAAACATGCTTACATTTGGTATGACATTTGGTTTGTTTAACGGGACATAAATACATTCATTAACACCGATCATGCCACTCGGTAGTAGGTAGTGGTACCATAGGACTTGACAACTCCCATTCCTGAAATCCTAGGTTTGTTTGGGTGGAAGGAATGACCGAATCCGAAAACATTTTTGGTAGACCTTGACATTGTTTAGGGTTTATCTTACAGTCTCAAGGCTTGAATGTAGGCGTTTAACAATACCGCATAGATGTTTGTATCAGTAAAGCATGCATGAATTTTACAAAACATAACTTTTGATTTATTTCAATACCATTGTTTTGTGCATTTTACATATGGTTTAAGTAGTCACTTTTTACTTGCCATACATGACATTTGTTTACACATTTCATGATTTACATTTGACAATAGACATGGTTTTCACACAAACATTTTTACATTTGATTATACATGAACATTTTTTCATTGGTGGTTTGTTTGGTAAATGATTTAAGTAACGAGGCGTATGTAATATGATAAAAGCATGGTGGATACGCCACTGGTACTTCCTATATATAAGTGCTTTTATGGCATTACATATCATAGCGTTATTTAAACCATTTCAATTTTGACATATTACATTTTACACAATTAACATATCTTTACAAAACATTGTTTTACAAACAACATATTTTATACATACTTATTTTTACTTGGTTATTTATTTAACCATGCATTATTCTTTTATATCATCTGTTTTCTTATCAATTTTTGTATGATTTATAAAAGAAAACATTTTACAAGGTTCATGACTATTTTTGTTAAACATTTTCTTTAAACTTACAAGTCATGAATCCTATTTTAATAAAACCTATGTATCTCACAGGCATTTTTATGCTGACGTACCTATTTTCACATGTGTTTCAGGTGCAGTTGTTAAATGATTATGATGCAAACATAGGATTGGACGAGGGCCTTAGTGACAATAAAAGATGTAAGACTAGTTGATTATGTTATGTATCTTTGTTTTTAAGACATTGTAACCTCTTGTAACTTAATAAAACAAAATTTCAGTCACCATGTGTTGTGAAACAATAATTCTGTTATGACACTCCCCGACGATTCCGCCGCGGTTTGTTGTTTTCGCGGTCGGGGTGTGACAGAAGAGTTGGTATCAGAGCCCATGGTTATAGGGAATTGTGTTATTAGTAATGCTTTGACCTAGTCTATAACCTTCCTAGGACCCTAACACAAGATCCTTGTGTTTAGATCTTAAAACAATACCGTTACTTATCCTTAGGTGACAACCATAACCAGAACAAAAATTTCGAATCCGCTTCGAAAACCAATCATCTGTTCTAGGATGATTGATTACTAGGTTTTGAACCCTCTAAGTTTTCAAAATCTCGTCAAAGTTGGGTCTTATAATGTGAACACGTGCAATCTGGAAGGGTGGATGCGTGTACTCTGAGTTTTCTGTCTAAGGCTAGAGTGTTCAAACAAATCCACATAATCGAACCAGTCACTCTTACCTGGGAACTCTTGGGGTGAGTGTCCACTTATAGGCTAAAGCATGTCTTCGCGATACATTAATATGACCCGCTTACTTTGATTAGTCGTCGTCTCATTTGTTTACCTTAGGTAACAAACAAATGATCGCACTTTCTATGCGTTATCATTATGTTTTGATTTTCCGATAACATTTCACTTGTATCCTCCTATTTCTTTCATTTCCTCCAGAATGTCTCTTCATCACAACAACACTCAGATGTCTGAGCAGGCTACCAAATTTGCCCAACGAATAGGTGAAGTATTTCTGAAGACTGCTGAATTAGCCATTGCAATGTCCCGTATCCAGAATGAAGCCACCCAAGAAGCATCAAAGGAAGCAGAAGCCAAGCCTTCACCAAAATCAAAGAAGCGTAAGGCTTCAAAGAAACCCGCAGCGGTTATGCCAAATCAAGCAGAACCTAGCCAGGTGACAGCACCACCAGCCAAGAAGCCATACAAGGGAACTGCTCCATGGTGTAATCGATGCAATTGTCATCATCCAAATTAGATACCCTGCTTCAAATGTACCCACTGTGGACGATGGGGACATTTGGTTGACATATGCCGCTTTGCTATCCAAAACAAAGTTGTTGCAAACTTTGCTGCTGCTCAACCTCCTGCCAGGAAACCTTATGTCGGTACTGCACCGATGTGCAACAAGTGTAATGCACCTCACCGAGCTTACCTGCAGTGTCGTCTGTGTGCATCATGTGGACGACTTGGTCACTTGGCAAATGTTTGTCAATTCAACCCAATCTAAGGTGGTCCAAACCAACCTCAAGTCAACCCTGCTCAAGCTCGTTTACCGTCTGGTACTTGGTACAACTACGGCGAAACGGGCTATTTTAGGAACAAGTGATCAATGGTTGTCAGTGCAAGTCTGACCCTCGGATGAGCAGTTGGCCGATTAGAAGTTGTTGCTACTTTGAATAATTTGTATCTGTTGCTTTTGTTCCTTTGCTTTTGTTGAACTCGGAAACAATGTGTTTAGTTTATAAATAAATCATTGTTTGCAAATTCTGATATACAAGTGTAGTTACATATGTGTATGGCATTTCCCTATGATACCTACATCAAGGATTATGTTCTTTAAACATACTACTCTTGTAATTCTCCCATTCTTGTGATCGCTCATGATTTCCTCAAAAATTTTAAGTACTCGTTTCATTCTAAGAAACGAAGTACAAAAAATAAGTGACAATTTTAGATGATTACTCAAATTGTTACTTTAAATCCTCGGTTAGATAACTAAGGGTATTTTCGATCTCATACTCATATCATTACATTCTAGTTTTATAACAACATACATAATATATACTTTTAAAAAACAATCTTCATGATTTCAAAAACATTTTATATAGTTTGAAAACATTTTTTTAACATGGTATATTTACTTAACATATCAAATGCATGATTTCAAAAGCATCATCCATATTTTCAAAAACCTTATACATAATTTCAAAAAAAATCATCTCGCATGATTTTTAAAACATTTTATAAATATACTTATCTAATACGCCTATTTTATGATTTCAAAAGTATTATGTAAGGTTTCAAAAACATTAAACACATTTCTAAAAGAACCCCATGCATAGTTTTCAAAAACATTTTCTCATACATTGACTTGACCTTCAAATTCTGCTTCATATGTCGCCTTGGCATATCTAGCACCTCAACTTCATGAGCATTCTACCTCGTGTATCGACTTAAGCACGTCTAGTGCAAGGTTTTGAAACACCTCCCGCCTTTCAAATCCCAAAATTCATATGGGATCTTCTTATCTTTACAATTAGATCCTTGTGGATGTTTATTGCTTAAATCGGAGTCCTTAATTGAATTCTTTGTATGCCTTAATACGTACATTACGATTCAAAAAGGGCAAGCCGAATTCCTATTAAGATCTTCCTATCTTCATAGTTAGATTCTTGAAGATGTTTAAAGTGCCAAATGAAATCCACAGATTGGATTCCTGGTGTGCTTTGAATACATGTGCACAGTTAACAAACAAATTAACAAAATGATAACAAATTGAAGATCAAGTTAAACAATTTTGTGATTATGTGATTTTATGTTATGTGTTTTCTTTTGTGTTTTTTGTTTTCGTTATCCAAATCCTCATAGAATCTTCCATATCTTCATATGAGTGATTCACAGTAGGATATCCAAAGGTGCTACCTTAAATCCTTAATGGGCTTCTACGTAATAGTTAAGACCCTTGGATTATATAGCACCATTCCTTAATTCAAAAGAGACCCCTTAAGTGGTCTAAGTCAAAAAAGATTAATTCAAAAATCTGGTTAAGAATGGCATGTGATGATATAGCTAAACAGACTCCTTGGTAGTCTATTTAAAATCAATTATTGATTTAATTAAAAGGACCCTACGGTGGTCTAGTCACAAGCATCACAGGACCATTCATTGTTTTCTTCCCCTACACATTATAAAATGCACTGTGAGAACTATGCAAGGAATTACTTAATTATGAATGCATACATAATTATGAAATTCGGTGCATGAAAACCACAGTAAGATTTGTCATGTGTAAGAACCGATAGTGGCAAAAATAACGAAACATGAACAATGTAATGGAGGTATGGTGGACGCACCAATGGCGCTTCATATACTTGTATATCATTGTCCCTCATACATTGCAAGCATGATGTTATTTAAAGTTACTAGAAGTTCAGAACTCTAACCAGTATTGTTTTATCTTTTTCAACTTCATGTTTCAAGCTCTCACAAGTTTCCTCTAAATAAATTTCGGGACAAAATTTCCTGAAGTAGGGGAGACTGTGACACCTGTGCCTCTACGGCCATCAAACAAATATCAAATCAATGAAATATTGTATTTCATACTTGGGATTTGTATAAATATGTGTTTCATTTGAAAATATAAATTCTTGTTCGATTTCGAGCTCTAAATCGCTTTCTGGGAAGTTATACGCGAACTGATGCGTAAACGTAATCAGTTTAACGCGAAAAACACTACGGAACAGTGACATGGGCTTAACATACCTTAGATAACCTCTACATATCCTAGAAATAAGTTTTGGAAGGTTTGGTGTGTCAAAACCAAGTTTATTCGCTTATAGGGACGAATTTCAACAAACTACGAAAGTATGCCGATTCGTACTGTATCAGACAATACAGAACTTGATCATAAGTTAAACATACCCTAAATATCCTTTACATAGCTTAGAAATAGGCTTTGAGGGGTTCGGTGTGCTAAAATAAACTTTGTGGTCATTCAGGGACTAAAAGCGTAAAAAAGTGCATATGTTTGCATTTTCGCGCATATCTTATGTTCTGAATACATCCGGACATCCAGAAATTTATGCAATCATTAAAATATTTTATTTTAGTGATTGGCATGATAAAATCCCTTTCATCGTGTAATTTGGATCGTTTTTCACGTCCGTTCGTGTTTCGTCGTAATTAACCGTATAACGTGATCGTACGGCCAAACGAACCGACATCCGACATATTTTTGAGCATGTTTCATGTCCCCTCTACTTAGGAATCATTGTAGAGCCTTGAAAATGGCTTAACGGGCATCAAACGCATCGAAAATGGCCTTAAAAGCTTGCAGGGACTGAAACTACAACATTTGAAACTTATTGCTGAGCTGAGCAGCTCTGGCGGGCCGCGTAGCCCTGCCTTAGCTCGTACGCGGGGCGCGAGCGACCTGCAGGTCAGCAAAAAGTTGTTAACAGCTTGATCCAGCTGTTCCCCTCACTTGCACATGGTTTTATCAAGTCTAGGGGCTTGTTTTGGGGTGTCCATGGTTTTATAAAACAGGGGGCACACTTGTAAGGCCAAGATCGAAGCTCGTTTTTCAATGAACGATCCTAACGGTGGCCCGAAAACTATATATAAACCCACTTGCATTTCGCTTCAAACCCACACCTTGATCTGATTTCTCTAGGTTGAAGGATAAAATCCTTCATTTCACACCCCCAAAATACCACACGCGGGAACACCGCTGGGGCGTGTGACGTACCCGGATCTAGCCACCAATCACATTGAACCATAACATATAATTTAATAAAAGTTTCTATTTATTTCATAAAGTAAATCCAACACAATCAAAACCAATTTGTTCAGCGGAAGCATATTGTAAATAATGATTTCAGGTGTTTCAAAACGAGAGTACAATAATCTTTAAAACTTGTATCCAAGAGCTACGACCCATGACAACTCCAGCGCACCCAGATAGCAAGTTCCAATCCATGTATCTAAGGACCTACAAGCATGCAGAAAAAGTGTGTCAGACAGGCTGGTGAGTTCACAGTTTACTTAACCGTTTAGTACCAAGTGATGTACAAAGATTCGTTAATACTGATATGCTGATAATAACCCGATACCGCAGACGGCCCGTTTTGCCCTTCTCCAATGCTCTATCATCATTGGTCAGTTTTAAGTTATTAGTTCACGCCCGTCCTCTCCAGGTACGTCGTGAGGGTGCCAAACCTAATAGCGCTATCAACTAATAACCCGTTGCCCTACAAGCAACTTATCTATGGTAGGATGGGACTTAAGTGATAGAAAGTGGGTGTATTATCCAACGTTAATCTTTATTGAAAACTGACTCACATCCTCTGCAAGGATGTGGGTTTATGAAAACTCGTTTAACTGTTTTGTTTGTTTGATTGTCCCCACTGGACGCATGCTTGTTTGAGAGGAGTGAACTCACCTTGGTTTGCTCGGTATACACTGTTACCCGTTCCCGTTAGTCCAACAACCCTATCGTGGTTAGCAATCTTATTAGTTTCGTAATGATTCACTTTATGCATTTATACAGTTTATGTTTAACACAACAATTCACATCTCAGGTGTATATATCACGCAATGACACAGTTATCACATGAATCTAACTTCACTCACAACTTATCCCAATGCAAGTTCTTGTTTGAATTAAATGTGTATCACTATATTGTGGTGTAATTGGACCTCTTAACTGATATACATGCATGCAATCACAATCTATTTTAATATATATCGATGTTAGTGGTGCTAATTGTCTAAATGTCACTTTATGAAATCCGAGATAATGGCCGACACATTCTATGATGCATGAATTCTATTAGACCGAAGGTATCATGCAACAATTACAATTTGTCAATTAATTTAACACATTATCCAATCTCTGTTATAACAAACTCCTACTCGGCGAAACTCAACCTTTCGTCGGAGCTCAGGCATGACGAATCCTCAGGCCTTTCGTCGAGTGTTCTAGTGGCGAAACTCTAAGGTGTTGTGACGAAACCTTGGAGTGTTTCGTCGGTGTGTGTGTCAAACATCAGATCTTTCGCCGTGATTATCAACAACCCTAAACACTTCTGTTTTGTTCCATACGATACACATCCAACATGATATTCATTTATAAGCAGAATCATCAAAATCGCATAGTGAGCATGACCAATTACAACATATTAGATCCCTATCATGCGTGTGTCTATATTACTGACCCATATACAATATCTATCACAACGTAAATTCAGTAAACATAATTGCAGAATCGCGTAGTGAATCATGAATACATGCAAACCATCGAATCCTTATTATGAACGTTCTAACCTATTTGAATAACAAGTAAGATATTCAGATCTCAACTAATCATCACATACACTTACAGTTACTAGCAAAACCCTACATTCACAGTGGAACAAGAGCATCAAAAGCAATCATCAATCAACGCGGGATGCGAAGGAATACTAACCAATCAACGGAATGATTACGAAAGTGCAAAAAGTCTTCGAAGAAACAAACGGGTGCTGCCGACTGTTCGTTGAGATATAGAGAGCTAGGGTTTCGTTAAACTTTGACTCACGTATCGATATGCGAATATAAAGTCCTTGTAGTCGAGCCACATATGGGCCTCATTTGGTCCAAAAGCCCATCCCGGCAATAGTAAGTTTCGTCGGCCAAATGTGTGACGAAACATTTGATGTTTCGTCGGGCAGGAGTGAGGAGGAAGGTTTCGCCATGCAAGATTTTGTCGAGCCATATGCAATTCAAACTAATCCTAAGTTTCATAATCATCACTTATAAATTTATATGGATTTATACTTACATGTCCCATCACTGACTCACCAAACACTAAATCATAATTATAAAATAATATACGCAGTACAACGTACAACGAAATGTAAAACGAAACTGTAAAACTGATGACGCGTAAAGGAAAGGTCTTGGAATCTCGGGTTGTCACATCATCCCCATCTTCAAAGAAATTTCATCCCAAAATTTGATAAGCAACCCAAAACAACAAGACGTTAACTCAGGATGACTGTGCATTTTCCGCAGGTGGCACATCATCCCCAGCTTGATTGGGAATTTCGTCCCGAAATTTGCTAGTTGCACTATGTCTTGATTTGCCAGTCTTGGACTTATCATTTAGGAATAAATGTGGATACTTGAGCTTCATTTGATCCTCGCATTCCCACGTGACCTCCGGTCCACGTCTTGAGTTCCAACGAACTCTCACGATTGGAATACGGCTGTGCCTGCGAACCTTGACTTCCCGATCCATAATTTCAACTGGTTCTTCATTAAATTGCAGCTTATCGTCAATTTTCAGCTCCAGAAATGGTACTACAAGTGTTTCATCCGATAAACACTTCTTCAGCTGGGAAACATGGAACACATCATGAACGTTACCCAACTCAGGAGGCAACTCGAGCTTGTATGCTACCTTACCAACTCATTCAAGAATTCTGAATGGCCCGATATAACGCGGATTAAGCTTGCCGCGTTTCCCGAATCGCACCACACCCTTCCAGGGTGAAACATTCAACATAACACGATCATTGACTTCGAACTCCAACGGTTTTCTACGCTCATCGACATAGCTTTTTTGACGGTCATGTGCCGCCGCCATACGATTTCTGATTTGCACTATCTTTTCGGAAGTCTCGAGCACAAGCTCCGGGCCTGTGATTTGGCTGTCACCCACTTCAGCCCAGCAAAGAGGAGATCGACATTTTCGCCCGTACAAAGCCTCGAACGGGGCTGCCTTGATGCTGGTGTGATAACTGTTATTGTAAGAAAATTCCACCAAGGGCAAATGTCTCTCCCAACCTTTACCAAAATCGATAACACACGCCCGCTGCAAGTCTTCCAGTGTTTGAATGGTTCGCTCACTCTGACCATCTGTTTGAGGGTGATAGGCAGTGCTCATGTTAAGACGTGAGCCAAATGATTTATGCATCGCTTGCCATAAATCGGATGTGAAACTAGGGTCACGATCAGAAATAATGGAGGTTGGCACCCCGTGCCTAGAAACCACCTCCTTGAGGTAAACCGTCGCTAGTTGTGAGAACTTATCCGTTTCCTTGATTGGAAGAAAATGCGCTGATTTCGTGAGACGATCAACGATCACCCTAATGGTATCATTCCCGCTTTGAGTTCTAGGTAGCCGAGTGACAAAATCCATTGCGATTTGCTCCCACTTCCACATGGGTATTTCTGGTTGTTGCAGCAACCCAGACGGTTTCTGATATTCCACTTTAACTTTAGAGCAGGTCAAACACTTACTCACATAAGTCGCGATGTGAGCTTTCATCTTCGGCAACCAATACATGACTTTGGGATCCTGATACATCTTATCTGAACCTGGGTGAACGGAGTATCGAGACTTGTGTGCTTCAACCATCACAAGTTCCCTAAGGTTGCCAAATACAGGAATCCATACACGCTCCATGAAGTAGTAGATGCCATCTGATCTTTTCTCAAGTTTTTTTTCCATGCCCCTTAAGTATTCTGCTTCGACGTTTTCCTCCTTCAATGCTTCAGTTTGAGCAGCACGGATATGATCAGGTAGGTTAGAATGAATGGTGAGCTGCAGAGCGCGAACGCGCTTTGGTTTTGTTTCCTTCCAACTGAGGGCATCAGCCACAATGTTAGCCTTACCGAGATGATACCTGATGGCACAATCATAGTCGTTCAAGAGTTCTACCCAGCGACGCAACCGAGACCTTGAATAGAGGCGTCGCAATACACAACAAAATCTTCGGTACCCTCAGGTAGAGACAAAATCGGTGCACTGCAGAGCTTTTGCTTTAGAAGCTGAAAGCTGTCAAATCCTGACCACGTAAAACAACAAAACGTGGCGGAAACGTCGGGGAGTGTTGTAACAGAATCATTGTTTCACAACCATGGATTTAAAGAGTTTTGTTTTATTGAATTAAACGAGTTACAATGTCTTAACAACAAAGAAACATAACATAATTAACTAGTCTTGCATCTTTTAATGTCACTAAGGCCTCGTCCATTCCTATGTGAGCATACACCAATATCATCATCATATATCACCAACTATTGTACCTGAAACATATGTGAAAATACATCAGCATAAAAATGTCGGTGAGTACATAGGTTTTATACGAGTGTCAGATTCATGGCTCGTTTTACATGTTGCAATACTAATTTAAAAACCTTGTTTTTGAAAAGTATAGTATTGCGCCATAATTAACCAACTCAAATCAAGTTAATTATAATTTATAAAATCTCGTAACCATGATTCTTAACTCCAAAACATTTGTTTAATTAAACCCAGATTGTAAATCGTTTTTGAAATAAAAAATCGAATAGTATATATATATATATATATATATATATATATATATATATATATATAACGTTAGAAAAACCTTGTAGTATAACTTTGTTTTGATAACCTTGCCCAAGTGATCTAGATAACGCAATGATATATAATGTATTAAAAGCACTTATATATAGGAAGTACCAGCGGTGTATCCACCATGCTTTTAACACATTACACCCGCCCCGTTACCTAATCACTTCCCTAACCCAACTGTTCAAACAAATTCCAAACGGTTCATGTCAATCAAACAGTTACAAACGGTTCACATAGTCAAGTAGTCACAAACGGTCCACATAATCAAATGGTTACAAATGGTTCACATAATCAACGGTTACAAACGGTTCGCATAGTCAGGTGGTCACAAACGGTTCACATAATCAATGGTTACAAATGGTTCATAATGTAAAACAATGTGTTCATATACTGGATAAGTATATGCAACAAAATATACGAAAATCTATGTGCTAGCATGTTAAGAGAATATACATAGCAAAACATAATGAAATTATGTACTAATAGTGTACTAATGAACATAGCAAGTATATGATATAAAAACATGAAAAACATGAAAGTAACAAGTAGGCACATGTGTTCCACCCCAAAACAGTTTGAAAACAGTAAAAGAGGGGTCTATGTACTCACTTGAGGGTGCTTAGAAGTCTTGAACAACAACCAAGCAAAGCTAGAGGGATCACGGAAATCAAACGACACCTAATATAGGTAACTACATTAATAACCGGACCTAAATCGGGAGATCGGATAGGATGAGGTTTCGTAAACCAAATGAGTATTGGAACTCATATGATATGGTTTAACAAAGCCTACATACTAAAATGAAACCAAACCTAAGTGCTTACGACCCATTACGACCCGTTTAGGTAGCTTACGCTACTTTAAAGCGGCGTTCGTGTAAAAGGCGTTCGGACCGCCTAACTAGCCCTATGACAAGTATTATATGCCTTAACATGTCTAATATTGTTGCTAAATCAGTTTAGATCTCAAAAATTGGGTTACATATGCTTAAAATGAATTTTGGCGTAAAAAGGTCATTTTGGTAATTTACCTAAGGCATATATACTACCTATCATACAACTACTTAAACGACGTGACCGTAAGGTATAACCTCGGAAGGTTATCCCCTATACAACTATGGTCACCTAAAGTGTTTGGTCGGATCCTAATGATCGACCAAATGGGTCGGGTTCGAAAGTATAAGCGATTGATTAGATCGCTTACCTTTACGACCCTAGACAAGCACAAATCTAAAAGTGACAAGCTAAACATGCAAAAACATGTTTAGTTATGTTAGAAAAACGGTTTTGGTATCAAAACAAATGGTTTTGATACCCAATTGTAGTTTGGTTACAAAATACGCACAAATACGCATTTTGGCCAAAACTACGACTCGTCACTGAGTCTAGATAACGTGGTAATCAGTAGGTATAGTCACTAGGGACTATAACCATCGTGATTACGCTCACGTTATGAAGTTCAAACGAACTTCGCATTGACCATAAACTGGTCAATGCAGAAAGTCAAACAAAGTTTGACTTTCATGCTAAAAACGCATAAAAGAACGAAGGAAGACTTACTGAAGGTCCCCGCAAGATTTGAACCCGATTTACCCTCAGGTATGAAGTGTTTACTTCAACTTAGAGGGCCAAAATCAGATTCAAATGTGGGTTTGAACAAATGGGGTGGAGGGGTATTTATAGTTTTCATAGAACCGTTAGGATCGTTTCTTGAAAACCGAGCTTTAATCTCAACCATCCACATGGGCACACTGATTTCTAAAACCATGGGAGCCCCCAAACCAGTACATAGGATCATAAAAACCATTTGCACAAGAGGGAAATAGATGGAACAAGCTGGAAAGCAATTCTGCTGAACTGGGGAGTCCTTACGGACCGTATGGGTTTGGGCTTACGGTCCGTAAGCCTTGTGCAGGCCAGCAAGTTTTGAAAATGGCAGTTTTAGCCCCAAACTTGGTTTTTGATGCGTTTTTGACACGTTTAAGCCCCGTTAATCCCATTTCAAAGCTCTAAATGAATTTAAGGTATAGGGAACTTAAAATATGCTCAAAAACATCTCGGATGTCGGTTCGTTTGGTCGTACGCTTGCGTTGTTCGGTTAACTACGGCGAAAGTCGTAAAGTACGCAAAAACGATCCAAATTACGGGACGAATGGAGTTTTATCATGCCAAACACTAAAATAAAATTTTTTAATGCTTACATAAATTTTTGGATGTCCGGATGCATTCAGAACGTAAGATATGCGCGAAAATGCAAACTTATGCACTTTTTGACGCTTTTAGTCCCTATTAATCAAGAAAGTTTATTTTTGCGCACCAAACACCTCAAAGCCTATTTCTAAGCTATGGAAAGGATATTTAGGGAATTTTTAACTTATGATCAAGTTCTGGAATGTTCGTTACAGTACAAATCGACATACTTTCGCAATTTGTCGAAATTAGTCCTTGTAAGCGAATAGACTTGATTTCGGCACACCAAACCTTCCAAAACTTATTTCTAAGTTATGTAAGGGTTATTTAAGGTATGTTAAGCCTATGTCACTATTATGTAGTGTTTGTTGCATTAAACTGGTTATATTTACGCACCAGATCACGTATAACCTTCCAGAAAGCGATTTAAAGCCCGAAATCGAACAAGAATTGATATGTGCAAACGATACAAATATTTTTACAAATCCCAACTATGAAACACAATATTTCATTGATTTGGTTTTTGTTTGATGGGCACAGGTGTCACAGTCTCCCCTACTTTAGGAAATTTTGTCCCGAAATTTATTCGTAGGAGTCTGTCTGTGACTTTGTGTCAAACAATTGTCTTGCATGGACTCTAGGGAGTTTATCTATTTGCGTAGAATAACCCATTAAAGATATGCAAGGCATAATCCTGTCATTTTCCTCAACAGACATTCTTCAGAAACGCAAAATGAACTGACGAAGTCATTTTCAATAGATATTCTTCAGAAATGGAAAATGAAAGGATAAACAAAAAGGATATTCATTTCTTCAACGGACATTCTTCAGAAACGAAAAATGAATGGACGGAGTCATTTTCAACGGTTGCTTCCTTAGAAACGGAAATGAAAAGGATGATCAAACGAATATTCATTTCCTCAACGGACATTCTTCAGAAACGAAAATGAACAGACGGAGTCATTTTCAACGGTTGCTTCCTCAGAAACGGAAATGAAGGATTTAAACAAACGGATATTCATTTCCTCAACGGATAATCTTTTGAAACGAAAATGAATAGACGGAGTCATCTTCAACGGTTGCTTCATCAGAGTTGGAAATGAAGGATTAAACAAACGGATATTCATTTCCTCAACGGATATTCTTTAGAAACGAAAATGAACAGACGGAGTCGTTTTCAACGGTTGCTTCATCAGAGTTGGAAATGAACTGGGTTAACTCTAGATAGATGACATAACTTGCTGTGATTTCTGTGCACTAAATTTCATAATTATGTATGCATCCATAATTACGTAATTCCTTGCACAGTCCGCACAGTTTGTTTTGCAATGTTTAGGGGAAGAAAATCAAACCTGTGATGAGGGTGACTAGACTACCATAGGGCCCTTTTTAATTAGATCGACAAATGATCTCTTTAATTAGACCACCAAGGAGTCTTTTCAGCTATATCATCACATGATATTCCTAACCAGATTTTTGGATCAATCTGTTTAACTAGACCACTCAAGGGGTCTAATTATGGAATAGTACTTTATGATCCAAGGGACTTAACTACAACGTAGAAGTCCATTAAGGATTTTAGATAGTGCCTTTGGGTATCCTACTATGAATCCCTTATACGAAGATATGGAAGATTCTACGAGGATTTGGATAACAAAATTTGGATCACACAAAAACATAACAAAAAGAGCACATAAGCACATAATTGTTTTCTTTATTAATTGTTATTATATTGTTATTGATTGCTATTAACTTGGCGCCGATTTGAACATGGGTAGTCAAGGCATACCAGGAACCCAGTTGATGGACTTCAACGTCCTCAAGCATCTATCTGAAAAGATAGGATGATCTTCCAAAAATTCGATTTTTTATTACAAGGAATCACCACATTCGAATTAAGGTATACAATAATTAAGGACTTACAAGAATACCCTTAGGTACCCCATTAAGGAGTGGGTATTCATCCAGAGTTGTAACTTGCGCCTTGTACTTCGTTTTTCCTTGGAAGAAACGGGTACTTAGGATTTTCGTGGAAAACGCAAGAGATCATAAAGTGGAAGAATTTTTGGGGTAGTCTGTTCTTCAAGGAATACGGTTCCTTGATTGTCGGTATTGTAGGGGATATGTTGTTTACACATGCAACAATATCAATATTTGTATATTGCATTATAAAATAAAAAAGCTTTATTTATAAACAACAACAATTGTTTCATGGACCTTGACAACAAAAGAAAGTAATACATAAGGCTTGATTATTTCTAAACAGCGTTGTCTTCCATTCGGTCAGATGCTCATCCCTACGCTGGATTCGCATTAGCAAGCTTTGGGCAGTTTCTTCGGAAATGGCCCATCTCGCCACAGTTGAAGCAAGAACCTGGTGGAAAACGACCCTAAGCAGGATTGTTTCCAGCTTGATTTGGTACAGCTGCAGCTGGGCAGACTCTTGCTGTATGACCTATAAGTCCACAAACTTGGCATGTGCGGCACTTCACACCAGCATGATGATGTAGGCTACATTGGTTGCACAAGGGTGCAGTTCCGTTGTAGGGCTTCCTAGCAGGGGGTTGAGCTGGTTGGTTGGGGACGGCTTGATCATTGTGAGCGACCATGGCGAAGTTCTGAGAAGCCTTTCGCTTCTTTGACTTCTTAGGGGATCCAGTCTGTTCATCCTTGGGCTTTGATTCCTCGATCGGTTTCTTGTCACTTTTTCAGAAAAGTTTACCTTTCCTGATCTGAGATTCAGTCAAGGTGGCGGATAGCTCAATGGCATGTCTAACTGTAGTGGGATTACTACCAGTCACAATGTCTTGTACTGAGTCAGGGAGGCCATCAATGTACTTTTCGATTGCGTTTTCCAAAGGCGTGACCATGTTTGGGCATAACAGACTTAACTCCTCATAACGGTCCATGTAGGCTCGATGCTCACCGCTATCTTGCTTAAGATCGTCAAATTCCCTTTCCAAGGCCCTGATCTCGTGACGAGGAAATAATTCCTTCATCATCAGAGCTCGATACTCTTCACATGTTTGAGCCAGTGCCACATCGGCACCCCTATCTCTCATCACACCGTTCCACCATGTCAGAGCTCGTTTCTCAAAGACCCTAGATGCGAAATCTACCTTTCACTCGTTTGGACATTGAACATGTCTGAAGGTGCTCTCTAAACTCTTGAACCATTGCAGAAGTGCAGTCGCTCCTTGAGTCCCAGAAAACTTTGATGGCTTAGCTGAGTTGAACATCTTGAAGTTGCAGGGAGCATTATTGTTGTTGAGAGCTTGGTTACATTGAGCAACGATGTTCGGGATTGCAGCAGTCATCTGCTGTGTAATGATAGCTGCCAGTTCTTCATTAGGAACCTGGTTGTCGCATCGTTGAGGCATTTCTAAAAGGGGAAACAAGAGAGGAAACAAGTGAAATGGCATTGGGTAAGAATAGGAGGTTACAAATACCGACCAAAAGCATGGGTGATGGTCATTTGTTTGAACCATGAAGCAAACGAACGACACACAAAGGCTGAATCAAGGTAAATAGGTCCTCATAATGTATCGCGAAGACACTCACCCCAAGAGTTCCCAGGTAAGAGTGACTGGTCCGATATTGCGGATTTGTACGAACACTCTAGCCTTAGACAGAAAGCTCAGGGTACTGGCACCCACCCTTCCAGTTTGTACGTGTTAACATTATTTAGACCCAAACTCTGACGAGGTTTTGAAAACTTTGAAGGTTCGAAAGCTTATAATAAATCATCCTAGAACAGATGATTAGTTTTCAAAGCAGATTCAAATTTATATTCTTATTGTGGTTGTCACTTAAGGACAAGTGACGGTATTGTTTTAAAACTAAACATAAGATAACTTGTGTTAGGGTCCTAGGAAGGTTATAGTCTAGATCAAAGCATTACTAATAACCTAATTCCTTATAACCATTGGCTCTGATACCAACTT
The DNA here is from genome assembly GCA_030545235.1 of Helianthus tuberosus. Lineage (NCBI taxonomy): Eukaryota > Viridiplantae > Streptophyta > Magnoliopsida > Asterales > Asteraceae > Helianthus > Helianthus tuberosus. The sequence goes on along the minus strand of JARYGA010034299.1, from coordinate 146,106 downwards.
TTCTGTCACACCCCGACCACGTAAAACTACAAAACGTGGCGGAAACGTCAGGGAGTGTTGTAACAGAATCATTGTTTCACAACCATGGATTTAAACAGTTTCATTTTATTGAATTAAATGAGTTACAATGTCTTAAAAACAAAGAAACATAACATAATTAACTAGTCTTGCATCTTTTAATGTCACTAAGGCCTCCTCCATTCCTATGTGAGCATACACCAATATCATCATCATATATCACCAACTATTGTACCTGAAACACATGTGAAAATACATCAGCATAAAAATGCTGGCGAGTACATAGGTTTTATATGAGTGTCAGATTCATGGCTCGTTTTACATGTTGCAATACTAATTTAAAAACCTTGTTTTTGAAAAGTATAGTATTGCGCCATAATTAACCAACTCAACGGTTCAAACAAATTCCAAACGGTTCATGTCAAGCAAACGGTTACAAATGGTTCACATAGTCAAGTAGTCACAAATGGTCCACATAACCAAACGGTTACAAATGGTTCACATAATCAACGGTTACAAATGGTTCACATAGTCAGGTGTTCACAAACGGTTCACATAATCAACGGTTACAAACGGTTCATAATGTAAATCAATGTGTTCATATACTAGATAAGTATATGCAACAAAATATACGAAAATCTATGTGCTAGCATGTTAAGAGAACATACATAGCAAAACATAATGAAATCATGTACTAATAGTGTATTAATGAACATAGCAAGTATATGATATAAAAACATGAAAAACATGAAAGTAACAAGTAGGCACATGCGTTCCACCCCAAAACAGTTTGAAAACAGTAAAAGAGGGGTCTATGTACTCACTTGAGGGTGCTTAGAAGTCTTGAACAATAACCAAGCAAAGCTAGAGGGATCACGGAAATCAAACGACACCTAATATAGGTAACTGCATTAATAACCGGACCTATATCGGGAGATCGGATAGGATGAGGTTTCGTGAACCAAATGAGTATTGGAACTCATATGATATGGTTTAACAAAGCCTACATACTAAAATGAAACCTAATCTAAGTGCTTACGACCCATTACGACCCGTTTAGGTATATTACGCTACTTTAACGCGTCGTTCGCGTAAAACGCGTTCGGACCGCCTAACCAGCCCTATGACAAGTATTATATGCCTTAACATGTCTAATATTGTTGCTAAATCAGTTTAGATGTCAAAAATTGGGTTACATATGCTTAAAATAAATTTTGGCGTAAAAAGGTCATTTTGGTAATTTACCTAAGGCATATATACTACCTATCATACAACTACTTAAATGACGTGACCATAAGGTATAACCTCAGAAGGTTATCCCCTATACAACTATGGTCACCTAAAGTGTTTGGTTGGATCCTAATGATCATCCAAATGGGTCGACTTTGAAAGTATAAGCGATTGATTAGATCGCTTACCTTTACGACCCTAGACAAGCACAAATCTAAAAGTGACGAGCTAAACATGCTAAAACATGTTTAGTTATGTTAGAAAACAGGTTTTGGTATCAAAACAAACGGTTTTGATACCCAATAGTAGTTTGGTTACAAAATACGCACAAATACGCATTTTGGCCGAAACTACGACTTGTCACTGAGTCTAGATAACGTGGTAATCAGTAGGTATAGTCACTAGGGACTATAACCATCGTGATTACGCTCACGTTAAGAAGTGCAAACGAACTTCGAATTGACCATAAACTGGTCAATGCAGAAAGTAAAACAAAGTTTGACTTTCATGCTAAAAATGCATTAAAGAACGAAGGAAGACTTACAGAAGGTCCCCGCAAGATTTGAACCCGATTTACCCACATATATGAAGTGTTTACTTCAACTTAGAGGGCCAAAATCAGATTCAAATGTGGGTTTGAGCAAATGAGGTGGAGGGGTATTTATAGTTTTCGTAGAACCGTTAGGATCGTTTCTTGAAAACCGAGCTTTAATCTCAACCATCCACTTGGGCACACTGATTTCTAAAACCATGGGAGCCCCCAAACCAGTACATAGGATCATAAAAACCATTTGCACAAGAGGGAAATAGCTGGAACAAGCTAGAAAGCAATTCTGCTGAACTGGGGAGTCCTTACGGACCATATGGCTTTGTGCTTACGGTCCGTAAGCCTTGTGCAGGCCAGCAAGTTTCAAAAATGGCAGTTTTAGTCCCTGAAGCCCCAAACTTGGTTTTTGATGCGTTTTTGACACGTTTAAGCCCCGTTAACCCCATTTCAAAGCTCTAAAATGAATTCAAAGTATAGGGAACTTAAAATATGCTCAAAAACATCTCGGATGTCGGTTCGTTTGGTCGTACGGTTGCGTTGTTCGGTTAATTACGACGGAAGTCGTAACGTACGCAAAAACGATCCAAATTACGCGACGAATGGAGTTTTATCATGCCAAACACTAAAATAAAATATTTTAATGCTTACATAAATTTTTGGATGTCCGGATGTATTCAGAACGTAAGATATGCGCGAAAATGCAAACTTATGCACTGTTTGACGCTTTTAGTCCCTATTGATAAAAAAAGTTTATTTTTGCGCACCAAACACCTCAAAGCGTATTTCTAAGCTATGGAAAGGATATTTAGGGAATTTTTAACTTATGATCAAGTTCCGGAATGTTCGTTACAGTACAAATCGAAATACTTTCGTAGTTTGTCGAAATTAGTCCCTGTAAGCGAATAGACTTGATTTCGGCACACCAAACCTTCCAAAACTTATTTCTAAGTTACGTAAGGGTTATTTAAGGTATGTTAAGCCTATGTTACTGTTCTGGAGTGTTTGTTGCATTAAACTGGTTATATTTACGCACCAGATCACGTATAACCTTCCAGAAAGCGATTTAAAGCCCGAAATCGAACAAGAATTGATATGTGCAAACGATACAAATATTTTTACAAATCCCAAGTATGAAACACAATATTTCATTGATTTGGTTTTTGTTTGATGGGCACAGGTGTCACAAAAAGCGTCTTCTTGTTTCGTTCCCCAAGTATATGCTACACCCTTCTGAGTCAGAGCAGTGAGAGGTTGAGCGATCTTTGAAAAACCCTCAGTGAACCTTCGATAGTACCCAGTGAGACCAAGGAATTGCCGCACCTCCGAAGGAGTCTTTGGTGCTGCCCAATTCCTGATTGAGTCAATCTTAGTAGGATCCACATGTATCCCCTTTTCGTTAACGATGCGGCCGAGGAAGTGTACATCTCAAATCCAGAAGTCACACTTAGAAAACTTCGCGTAAAGCTGCTCTTTCCTCAGAAGCTCCAAAATAAGGCGCAAATGTCGTTCGTGGTCCTCCTTGCTCTTAGAATATATAAGAATGTCGTCGATGAACATGATGAAAAAATCGTCAAGGTAAGGTTTACATACGCGGTTCATGAGATCCATAAATACAGCTGGCGCATTAGTTAACCCGAATGGCATGACCAGAAACTCGTAATGACCATAACGCGTACGAAAAGCTGTTTTTGGGACATCCACCTCTCAGAATCTCATCTGATGATAGCCCGATCTTAGATCAATCTTCGAATAATAGCTCGACCCTTGCAGCTGGTCGAACAGGTCGTCGATGCGAGGTAAAGGGTAACGATTCTTGATTGTCACCTTGTTGAGTTTGCGATAATCAATACACATGCAAAAGGATCCATCCATCTTTTTCACAAAAAACACTGGGGCTCCCCAAGGCGAAGAACTGGGTCGAATAAAGCCCATATCCAGCAGTTCCTGAAGCTGAGTTGACAACTCTTGCAACTCCCCTGGTGCAAGACGATATGGTGCGCGAGCAATCAGAGCTGCTCCTGGTGCAAGGTCAATGTGGAACTCCACCTGTCGATGAGGAGGTAGGCCTGGAAGTTCCTCGGGAAAAACATCAGGAAATTCCCGTACGACTGGTATATCATCGATTTTCTTCTCTTCATTCTGAGTATCAGTAACAAGTGCCAGAATGGCAGGGTAGCCCTTTCGTAAACACTTCTGTGCTTTCATAGACGAAATAATGTTGACAGTTGCGCCACTTCGATGACCCCGGGCAGATAATAATTCCCCGCTAGGGAGTGGTACACGTACGATCTTCTCCTTGCAAAGTATTTCCGCTCTTAGTTTGGACAACCAGTCCATAACAATAACTATATCAAAACTACCAAGAGTGATGGGAAGGAGGTCGATGTCAAACACTTGACCTAGAAGATCGATTTTACACCCTAAGAATACGTGTGTGGCTTCTATTGACTTGCCATCAGCTAATTCTACATCATGCTTGTTTACAAGAGGTGCAGGACTTAACCCTAACTGACGACTGAATCCCAAAGACACATAACTCCAGTTGGCACCAGAGTCGAATAATACAGAAGCAATAATACCATTAACAGAGAACGTACCGGTCACGACGTTGCCATCATTCCTTGCATCGCCTGCCCCAATAGTGAACGCCCTACCGCGAGCGCCATTCCCACCGTTGTTTCCAGCGTTATTGTTGTTGTTCTGGAGATTACCCCCATTGTTATTGTTGGCATTCTGGTTCAACTGTGGGCAATCCCTCTTGAAATGCCCTTCACCGCCACACTGATAGCAACCCTTTTGATTACCCCCGCACTTGTTACATTTGGGCTGTTTTCCCGCATAAGAGCCCGAAGTTTGGCTGTGAATTTGATTCTGATTGACTGATGACGATTGGCCGAAACTACGATGACTGCTGCTGTCTGGCCGTTTCTGTGACTGAGCGGATTTTGACGCCTTATCTGCGTCACCCCACTTACGCTTGTTGTCGTTGGCAGATGCAGTAGAGATAGCAGTAGTAGCAGTGGGAGTGGTAGTAACAGAGACACGCGGTGGCAACGAACCACTCTCCACCTCTTGATCGGTGATCTTGTGAGCCAGACGGACAATCTGAGTTAAGTTATTGCGGTTCGCCCTTCACTCGAGGAGCTAATCCTTTGATGAACAGTTCAATTCTCCGATGCGGAGGTCGGGACAAGTTCGGGCACATGATCGCCAATTCATGTGACCGCTTCGCGTATGCCTCAATCTTGGATCTCACCATCTTCAGATCATAATACTCATTCTCTAATTTCTGAATCTCGTCCCGAGGACAATACTCTTCCCTTATCAGTTCTTTAAAATCGTCCCACGTAGTGGCATTTGCCTCCTCGATACCCAATAGCTGGACCTGGGCATTCCACCATGTTAGTGCACCATCCTCAAGGGTGCCCGTAGCTTACTTCACACGATCCCCCAGTGGACAATTACACATAGCGAACACAGACTCCGCTTTCTCGAACCATCGAAGTAGCCCACACCCCCTTCAGTCCCACTGAAGGTCTGGGGCTTACAATCCATGAAGGTCTTGAATGTGCAGGCTGGTCAATTGTTCTGATGCGCTGGCTGACCTATTGGACGAAAGGAAATACAATGCAAGGGTAAGAGTTGTGTATACGACATATGAGTAAAGGAATTTTTTTTGGCACATAACGTACCGGCTTGATAGGCTGCTAATGCCTCGGCCACGCGTTCATTAATCAGGTTAGTCAATTGTGCCTGAGTCATATTGATGTTGCCACGCCCACCACCGCGGCCACCTCCACGTCCACCATTACGTCCGCCACGTCCGTTCATTATTCTATACAAGAAGAGTGTAGGAGGTAAGGATCACAGTTAAGTAGGAGCTAATCGTCGCTATGACTCCTTTGGACTCAAGGAACTCTAACATTATATAATTAGTGAAACAATTTGCATGCACTCCACATTATTATTATGTGTACACCCATAATAATAAAGCAATTTGCATGCTTATCTCAGCGCCTCTTAACTCGTGCTAAAGCTTTCCCAACACTCAATTAACAAACAAAGGATAACACAAAGCTAGGAAACACATAAGACGAAGGGTAGTGTCACACTATCAAGCACCGCTAAAACATGCAGCACAGGTAATCACATCATGATATCTCATAGGTAGTGTCAGGAAAATCATGAGTTTGTGTGACTACTAAACCAGTAATACATAAAGTAAACAGAGGGCAAACCTTGCGATCTGGAGCTGAGTGTCATGGTCGTTTTTGATACTGTTTGGTCATAGTCTGGTTTTATGAAAACATTTTAAAACCTAGTTCACTATAACCAGTGGCTCTGACACCAAACTGTCACACCCTCAAAATACCACATGCGGGAACACCGTTGGGGCGTGTGACGTACCAGGATCTAGCCACCAATCACATTGAACCATAACATATAATTTAATAAAAGTTTCTATTTATTTCATCAAGTAAATCCAACACAATCAAAACCAATTTGTTCAGCGGAAGCATATTGTAAATAATGTTTTCAGGTGTTTCAAAACGAGAGTACGATAATCTTTAAAACTTGTATCCAAGAGCTACGACCCATGACAACTCTAGCGCACCCAGATAGCAAGTTCCAATCCATGTATCTAAGGACCTACAAGCATGCAGAAAAAGTGTGTCAGACAGGCTGGTGAGTTCACAGTTTACTTAACCGTTTAGTACCAAGTGATGTACAAAGATTCGTTAATACTAATATGCTGATAATAACCCGATACCGCAGACGGCCCGTTTTGCCCTTCTCCAATGCTCTATCAACATTGGTCAGTTGTAAGTTATTAGTTCACGCCCGTCCTCTCCAGGTACATCGTGAGGGTGCCAAAACTAATAGCACTATCAACTAATAACCCATTGCCCTACAAGCAACTTATCTATGGTAGGATGGGATTTAAGTCATAGAAAGTGGGTGTATTATCCAACGTTAATCTTTATCGAAAACTGACTCACATCCTCTGCAAGGATGTGGGTTTATGAAAACCCGTTTAACTGTTTTGTTTGTTTGATTGTCCCCATTGGACGCATGCTGGTTTGAGAGGAGTGAACTCACCTTGGTTTGCTCGGTATACATTGTTACCCGTTCCCGTTAGTCCAACAACCCTATCGTGGTTAGCAATCTTATCAGTTTCGTAATGATTCACTTTATGCATTTATATAGTTTATGTTTAACACAGCAATTCACATCTCAGGTGTATATATCACGCAATGACACAATTATCACATGAATCTAACTTCACTCACAACTTATCCCAATGCAAGTTCTTGTTTGAATTAAATGTGTCTCACTATATTGTGGTGTAATTAGACCTCTCAACTGTTATACATACATGCAATCACAATCTATTTTAATATATATCGATGTTAGTGGTGCTAATTGTCTAAATGTCACTTTATGAAATCCGAGATAATGGCCGACACATTCTATGATGCATGAATTCTAATGGACCGAAGGTATCATGCAACAATTACAATTTGTCAATTAATTTAACACATTATCCAATTTCTGTTATAACAAACTCCTACTACGCGAAACTCAACCTTTCGTCGGAGCTCAGGCATGACGAATCTTCAGGCCTTTCGTCGAGGGTTCTAGTGGCGAAACTCTAAGGTGTTGTGACGAAACCTTGCAGTGTTTCGTCGATGTGTGTGTCAAACATCGGATCTTTCGCCGTGATTATCAACAACCCTAAACACTTCTGTTTTGTTCCAGACGATACACATCCAACATGATATTCATGTATAAGTAGAATCATCAAAATCGCATAGTGAGCATGACCAATTACAACATATTAGATCCCTATCATGCATGTGTCTATATTACTGACCCATATACAATATATATCAGAACGTAAATTCAGTAAACAGAATTGCAGAATCGCGTAGTGAATCGTGAATACATGCAAACCCTTGAATCCTTATTATGAACATTCTAACCTATTTGAATAACAAGTAAGATATTCAGATCTCGACTAATCATCACATACACTTACAGTTACTAGCAAAACCCTACATTCACAGTGGAACAAGAGCATCAAAAGCAATCATCAATCAACGCGGGATGCGAAGGAATACTAACCGATCAACGGAATGATTACAAAAGTGCAAAAAGTCTTCAAAGAAACAAACGGGTGCTGCTGACAGTTTGTTGAGAGATAGAGAGCTAGGGTTTCGTTAAACTTTGACTCCCGTATCGATATGCGAATATAAAGTCCTTGTAGCCGAGCCACATATGGGCCTCATCTGGCCCAAAAGTCCATCCCGGCTATAGTAAGGTTTCGTCGGCCAAATGTGTGACGAAACTTTTGATGTTTCGTCGGGCAGGAGTGAGGATGAAGGTTTCGCCATGCAAGGTTTTGTCGAGCCATATGCAATTCAAAATAATTCTAAGTTTCACAATCATCACTTATAAATTGATATGGATTTATACTTACATGTCCCATCACTGACTCACCAAACACTAAATCATATATAAATTATAAAATAATATACTTAGTACAACGTACAACGAAATCTAAAACGAAACTGTAAAACTGATGACGCGTAAAGGTAAGGTCTTGGAATCTCGGGTTGTCACATCATCCCCATCTTGAAAGAAATTTCATCCCGAAATTTGATAAGCAACCCAAAACAACAAGACGTTAACTCAGGATGACTGTGCATTTTCTGCGGGTGCCACATCATCCCCAACTTGACTGGGAATTTCATCCCGAAATTTGCTAGTTGCACTAGGTCTTGATTTACCAGTCTTGGACTTATCATTTGGGAATAAATGTGGATACTTGAGCTTCATTTGATCCTCGCATTCCCACGTGAACTCTGGTCCACGTCTTGAGTTCAAACGAACTCTCACGATTGGAATACGACTGTGCCTACGAACCTTGACTTCCCGGTCCATAATTTCAACTGGTTCTTCAATAAATTGCAGCTTATCGTCAATTTTCAGCTCCTGAAATGGTACTACAAGTGTTTCATCCGATAAACACTTCTTCAGTTGGGAAACATGGAACACATCATGAACGTTACCCAACTCAGCAGGCAACTCGAGCTTGTATGCTACCTTACCAACTTGTTCAAGAATTCTAAATGGCCTGATATAACGCGGATTAAGCTTGTCGCATTTCCCGAATCGCACCACACCCTTCCAGGGTGAAACCTTCAACATAACACGATCATTGACTTCGAACTCCAACGGTTTTCTATGCTCATCGGCGTAGCTTTTCTGACGGTCACGCGCCGTCGCCATACGATTTCTGATTTGTACTATCTTTTCGGAAGTCTCGAGCATAAGCTCCGGGCCTGTGATTTGGCTGTCACCCACTTCAGCCCAGCAGAGAGGAGATCGACATTTTCGCCCGTACAAAGCCTCGAACGGGGCTGCCTTGATGCTGGTGTGATAATTGTTATTGTAAGAAAATTCCACCAAGGGCAAATGTCTCTCCCAACCTTTAACAAAATCGATAACACACGCCCGCAGCATGTCTTCCAATGTTTGAATGGTTCGCTCACTCTGACCATCTGTTTGAGGGTGATAGGCAGTGCTCATGTTAAGACGTGAGCCAAATGATTTATGCATCGCTTGCCATAAATCAGATGTGAAACGAGGGTCAAGATCAGAAATAATGGAGGTTGGCACCCCGTGCCTTGAAACCACCTCCTTGAGGTAAACCGTCGCTAGTTGTGAGAACTTATCCGTCTCCTTGATTGGAAGAAAATGCGCTGATTTCTTGAGAGGATCAACGATCACCCAAATGGTATCGTTCCCGCTTTGAGTTCTAGGTAGCCCACTGACAAAATCCATTGTGATTTGCTCCCACTTCTACATGGGTATATCTGGTTGTTGCTACAACCCAGACGGTTTCTGATATTCCACTTTAACTTTAGAGCAGGTCAAACACTTACTCACATAAGTCGCGATGTGAGCTTTCATCTTCGGCCACCAATACATGACTTTGAGATCCTGATACATCTTATCTAAACCTGGGTGAATGGAGTGTCGAGACTTGCTTCATCCATCACAAGTTCCCTAAGGTTGCCGAATACAGGAATCCATACACGCTCCATGAAGTAGTAGATGCCATCTGATCTTTTCTCAAGTTGTTTTTCCATGCCCCTTAAGTATTCTGCTTTGACGTTTTCCTCCTTCAATGCTTCAGTTTGAGCAGCACGGATCTGATCAGGTAGGTTAGAATGAATGGTAAGCTGCAGAGCGCGAACGCGCTTTGGTTTCGTCTCCTTCCAACTGAGGGCATCAGCCACAACGTTAGCCTTACCCGGATGATACCTGATGGCATAATCATAGTCGTTCAAGAGTTCTACCCAGCGATGCTGTCGCATATTCAAATCCTTCTGGTCGAAAATATGTTGAAGGCTCATGTGGTCGGTATAAATAGTACATTTAGTACTGTACAGGTAATGCCTCCAGATTTTGAGTGCAAACACCACGGCCCCCAACTCCAAGTCGTGAGTCGTGTAATTCCTTTCATGGACTTTCAACTGTCGAGAGGCGTAAGCTATAACTTTCTCGCGTTGCATCAACACGCAACCAAGACCTTGAATAGAGGCGTCGCAATACAAAACAAAATCTTCGGTACCCTCAGGTAGAGACAAAATCGGTGCACTGTAGAGCTTTTGCTTTAGAAGCTGAAAGGCGTTTTCCTGTTTCGTTCCCCAAGTATATGCTACACCCTTCTGAGTCAGAGCAGTGAGAGGTTGAGCGATCTTTGAAAAACCCTCAGTGAACCTTCGATAGTACCCAGCGAGTCCAAGGAATTGTCGCACCTCCGAAGGAGTCTTTGGTGCTGCCCAATTCCTACTTGAGTCAATCTTAGCAGGATCCACATGTATCCCCATTTTGTTAACGATGTGGCCGAGGAAGTGTACTTCTCAAATCCAGAAGTCACACTTAGAAAACTTCGCGTAAAGCTGCTCTTTCCTCAGAAGCTCCAAAATAAGGCGCAGATGCCGTTCGTGGTCCTCCTTGCTCTTAGAATATATCAGAATGTCGTCGATGAACACGATGACAAAATCGTCAAGGTAAGGTTTACATACGCGGTTCATGAGATCCATAAATACTGCTGGCGCGTTAGTTAACCCGAATGGCATGACCAGAAACTCGTAATGACCATAACGTGTGCGAAAAGCTGTTTTTGGGACATCCTCCTCTCGGACTCTCATCTGATGATAGCCCGATCTTAGATCAATCTTCGAATAATAGCTCGACCCTTGCAGCTGGTCGAACAGGTCGTCGATGCGAAGTAAAGGGTAACGATTCTTGATCGTCACCTTGTTGAGTTCGTGATAATCAATACACATGCGAAAGGATCCATCCTTTTTTTTCAAAAACAACACTGGGGCTCCCCAAGGCAAAGAACTGGGTCGAATAAAGCCCTTATCCAACAGTTCCTGAAGACGATTTGACAACTCTTGCAACTCCCCTGGTGCAAGACGATATGGTGCGCGAGCAATCGGAGCTGCTCCTGGTGCAAGATCAATGTGGAACTCCACCTGTCGATGAGGAGGAAGGCCTTGAAGTTCCTCGGAAAAAACATCAGGAAATTCCCACACGACTGGTATATCATCGATTTTCTTCTCATCATGCTGAGTATCAGTAACAAGTGCCAGAATGGCAGGGTAGCCCTTTCGTAAACACTTATGGGCTTTCATTGACGAAATGATGTTGACAGTTGCGCTGCTTCGATGACCCCGGACAGATAATAATTCCCCGCTAGGGAGAGGTACACGTACGATCTTCTCCTTGCAAAGTATTTCCGCTCCGAGTTTGGACAACCAGTCCATACCAATAACTATATCAAAACTACCAAAAGTGATGGAAAGGAGGTCGATGTTAAACACTTGACCTAGAAGATCGAGTTTACACCCTAAGAATACGTGTGTGGCTTCTATTGACTTGCCATCAGCTAATTCTATTTCATGCTTGTTTACAAGAGGTGCAGGACTTAACCCTAACTGACGACTGAATCCCAAAGACACATAACTCCAGTCGGCACCAGAGTCGAATAATACAGAAGTAATAATACCATTAACAGAGAACGTACCGGTCACGATGTTGCCATCGTTCCTTGCATCGCCTGCCCCAATAGTGAACGCCCTACCGCGAGCGCTATTCCCACCGTTGTTTCCATTGTTATTTCCAGCGTTATTGTTGTTGTTCTGTTGATTACCCCCATTGTTATTGTTGGCATTCTGGTTCAACTGTGGGCAATCCCTCTTGAAATGCCCTTCACCGCCACACTGATAGCATCCCTTTTGATTACCCCGGTTTTGCTGGGGTTGCTGCCTCTGCTGGTGTTGGTGGGACTGTTGTTGTTGATTAACAGGGTGTGGAGCTCTACAATCTTTTTCCATGTGACCCACTCTGCCACATCGTTGACATGCTCGGCCACACGGGCCATAATGATGGAGACCGCACTTGTTACATTTGGGCTGTTTTCCCGCATAAGAGCCCGAAGTTTGGCTGTGAATTTGATTCTGATTGACTGTTGACGATTCGCCGAAACTATGATGACTGCTGGTGTATGGCCGTTTTCCCGCATAAGAGCCCGAAGTTTGGCTGTGAATTTTCCATGTGACCCACTCTGAGCAGAATTTGACGCCTTATCTGCGTCACCCCACTTACGCTTGTTGTCGTTGGCAGGTGCAGTAGCGGTAGCAGTAGTAGCAGTGGGAGTGGTAGTAACAGAGACACGTGGTGGCAACGAACCACTCTCCACCTCTTGATCGGTGATCTTGTGAGCCAGACGGACAATCTGAGTTAAGTTATTGAGGTTCGCTGCAGTAACCAAGCCCTTCACTAGAGGAGCTAATCCTTTGATGAACAGTTCAATTCTCCGATGTAGAGGTCGGGACAAGTTCAGTCACATGATCGCCAACTCATGTGACCGCTTCGCGTATGCCTCAATCTCGGATCCCACCATCTTCATATCATAATACTCATTCTCTAATTTCTGAATCTCGTCCTGAGGACAATACTCTTCCCTTATCAGTTCTTTAAAATCGTCCTACATAGTGGCATTTGCCTCCTCGATACCCAATAGTTGGACCTGGGCATTCCACCATGTTAGGGCACCATCCTCAAGGGTGCCAGTAGCATACTTCACACGATCCCCCACGGGAAAATTACACATAGCGAACACAGACTCCGCTTTCTCGAACCATCAAAGTAGCCCCACAGCCCGTTCAGTCCCACTGAAGGTCTGGGGCTTACAATCCATGATGGTCTTGAATGTGCAGGCTGGTGGATTGTTCTGATGCGCTGGCTGACCTATTGGACGAAAGGAAATACAATGCAAGGGTAAGATTTGTGTATACGACATATGAGTAAAGGAATTTTTTTTGGCACATAACGTACCGGCTTGATAGGCTGCTAATGCCTCAGCCACGCTTTCATTAATCAGGTTAGTCAATTGAACCTGAGTCATATTGATGTTGCCACGTCCACCGCCGCGGCCACCTCTACGTCCACCATTACGTCTGCCACGTCCGTTCATGATTCTATACAAGAAGAGTGGAGGAGGTAAGGATCACAGTTAAGTAGGAGCTAATCGTCGCTATGACTCCTTTGGACTCAAGGAACTCTAACATTATATGATTAGTGAAACAGAACCCTTTTTACACTTATCAAGCCTCACTGGGATCCGCATGCACTCCGCATTATTATTATGTGTGCACCCATAATATTAAAGCAATTTGCATGCTTATCTCAGCGCCTCTTAACTCGTGCTAAAGGTTTCCCCACACTCAATTAACAAACAAAGGATAACACAAAGCTAGGAATCACATAAGACGAAGGGTAGTGTCACACTATCAAGCACCGCTAAAACATGCAGCACAGGTAATCACATCATGATATCTCATAGGTAGTGTCAGGCAAGTCGTGAGAGTGTGTGACTACTAAACCAGTAATACATAAAGTAAACAGAGGGCGAACCTTGCGATCTGAAGCTGAGTGTCATGGTCGTTTTTGATACTGTTTGGTTATAGTCTGGTTTTATGAAAACATTTTAAAACCTAGTTCACTATAACCAGTGGCTCTGATACCAAACTGTCACACCCCCAAAATACCATATGCGGGAACACCGCTAGGGCGAGTGACGTACCAGGATCTAGCCACCAATCACATTGAACCATAACATATAATTTAATAAAAGTTTCTATTTATTTCATAAAGTAAATCCAACACAATCAAAACCAATTTGTTCAGCGGAAGCATATTGTAAATAATGTTTTCAGGTGTTTCAAAACGAGAGTACGATAATCTTTAAAACTTGTATCCAAGAGCTATGACCCATGACAACTCCAGCGCACCCAGATAGCAAGTTCCAATCCATGTATCTAAGGACCTACAAGCATGCAGAAAAAGTGTGTCAGACAGGCTGGTGAGTTCACAGTTTACTTAACCGTTTAGTACCAAGTGATGTACAAATATTCGTTAATACTGATATGCTGATAATAACCCGATACCGTAGACGGCCCGTTTATCCCTTCTCCAATGCTCTATTAACATTGGTCAGTTTTAAGTTATTAGTTCACGCCCGTCCTCTCCAGGTACGTCGTGAGGGTGCCAAACCTAATAGCGCTATCAACTAATAACCCGTTGCCCTACAAGCAACTTATCTATGGTAGGATGGGACTTAAGTGATAGAAAGTGGGTGTGTTATCCAGCGTTAATCCTTATCGAAAACTGCCTCACATCCTCTGCAAGGATGTGGGTTTATGAAAACCCGTTTAACTGTTTTGTTTGTTTGTTTGTTTGATTATCCCCACTGGATGCATGCTTGTTTGAGAGGAGTGAACTCACCTTGGTTTGCTCGGTATACACGGTTACCCGTTCCTGTTAGTCCAACAACCCTATCGTGGTTAGCAATCTTATCAGTTTTGTAATGATTCACTTTATGCACTTATACAGTTTATGTTTAACATAACAATTCACATCTCAAGTGTATATATCACGCAATGACATAGTTATCACATGAATCTAACTTCACTCACAACTTATCCCAATGCAAGTTCTTGTTTGAATTAAATGTGTCTCACTATATTGTGGTGTAATTGGACCTCTCAACTATTATACATACATGCAATCACAATCTATTTTAATATATATCGATGTTAGTGGTGCTAATTGTCTAAATGTCACTTTATGAAATCCGAGATAATGGCCGACACATTCTATGATGCATGAATTCTATTGGACCGAAGGTATCATGCAATGTGACATCTGTGCTTGTAATCATTGTAAACTGTTCAGTTATCAATGAAATAAAGTTATTTGATCCCAATGTTTGTTTATTTATGTTTTACATTTTTCATGTTTTGACTTTTATTCAATTTCAAACTCTGTATCGCTTCCTGGAGAATTATACGCAAACTGGTGCGTAAACGTAATCAGTTTAACATGACAAATACTCTGGAACATCAAATTATGCTTAACATACCTTAAATAACCTTTACAGAACTTAGAAGTAAGTTTTGAAGGCATTGGTATGGCAAAATCAAGTTAATTCGCTTACAGGGACTAAAATTGACAAACTGCGAAAGTATGCCAATTTTAACTGTAACGAACATTCCGGGACATGGCCATAAGTTAAACACACCCTAAATATCCTTTACATAGCTTAGAAATACGCTTTGAGGGGTTCGGTGTGCTAAAATAAACTTTATGCTCATTCAGGGACTAAAAGCGTCAAAAAGTGCATAAGTTTGCATTTTCGCGCTTAACTTACATTCTAAATACATCCGGACATCCAAAAATTTATGTAATCATTAAAATATTATGTTTTTTTTATTGGCTTGTCAAAAATCAATTCATCGCGCAATTTGGATCGTACACGCGTCCGTTACGACTTCCGTCGTAATTAACCGAACAACGCAACCGTACGGCCAAACGAACCGACATCCGGCATATTTTTGAGCACATTATAAGTTCCCTATACTTTAAATTCATTTTAGAGCTTTGAAATGGGGTTAACGGGCCTTAAACGTGTCGGAAATGAGCTTATTACACAGCAGGGACCAAATCTGCCATTCTGCCAAACTAGGTCCTTGCGCACCTCAACACTATGAGTGTTACGGTGCGCAAGCAGTCCCCAGAACAGCAGAATGTTGCAAACAGCCTGTTTTCAGCCGTCATACACTCTTTTCTCACTTGCAACTGGTTTCTAACAATCCTATGGGCTCCCATGGGTTTTTAAATCAGTGGGTATGTGTTGTACGGCTGAGATTTAACGCTTGGGAAACAAGAAATGATCTTAACGGCTCTACATTTCCTATAAATACCCCCCCCATGTCTTGCTCATTTCCCTCACATTTGAATCTGATTCAAAACTCTCTAAGTGGAAGTTTATAAGCTTCCTACCTAAGAGTGAATTGGGTCAAATACTTGCGGGGACCTTCTGTAAGTATCCTTTCGCGTTTATCGTTCGTTTTAGCGTTAAAGTCAAACTGTGTTTGACTTTCTGCATTGACCAGTTTATGGTCAATGCGAAGTTCGTTTGAACTTCATAACGTGAGCGTAATCACGATGGTTATAGTTCCTAGTGCCTATACCTACTGATTACCACGTTATCTAGGCTCAGTGACGAGTCGTAGTTTCGGCCAAAATGCGTATTCTCCCGTATTTTGTAACCAAACTACTTGTGGGTATCAAAACCGTTTGTTTTAATACCAAACCTGTTTTTAAACCTTGTTAAACATGTTCTAACATGTTTAGCTCGTCACTTTTAGGTTTGTGCTTGTTTAGGGTCGTAAGGGTAAGCGATCTAATCAATCGCTTATGCTTTCGAACCCGACCCATTTGGTCGATCATTAGGATCCGACCAAACACTTTAGGTGACCATATTAGTTTAGGGAATAACCTTCCAAGGTTATACCTTATGGTCACGTCGTTTAAGTAGTTGTATGATAAGTAGTTCTTATGCCTTAAGTAAATTACCAAAATGCCCTTTTTAAGTCATAATTCATTTTAAGCCTATGTAACATAACTTTTGGTATCTAAACTGATTTAGTAACAACATTAGACATGTCAAGGCATATCTTACTTGTCATAGGGCTAGTTAGGCATTCCGAACGCGTTCCACGCGAATGACGCGTTAAAGTAGCATAAGCTACCTAAACGGGTCGTAACGGGTCAAAAGCACTTAGGCTAGGTTTCGTTTTAGTATGTAGGCTTTGTCAAACCATATTACATAAGTTCCTACACTTATTTGGTTTACAAACCCTCATGCTACCCTATCCTCCGATTAGGTCCGTTTATTAATGTAGTTTCCTATATTAGGTGACGTTTGAATCCGTGATCTCCTAACCTTGCTTGGTGGATTTCTAAAGTCTATTGGGCAATCTCAAGTGAGTACATAGACCCCTCTTTTACTGTTTTCCAAACATTTTGGGGTGAAACACATGTGCCTACTTGTTACTTTCGTGCTTTTCATGTTTTCTCATCATATACATGCTATGTTCATTAGTACATTATTAGTACATCGTTTTACATGAAATTTTATGCTATGTATGTCTATTGTGTGCATACTTAGTGCATTGTTTTACATTACCTTTTCATGCTATGTATGTTCATCATACTTAGTACATTTTCATTTCATCACATGCTTACATTTTGATATGACATTTGGTTTGTTAAGTGGGACCATATACATTCATTAACTTTGATCACGCCGCTCGTTAGTAGGTAATGGTACCATAGGAATTGACAACTCCCATTCCTAACATCCTAGGTATGTTTGGATGAAAGGAATGACCGAATTCGATAAAACATAATACAGATAGACCTTTAATTTGTTTAAAGGCTCATCACCACAGTCACAAGGCTTGGATGTATGCATTTTTACAATACCGCATAAATGTTTGTATTCAGTATAGCATGCATTTCCACAAAACATAACGTTGTTTTAAACCACGTTTACTTCAATACATTGTTTTGTGCATTTTTTTACCTATGGTTCCGAGGATATATATATATATATACTTCATTTGCCATACATGACATTTTGTTTACTCATCACATAATTGACATTTGACAAAGACATTTTTGATATTGATATACATATTTCATGGACCACATTTTGACATAAACACCTTGACATGGTTTACACAAAGACATTTGACAAATGATTTGATATGGGCAAATTTACATTAGTGGTTTGTTTGGGTAAGTGATTTAAGTAACGAGGCATATGTAATATGATACAAGCATGGTGGATACGCCGCTGGTACTTCCTATATATAAGTGTTTGTATGGTATTACATATTGTAGCGTTATTTGAATCATTTCAATTTAGACATATAACATTTTATACAAATAACATATTTTTCACAAGACATCGTTTTACAAACAACTCATTTTATACAAAACTCATTTTACTTGGTTATTCATTTAACCTCACATCACTCTTTTACATATCCTCTTCTTTAACATCGCTTTTCAAAATATAAAACAAAACATTTTACAAGGATCATGACTGACTTTTATTATACAACCTTTTTCTAAACTTATAAGTCATGAGCCCTATTTTTCATAAAACCTATGTTACTCACAGGCATTTTTATGCTGACGTACCTATTTTCACATGTGTTTCAGGAGCTGACGCTTAGGATGATCGTGACACTAGGGCGGACCTGTGCCTTAGAGACTTAAAAATAAAGATAGACTTAGTTTAATTATATAATGTACTCTTTGGTTCTTGTTTTGAAACAATGTATTCCACTCTTTGGTTGATGAATAAAATAAATTTTAATTACCATGGCTGTGGAACAATAATTCTGTTACAACACTCCCCGATGATTCCGCCACGATTTGATGTTTTACGTGGCCGGGGTGTGACAGAAGAGTTGGTATCCGAGCCAATGGTTATAGGAAATTAGGTTATTAGTAATGCTTTGACCTAAACTATAACTTTCTAGGACCCCAACACAAGTTGTCTTGTGTTTAGATCTTAAAACATGCATTTCACCTATCCTTAGGTGATCACCAAAACGAGAACCCAATTTCCTAAAACGATTTTTGAAAATTCAATCATCTGTTTTTAAATAAATTGTTATATGGTTTTGAACCCTTTTGATTCTTTAAATTGATTTTGAAAATTTATCATTTGTTTTCGAATGATTCTTTTGGCCTTGTGCCTTCCAAGTTTTCAAAATCTCGTCAAAGTTTTGGGTTCTAAATAGTGTGAACACGTGCAAACTGGAAGGGTGAATGCCTGTACCCTGGGTTTTCTGTGTAAGGCTAGAGTGTTCGTACAAATCCACATAATCGGACCAGTCACTCTTACCTGGGAACTCTTGGGGTGAGTGTTCACTTATAGGCAAGCATGTCTTCGCTAAGCATTATTTTTGGACCCATTTACTTTGATTAGTCACTGTGTGTCGTTTGCTTGTTTTGTGATGCGGACAAATGACCACCATCCTTGCTTTTGTTTCATCTCGCTCTTTTCATCAAATCATCTCACTCGTTTCCTTTCATGTTTCCTCTTTTAGAATGCCTACTCGACGCGAAAATCCGCTACCAGTTGCCGAACTGGCAGAAATTATTGCGCAGCAAATGGCTGCTTAATTCCCAAACCTCTTTGCTCAATGGAACCAAGCCAACAACAACAACAATGCTCCATGCAATTTCAAGAGTTTTAACTCGGCTAAACCACTCAAGTTTAGTGGTACTGAGGGAGCAACTGGGCTTCTCCAATGGTTCGAGAGCATTGAGAATACTTTCCGTCACGTTCAGTGTCCTGATAATCGCAAAGTCAAGTTTGCTTCAAGCGTATTTCAGAAGAGGGCTTTGACATGGTGGAACAGGGTTATGAGAGATCGTGGTGCTGAGGTTGCCTTGGCACAAACATGGGCTGAACTTAGGACTCTTATGATGAGGGAGTTTTGTCCTCGTCATGAGCTGCGAGCTCTAGAAAGGGAGTTTAATGATCTAAAACAGGATAGTGGTGAGCACCGGGCGTATACTGATAGATTTGAGGAGCTGAGTTTGTTATGCCCAACAATGGTTACCCCACTCGACAAGGCTATCAAAAGGTACATCGATGGTCTACCTGACTCCATACAAGACACCGTTACCGGTAGTAACCCTACCACACTCCGTCAGGCAATCGAGCTATCTGCAACATTGACCGAGTCGCAGATTCGAAGGGGTAAGCTGCATAGAAAAGGTGACAAGGGTAAGAAGCAGTCGTCTGAAAAAGAAGATAGTAAGAAGGGTAAGAACGGAAAGGGTAAGGATTCTGGATCCTCAAGGAATTCGAGGAAGCGTAAGGCTTCCCAAATTTTCGCCGTTACGACACAGGCAAACCAAGCTGCACCAAATTAGCCAGCGCAACCTCCAGCAAAGAAGCGGTATGAAGGGAATGCACCTTTGTGCAATAGGTGCAATAGTCATCATCAACAGCAACTTCCGTGCCATTTCTGTACCAACTGCGGGAAGTCTGGACACCTTGCAGAAGTTTGTCGTTCTGCTCGTAATCAAGCAGCTCAGAACCCGGCTCAACAAGTTGCTCAACCTCCTGCTCAGCGACAGGGTCAAGCTGCACGACCTCACTATCCTCCTGGCTCGTGTTATAATTGTGGAGACTTGACCCATTATCGAAACCAGTGTCCAAGGCTGGTTAATGCGAATCCGAATTAGGCTCCAGCTCGAGGTTGCATAAGAAGCGCAAGCAGACAATGAAGTGGTGAACGGTACGTTCTCTGTTAATAATCAACCCGCATCTGTTCTTTTTTATTCTGGTGCTGATAAGAGTTTTGTGTCATTATCTTTTGAGCCATTGCTTCGCATGTCTAGAACGAAACTAGGTAAACCCTTGACAGTAGAGGTTGCCAGTGGTGAACCCATTGTTCTTAATTCTGTCCTTCGCAACTGCCAGTTGAACCTTAATAACCATCTTTTTCCCATGGACCTCACGCCAATGCAACTTGGAAGCTTCGACATTATAGTGGGTATGGATTGGTTAGCCAAGCATCGCGCAGAGGTAGTTTGTTTTGAGAAGATCGTTCGTGTGCCACTTCCGACAGGTGAGATCCTACAGGTTCATGGTGAGAAACCTACTGGTGGTCTCAAACTCATGTCTTGTTTTAAAGCTCGGAAGTATCTGCGAAAGAATTATGTGGCCTTTTTGGCACATGTCACAGCAGATAAAGGCAAAGGTAAGTCTATCCAAGATATTCCTGTTGTTCGGGATTATTCTAAAGTATTCCCTGAAGATTTACCTGGTCTACCCCCAGCACGCCAAGTCGAGTTCCGTATTGATCTCGTACCTGGTGCAAATCCCATTGCCAGAGCTCCATATCGTCTTGCACCATCTGAGATGCAAGAGTTGTCTAAACAACTTCAGGAACTCTCTGACAAAGGTTTTATCCATCCTAGCTTTTCACCTTGGGGTGCTCCCATTCTTTTTGTCAAGAAGAAGGATGGATCTTTTAGGATGTGCATCGATTACCGTGAGCTTAACAAGCTCACCATCAAGAATCGATATCCTCTACCTCGCATCGATGACCTCTTTGATCAGTTACAGGGCGCTTCTTATTTCTCGAAGATTGATCTTCGTTCAGGGTATCATCAACTTCGTGTGCATGAAGATGATATTCCCAAGACAGCGTTTCGTACTCGTTATGGGCATTATGAGTTCACAGTTATGCCTTTCGGTTTGACTAATGCTCCTGCTGTTTTTATGGACTTGATGAATAGGGTCTGCAAGCCTTATTTAGATAAGTTCATCATCGTTTTTATTGATGATATTTTGATATACTCTAAGACGAAAGCTGATCACGAGCAACATCTTCGTCTTACTCTGGAACTCCTAAAGAAAGAGCAACTTTTCGCCAAATTCTCCAAGTGTGAATTTTGGCTTAAAGAAGTTCAATTCTTGGGACATATTGTCAACGAACAAGGTATTCATGTAGATCCCTCCAAGATCAGTGCGATTAAGGATTGGGATACGCCTACTACTCCTACTGAGGTTCGTTCTTTTCTTGGTCTTGCGGGTTATTACCGCCGCTTCATAGAGAACTTCTCGAAGATTGCAGTTCCTCTAACTGCTCTAACTCAGAAGAACAAACCCTTTGAATGGGGTTCTAAACAAGAAGTAGCATTTCAGACCTTGAAGCAGAAGCTTTGTGACGCACCTATTCTGACTTTGCCTGAAGGCAATGATGATTTTTTCGTGTACTGCGATGCATCCAAATTGGGTCTTGGCTGTGTTCTGATGCAAAGGAACAAAGTCATAGCATATGCATCGAGGCAGTTGAAGGTGCATGAGAAAAACTACACCACTCATGATCTTGAGTTGGGTGCAGTAGTCTTCGCTCTCAAAATCTGGAGACACTATTTGTACGATACAAAATGTGTGGTTTTCACTGACCACAAAAGTCTTCAGCATATCTTCAATCAGAAAGAACTCAACATGAGGCAAAGACGTTGGGTAGAGCTTCTGAACAACTATGACTACGAAATTCGCTATCATCCTGGTAAGGCGAATGTCATAGCTGACGCTTTGAGTCGTAAGGAACATGTCAAGCTTCATTGTGTTCGTGTTCAATCTGATATTCAAGCTCGAGCTGTTATTCAAGCCCGCATTTCTCAGGCTCAACATACTTGTGTTTCACAAGGTTTGATGGGTATGGAATTACCCTATCACATTAAGCCTGCTCTTGTTTTGAAGGACAATGGATCATACTATTTCATGGATCGTTTGTGGGTCCCAAGCCAAGATGGTCTTCGCACTCTGCTTATGGATGAAGCTCATAAGTCTCGTTATTGTGTCCATCCTGGCTCAGACAAAATGTATAAGGATCTTCGTACCCAATATTGGTGGCCTGGTATGAAGAAGGATATTGCCTTGTACGTTTCAAAATGCCTTACTTGTCTTAAAGTCAAGACTTAACACCAACATCCTTCTGGTCTTTTGGAGCAACCAGAGATCCTAGTTTGGAAATGGGAAAACATCGCTATGGATCTCATTACCAAACTTCCGCGCACTAAGAAAGGTCATGATGCCATTTGGGTAGTTGTTGATCGTGTTACAAAGTCAGCGCATTTCTTGCCAATCCATGAGGATTTTTCTGCTGACAAAACTGGCTAAAATCTATGTGGATGAAATCGTATCTCGACATGGTGTTCCCTTGAACATCATTTCTGACAGAGATGCTCGTTTCACTTCTCATTTTTGGAGAACCATGCAATCTGCTATGGGGACCCAACTTAATCTGAGCACAGCTTATCATCCGCAAACGGATGGTCAATCTGAAAGAACAATCCAAACTCTGGAGGATATGCTTAGAGCTTGTGTGATCAATTTTGGTGGTAGTTGGGATTCACATCTTCCATTGATTGAATTCTCCTACAACAACAGTTATCACTCCAGCATCAACATGGCTCCTTTCGAGGCTCTCTATGGTCGAAAATGTCGTTCACCAGTCTGTTGGAATGAGATCGGCGAGGCTCAGCTTACTGGACCTGCCCTCATTTTAGAGACAACTGATAAGATTAAGAAAGTTCGTGATAACCTTCAGACAGCTAGAAGCCGTCAAAAGAGTTACGCAGACCCAAAACGCAAGCCCATGGAATTTCAAGTCGGTGATCGAGTATTACTTAAGGTCTCACCTTGGAAAGGTGTGATCAGATTTGGAAAGACAGGAAAACTTGCACCTAGATATGTTGGACCATTCAAGATCGTCGAAAGAATCGACAAGGTAGCCTACAGACTTGAGTTACCTCCTGAACTTGGAAATGTTCATCCAACCTTCCATGTGTCCAATCTCAGGAAGTGTTTAGCTGATGAGAACCTCCACCTTCCACTTGAGAAACCTGTGGAAATCATGGACCGTATAGTCAAATGGCTTAAACACAAGCGCATTCCTTTGGTCAAAGTTCGCTGGGAATCTAAACGTGGACCTGAGTTTACTTGGGAACGCGAAGATCAAATGAAGGCGAAGTATCCACATCTTTTCCCATGAGTTTCCTCTAAACAGTTCAGTTATCAATGAAATAAGTAGGGGAGACTGTGACATACGTGCTTGTAATCATTGTAAACAGTTCAGTTATCAATGAAATAAATTTATTTGATCCCAATGTTTGTTTATTTATGTTTTACATTTTTCATGTTTTGACTTTTATTCAATTTCAAACTCTGTATCGCTTCCTGGAGAATTATACGCAAACTGGTGCGTAAACGTAATCAGTTTAACACGACAAATACTCCGGAACATTAAATTATGCTTAACATACCTTAAATAACCTTTACATGACTTAGAAATAAGTTTTGAAGGCATTGGTATGGCAAAATCAAGTTAATTCGCTTACAGGGACTAAAATTGACAAACTGCGAAAGTATGCCAATTTGAACTGTAACGAACATTCCGGGACATGGCCATAAGTTAAACACACCCTAAATATCCTTTACATAGCTTAGAAATAGGCTTTGAGGGGTTCGGTGTGCTAAAATAAACTTTATGCTCATTCAGGGGCTAAAAGCGTCAAAAAGTGCATAAGTTTGCATTTTCGAGCATAACTTACGTTCTGAATACATCCGGACATCCAAAAATTTATGTAATCATTAAAATATTATGTTTTTGTGATTGGCTTGTCAAAAATCCATTCGTCACGCAATTTGGATCGTACACGCGTCCGTTACGACTTCCGTCGTAATTAACCAAACAACGCAACCGTACGGCCAAAGGAACGGACATCCGGCATAATTTTGAGCACATTATAAGTTCCCTATACTTTAACTTCATTTTAGAGCTTTGAAATGGGGTTAACGGGCCTTAAACGTGTCGGAAATGAGCTTATTACACAGCAGGGACCAAATCTGCCATTCTGCCAAACTAGGTCCTTGCGCACCTCAACACTATGAGTGTTACGGTGCGCAAGCAGTCCCCAGAACAGCAGAATGTTGCAAATAGCCTGTTTTCAGCCGTCATACACTCTTTTCTCACTTGCAACTGGTTTCTAACAATCCTATGGGCTCCCATGGGTTTTTAAATCCGTGGGTATGTGTTGTACGACTGAGATTTAACGCTTGGGAAACAAGAAATGATCTTAACGGCTCTACATTTCCTATAAATACCCCCCCCCCCCATGTCTTGCTCATTTCCCTCACATTTGAATCTGATTCAAAACTCTCTAAGTGGAAGTTTATAAGCTTCCTACCTGAGAGTGAATCGGGTCAAATACTTGCGGGGACCTTCTGTAAGTATCCTTTCGCGTTTATCGTTCGTTTTAGCGTTAAAGTCAAACTATGTTTGACTTTCTGCACTGACCAGTTTATGGTCAATGCGAAGTTCGTTTGAACTTCATAACGTGAGCGTAATCACGATGGTTATAGTTCCTAGTGACTATACCTACTGATTACCACGTTATCTTGGCTCAGTGACGAGTCGTAGTTTCGGCCAAAATGCGTATTCTCGCGTATTTTGTAACCAAACTACTTGTGGGTATCAAAACCGTTTGTTTTGATACCAAACCTATTTTTAAACCTTGTTAAACATGTTCTAACATGTTTAGCTCGTCACTTTTAGGTTTGTGCTTGTTTAGGGTCGTAAGGGTAAGCGATCTAATCAATCGCTTATGCTTTGGAACCCGACCCATTTGGTCGATCATTAGGATCCGACCAAACACTTTAGGTGACCATATTAGTTTAGGGAATAACCTTCCGAGGTTATACCTTATGGTCACGTCGTTTAAGTAGTTGTATGATAAGTAGTTCTTATGCCTTAAGTAAATTATCAAAATGCCCTTTTTAAGTCATAATTCATTTTAAGCCTATGTAACATAACTTTTGGTATCTAAACTGATTTAGTAACAACATTAGACATGTCAAGGCATATCTTACTTGTCATAGGGCTAGTTAGGCATTCCGAACGCGTGCCACGCGAATGACGCGTTAAAGTAGCATAAGCTACCTAAACGGGTCATAACGGGTCAAAAGCACTTAGGCTAGGTTTCGTTTTAGTATGTAGGCTTTGTCAAACCATATTACATAAGTTCCTACACTTATTTGGTTTACAAACCCTCATGCAACCCGATCCTCCGATTAGGTCTGTTTATTAATGTAGTTTCCTATATTAGGTGACGTTTGAATCCGTGATCTCCAAACCTTGCTTGGTGGATTTCTAAAGTCTATTGGGCAATCTTAAGTGAGTACATATGTCACAGCCCCCGACCCGGTTTGACCCGTTTCAGGAGCCGCGTGACAGAAATCCCGTGGTATTTAATTAATTGAGTTTAACAGCGGAAGTTTATCATCAGGATCTTTTTAAAACTGAAATATTTTCCGATTATTTTATTTTACAACGCGGGATAAAACCCTGGTAATTTACAATACTATGATTTAATGAAGAAATCTTTTATTTTACAAAACATGTTTCTTTATTTTATCCTGAGCCACTTTCTTAAACTTGTAGTGCTTCGCGGCACTTTTCCTAGATCATAACAGATCTCCTGAAACATGTTTGAAAAAGGTTTTGTCAGCGGGAAATACTGATTGAATCATTCTATTTACATAAAATGATGCATAGTTATTAATTACAGCATAAGAGCGATTACAATGGCTTCTATCTTATTTTTATCTGGCGCTCTGTCACAATGGTGACAAGTCACAATGGTGACGATGGTCATACCACTATTAGGTCAATGAACCTAAATAGTGATGATTATCCCTAGTAGGTTAATGAACCTAACTGGGAGAAAATTAGTAATGTGCACAATACCCCACTAGCCAGTGATTCAAGATATCCACGACTTAGTCCCTGTAATTATAACTTTTGAAAATAATTTGAGGTATTGTAAAATAGTTGATAAAAAGAGAATGACTCACATTGCAGATTTAATTTGAGCATAGTCTAGCCTACTGATTAGCCTTTTAACCTAAATTTAATAACAGGCACAAATTTGGTTAGTAACTTAATACAGCATTTACGATAACTCACGAGATCAAACCCTCACAACGAATGACAAAGTGCGATACTTAAACATCCATCGAATTAACGACGAATGACAAAGCATAAACCCTAATGTGGGCAGCACTTAAACATCCATTGGATATTTTGATCAATCGGACATTGAATCGTATCAGCGATCGAGTTAATACCCTGATTGCGGCGGCGATTAGTGATACGTGTGTGTTAATTGTGATAAACAGAAGATATCTCGGAGCGTATTACGAATTGGTTCGTCGCTCAAATTCCAGAAATCAAGTCCCACGACCCTCTATTTATACCCAAAATTTGTCACCCCTTGCGCACCGTAACACTCTAACCCTTACGTTGCGCAAGGGACACCTAATGGTCATAGGGTTGCCACGTTTGGGACTAGGCCTGCTGAGTTGATGAATTTCATAATTTCGAATTTGACAGAGAGATTTTAAGATAAACGTAACTAGGGTTTACCCCCTGAGTTTTAGGGGCCCTGATCCTGATTCTGATTGTTCTGAAAATTTTAGGGTTTGCGCAGAATCACTTGGGTGTCTCAATTAGGTTTTCCTATTAGTCAAATTAATTTAATAAATATGACTTTTGATGAGAGTTGTTCCATTCTCCCCACCTTAATAAAAATCTCGTCCTCGAGATTTACTGGAATAATTGAGGATACTTTCGTTTCTTTTCTGATTCCAGTTCCCAAGTGTATTAGGGTCCTATCTTTGAATCCCACTTTACTCGAATTAACACTAATGATTTGTGTTTTGAGAAATTTGATCTTTCTATCTTCTATCTGAAGAGGTTTCTCTAAAATTTTAAATTTTTTGTTTACCTTTATATCTTGGAGAGGTACTACCAAAGATTCATCTGATAGACTTTTCTTGAGATTGGATACATGAAATACATCATGTACTCCAGCTAACTCTCCTGGTAGTTGTAAACGATAAACAACTGGTCCTATACGTTGGATTACTGCAAATGGTCCCACGTACCTTGGACTTAGCTTTCCTTTCTTACCGAATCTAACAACTCCTAAGTAGATATTTTCAATAGCATTTTGTCTATTATCTGTATAACTCTTCTGGCGATCTCTAGTCGTCTTCAGCTTTTCCTTCGTGATACTGAATATCACAATCGTAGTCACTTAGGATTTTCATCCATCTCCTTTGCCTCATGTTTAATTCTTTTTGCCCAAATATATATCTTAAATTCTTATGATTCGTATGGACAGTAAACTTACTTTCATACAGATAATGTCTCTAATCTTAAGGGCAAAAATTATGGCTCCTAATTCTAAATCATGAGTGGTATAGTTTTCTTCGTGCTTTTTCAATTGCCTTGATGCATACGCAATTACCTTTTTGCATTGCATTAACACACATCCAAATCCTAACTTTGAAGCATCACCGTATACTTTAAAATCTTTTGTTCCTTCTGGTAAGGCTAGGATTGTGGCATTTGTTAATTTATGCTTTTAAGATCCTAAAAGCTTTTTCTTGTTTAGGTCCGTATTCAAACTTAACTGTTTTACAGGTTAGCTTAGTTAATGGTATAGCTATCTTATCAGGATCTACGTGAATACCTTCATGATTCACCATATGACCTAGAAATTGCACTCCTGGCAGCCAAAATTCACACTTCGAGAATTTGGCATAAAGCTTTTCTTTTCTTAACAAAGTTAAGAGTGTATGCAAGTGTTGACAATGTTCGTCCTGACTTTTTGAATAAATAAGTATATCGTCGATGAAGACAATTACAAATATATCCAAATATGGTTTACAGACCCTATTCATCATGTCCATGAATGTTGCAGGTGCATTTGTTAATCCGAAGGGCATGATTATAAACTCGTAATGACCATACCTAGTTCTGAAAGCAGTTTTAGGTATGACTTCCTCTTGTACTTTTAATTGATGATATCCGGAACGTAAGTCGATCTTAGAAAATATCTATCTCCCTGGAATTGAATAGATCATCAATTCTAGGTAATGGGTATCGATTCTTAATTGTAACCTTATTCAATTCCCTATAATCAATACACATTCTCATCGAACCATCCTTTTTCTTAACAAACAACACTGGTGCCCCCTACGGGGATAAACTAGGGTGTATGAAACCTTTACTTAATAATTCATCTAATTGCTTTTTCAGTTTTAATATTTCTGTGGGTGCTAACTGATAAGGTGCCTTGGCTATCGGTATAGTTCCTGGAATTTAGATGAATCCTAAATTCTACCTCCCTATCTAGTGGTAATCCTGGTAACTCTTCTGGGAATATATCTGAGTATTCTGAAACTACAGAAATTTCCTTAAATTCTTTATCTTTAGTATTAATGATTACTGAAATCATATATACTATTCCTTGCTTTCGTTCATAATTAGCAACTTTCATTACTGATATGAACTTTATGGGTTTACATGGCTTATTTCCTATAATCATTATTACTTCTCTAGTGGTTGTAAAATTTTCTATAGAATTCTTACCACAGATAATTCGAGCATGGTTGTTTACTAACCAATCCATTCCTAACACAACATCGAATTCAACTAATTTTATAGATAATAAGGTTGCAGAAAATTTATGACTTAAAAGTTCTATTTCTACATTTTGCAGAACCTTATCTATTTTAACTGAATTCTCATCAGCCGTTTCTACTGTTAAAATCTGCCTAATGTTGGTTAAAGGTAAGTTAAGAGTTTGGCAGAATGAAGTATATATAAAACTTTGGTTTGCACCAGAGTCAAATAATACTTTTGTGTAAACGTTGTGGACTAAGAACATACCAGCTACCACATCTGGAATGAGCTCTGCTTCCTGAGCAGTCAGTTGGAAGGCTCTTACATTCCTTTTTGCTCCTTCTGCAGGTTTGGCTTTATTGTCAGATGGTTTGTTCAGGTTTGGACAATCTGGCCTAAGATGTCCAGCTTCTCCACAGTTGTAGCAGACTGAAAATTTCTTCCTCCTGCAGTCTTCTTCTTGATGCCCCGGAATTTTGCAAAAATTGCAATATCCTTTGCATCTTCCAAAATGCTTCCTTTTGCAAAAATTGCAAAATTGGCTAGTGGAAGATTGCCCATTCCCTCCTTTCTTAAAATTGTTATGGTTACCCGGACGGAATCCTTGGTTAATCTTTTGGGCTACTTCATTCCTTCTATTTTCTTCTCTTGTCCGTACTAGTTCGTCAGTCAAAGTATTGGGTAAATCCACCGCATCATCAATCGTGCGAGGTTTCGCAGCCTTGACGATATTACGGATTTCGGCAATCAATCCCCAAATATAACGAGAAATAAGTACCGGCTCTGGCGAAGCCAGTGTTGGTACCACTCGAGCATACTCGAAGAATGTCGAAGTATACCCTCGACAATCTACATCCACCTTCCGGTGGGTTAGAAACTTATTTGTCATTTGTTCCTTTTCATACTCGGGACAGAATTATCTTTCTACAAAGCTCTTAAATTCTTCCCAGTTCATAGCATACACCATCCTTCTTCCTTTTGCTTGTAACACCGTATTCCACCATTCTAGCGCCCCTTCTTTGAAAAGGTTTGATGCGTACATGACCTGATCATCCTGAGCACATTTACTTATGGCAATTACTGCCTCGGTTTTCTCTAACCAACGCAGTGCCGCAGTCGCTCCTTCATTTCCTGCAAACTCAGTGGGTTTACATGCAAGAAATTCTTTGTAAGTGCAACCAGGCGTTGCAGCTTTCATTTTCTTAGGGGGAGGAGCTTGCCGTGGTTCATTATTGTGATTAATCTGATCATTGCCTCCGTTTACGCTATTACTGAAGTTATCTTCAGAAATACGTTTGCTAGGAACGATTTGTTGCGGTGCGATTGGATTTTTAACAGCAGCAACGATTTCTGGAATAGCGTTGGCTATCCCTTGAGCAACTATTGCTGGAATAGCGTTGGCTATCCCTTGAGCAACGATATTTTCTATATCCTGCCTAGTCATATATTGATCCCCCGGTTGTTGCTCAGATTGATTAACCTCATTAACTGGTTCATTATTAACGTTTTCAATCTGATATCTAATTTATAGATAAATAATTAGTATAAAAGAAATAATCCAATGTCACAATTAATTGCACATAATCATGTAAACGAATATACAAATAAAATTGTAAATTTTTCTAAAATTTTATTTGTTTTATAAATTATATCATGCTTCTATATACAACCGTTTTATTATTTATTTTACACATCGAATTCAACTAATTTTATAGATAATAAGGTTGCAGAAAATTTATGACTTAAAAGTTCTATTTCTACATTTTGCAGAACCTTATCTATTTTAACTGAATTCTCATCAGCCGTTTCTACTGTTAAAATCTTCCTAATGTTGGTTAAAGGTAAGTTAAGAGTTTGGAAGAATGAAGTATTTATAAAACTTTGGTTTGCACCAGAGTCATATATTACTTTTGTGTAAACGTTGTGGACTAAGAACATACCAGCTACCACATCTGGAATGAGCTCTGCTTCCTGAGCAGTCAGTTGGAAGGCTCTTACATTCCTTTTTGCTCATTCTGCAGGTTTGGCTTTATTGTCAGATGGTTTGTTCAGTTTTGGACAATCTGGCCTAAGATGTCCAGCTTCTCCACAGTTGTAGCAGACTGAAAATTTCTTCCTCCTGCAGTCTTCTTCTTGATGCCCCGAAATTTTGCAAAAATTGCAATATCCTTTGCATCTTCCAAAATGTTTCCTTTTGCAAAAATTGCAAAATGGGCTAGTGGAAGATTGCCCATTCCATCCTTTCTTAAAATTGTTAAGGTTACCCGGACGGAATCCTTGGGTAATCTTTTGGGCTACTTCCTTCCTTCTATTTTCTTCTCTTGTCCGTACTAGTTCGTCAGTCAAAGTATTGGCTAAATCCACCGCATCATCAATCGTGCGAGGTTTCGCAGCCTTGACGATATTACGGATTTCGGCAATCAATCCCCAAATATAACGAGAAATAAGTACCGGCTCTGGCGAAGCCAGTGTTGGTACCACTCGAGCATACTCGAAGAATGTCGAAGTATACCCTCGACAATCTACATCCACCATCCAGTGGGTTAGAAACTTATTTGTCATTTGTTCCTTTTCATACTCGGGACAGAATTTTCTTTCTACAAAGCTCTTAAATTCTTCCCAGTTCATAGCATACGCCATCCTTCTTCCTTTTGCTTGTAACACCGTATTCCACCATTCTAGCGCCCCTTCTTTGAAAAGGTTTGATGCATACATGACCTGATCATCCTGAGCACATTTACTTATGGCAATTACTGCCTCGGTTTTCTCTAACCAACGCAGTGCCGCAGTCGCTCCTTCATTGCCTGCAAACTCAGTGGGTTTACATGCAAGAAATTCTTTGTAAGTGCAACCAGACATTGCAGATTTCATTTTCTTAGGGGGAGGAGCTTGCCGTGGTTCATTATTGTGATTAATATGATCATTGCTTCCGTTTACGCTATTACTGAAGTTATCTTCAGAAATACGTTTGCTAGGAACGATTTGTTGCGGTGCGATTGGATTTTTAACAGCAGCAACGATTTCTGGAATAGTGTTGGCTATCCCTTGAGCAACGATATTTTCTATATCCTACCTAGTCATATATTGATCCCCCGGTTGTTGCTCAGATTGATTAACCTCATTAACTGGTTCATTATTAACGTTTTCCATCTGATATCTAATTTATAGATAAATAATTAGTATAAAAGAAATAATCCAATGTCACAATTAATTGCACATAATCATGTAAACGAATATACAAATAAAATTGTAAATTTTTCTAAAATTTTATTTGTTTTATAAATTATATCATGCTTCTATATACAACCGTTTTATTATTTATTTTACACCTCGAATTCAACTAATTTTATAGATAATAAGGTTGCAGAAAATTTATGACTTAAAAGTTCTATTTCTACATTTTGCAGAACCTTATCTATTTTTACTGAATTCTCATCAGCCGTTTCTACTGTTAAAATCTGCCTAATGTTGGTTAAAGGTAAGTTAAGAGTTTGGCAGAATGAAGTATTTATAAAACTTTGGTTTGCACCAGAGTCATATAATACTTTTGTGTAAACGTTGTTGACTAAGAACATACCAACTGCCACATCTGGAATGAGCTCTGCTTCCTGAGCAGTCAGTTGGAAGGCTCTTACATTCCTTTTTGTTCCTTCTGCAGGTTTGGCTTTATTGTCAGATGGTTTGTTCAGTTTTGGGCAATCTGGCCTAAGATGTCCAACTTCTCCACAGTTGTAGCAGACTGAAAATTTCTTCCTCCTGCAGTCTTCTTATTGATGCCCCGGAATTTTGCAAAAATTGCAATATCCTTTGCATCTTCCAAAATGCTTCCTTTTGCAAAAATTGCAAAGTGGGCTAGTGGAAGATTGCCCATTCCCTCCTTTCTTAAAATTGTTATGGTTACCCGGACGGAATCCTTGGGTAATCTTTTGGGCTACTTCCTTCCTTCTATTTTCTTCTCTTGTCCGTACTAGTTCGTAAGTCAAAGTATTGGCTAAATCCACCGCATCATCAATCGTGCAAGGTTTCGCAGCTCTGACGATATTACGGATTTCGGCAATCAATCCCCAAATATAACGAGAAATAAGTACCGGCTCTGGCGAAGCCAGTGTTGGTACCACTCGAGCATACTCGAAGAATGTCGAAGTATACCCTCGACAATCTACATCCACCATCCGGTGGGTTAGAAACTTATTTGTTATTTGTTCCTTTTCATACTCGGGACAGAATTTTCTTTCTACAAAGCTCTTAAATTCTTCCCAGTTCACAGCATACGCCATCCTTCTTCCTTTTGCTTGTAACACCGTATTCCACCATTCTAGCGCCCCTTCTTTGAAAAGGTTTGATGCGTACATGACCTGATCATCCTGAGCACATTTACTTATGGCAATTACTGCCTCGGTTTTCTCTAACCAACGCAGTGCCCCAGTCGCTCCTTCATTGCCTGCAAACTCAGTGGGTTTACATGCAAGAAATTCTTTGTAAGTGCAACCAGGCGTTGCAGCTTTCATTTTCTTAGGGGGAGGAGCTTGCCGTGGTTCATTATTGTGATTAATATGATCATTGCCTCCGTTTACGCTATTACTGAAGTTATCTTCAGAAATACGTTTGCTAGGAACGATTTGTTGCGGTGCGATTGGATTTTTAACAGCAGCAACGATTTCTGGAATAGCGTTGGCTATCCCTTGAGCAACTATTGCTGGAATAGCGTTGGCTATCCCTTGAGCAACGATATTTTCTATATCCTGCCTAGTCATATATTGATCCCCCGGTTGTTGTTCAGATTGATTAACCTCATTAACTGGTTCATTATTAACGTTTTCCATCTGATATCTAATTTATAGATAAATAATTAGTATAAAAGAAATAATCCAATGTCACAATTAATTGCACATAATCATGTAAACGAATATACAAATAAAATTGTAAATTTTTCTAAAATTTTATTTGTTTTATAAATTATATCATGCTTCTATATACAACCGTTTTATTATTTATTTTACACATACTGATTTTACTATTACTATTACACAACCACAGTTCCATAAATCCCCTATCCTTTGTCAGTTGATATTCTAGTAACGGCGTTCCCTCTCATTGTATTTCCAGGAGATCTGTCCCCCAATCTCTTGGATCCTATTCCCAGCATCCATTAGTTCTTCGCCAAAGTGGCGGAGTTCAACCATATTCTCGTTACTCATTGGTGGATTTGGTAAAGGTTCTGGATTGAACTGAGGAAAAAGCTTATAGGGATTGTTTTGTAACTGTATTTCATTAGTCAACCATTCGTCTATTTGCGAGTGGATTGAAGGGTTTGGAATAGCTGGTTCTAAGTTCATTGGTAGTTGTGTTTCAAGAGAATGAATAAAAACATTTTCATTAACAGGCTTAATAGTATTATAGCTTGCCATTATAAAATCTAACTCTTTCTGAGATGGTAACCCCTCAATTTGTCTAGAGCTTTCCTCAATTTCCATTTTCTTAGGCTTGGGTTTCTCGAGAGGTAAAGCGTTGAATTCTATAAGTTCTTCTATGTCTGGTATATACCTATTGAAATCTCTGGAAACCTCTATTCTTACTGATAGAGATTTAAATTCTGAAGGGCGTCAGACAAGTCACTCATGCTGTTATGCAAAATACACACCATTACTAATTATAACAAATTTTTTTTTTATAGAAAACCTTTAAATATTATTCCAGACTGTGTAACTACAAAACAACTGAAAATTAAAACATACTAGGTTTTATTTATAAATTTATTTATTTACTGAATCAGGTTTCTGGCTTATATTTAACAAGGGTGCTAAAACTTTGAGTCAAATTATTTAAGGATTTATATTAATTGCTATATTGGCTAGCATATAAAGATCTGCCCATACTGTACAAAATTAGTCAGATAATAAAACACATAATCACAAAATATCAATTAATAAAAATTAAGTATTTTCTAAATACTTAATTGGCTTAAATCAGTGGCTCTGATACCACCTTTTTCTGTCACTGCCCCCGACCCGGTTTGACCCGTTTCAGGAGCCGCGGGACAGAAATCCCGTGGTATTTAATTAATTGAGTTTAACAGCGGAAGTTTATCATCAGGATCTTTTTAAAACTGAAATATTTCCCGATTATTTTATTTTACAACGCGGGATAAAACCCCGGTAATTTACAATACTATGATTTCACGAAGAAATCTTTTATTTTACAAAACATGTTTCTTTATTTTATCCTGAGCCACTTTCTTAAGCTTGTAGTGCTTCGCGGCACTTTTCCTGGATCATAACAGATCACCTAAAACATGTTTGAAAAAGGTTTTGTCAGCGGGAAATACTGAGTGAATCATTCTATTTACATAAAATGATGCATAGTTATTAATTACAGGATAAGAGCGATTACAATGGCTTCTATCTTATTTTTATCTGGCGCTCTGTCACAATGGTGACAAGTCACAATGGTGACGATGGTCATACCACTATTAGGTAAATGAACCTAAATAGTGATGATTATCCCTAGTAGGTTAATGAACCTAACTGGGAGAAAATTAGTAATGTGCACAATACCCCACTAGCCAGTGATTCAAGATATCCACGACTTAGTCCCTGTAATTATAACTTTTGAAAATAATTTGAGGTATTGTAAAATAGTTAATAAAAAGAGAATGACTCACATTGCAGATTTAATTTGAGCAGAGTCTAGCCTACTGATTAGCCTTTTAACCTAAATTTAATAACAGGCACACAATTTGGTTAGTAACTTAATACAGCATTTATGATAACTCACGAGATCAAACCCTCACAACGAATGACAAAGTGCGATACTTAAACATCCATCGAATTAACGACGAATGACAAAGCATAAACCCTAATGTGGGCAGCACTTAAACATCCATTGGATATTTTGATCAATCAGACATTGAATCGTATCAGCGATCGAGTTAATACCCTGATTGCGGCGGCGATTAGTGATCCGTGTGTGTTAATTGTGATATACAGAAGATATCTCGGAGCGTATTACGAATTGGTTCATCGCTCAAATTCCAGAAATCAAGTCCCACGACCCTCTATTTATACCCAAAATTTGTCACCCCTTGCGCACCGTAACACTCTAACCCTTACGGTGCACAAGGGACACCTAATGGTCATAGGGTTGCCATGTTTGGGACTAGGCCTGCTGAGTTGATGAATCTCATAATTTCGAATTTGACAGAGAGATTTTAAGATAAACGTAACTAGGGTTTACCCCCCCCCCCCTGAGTTTTAGGGTCCCTGATCCTGATTCTGATTGTTCTGAAAATTTTAGGGTTTGCGCAGAATCACTTGGGTGTCTCAATTAGGGTTTCCTATTAGTCAAATTAATTTAATAAATATGACTTTTGATGAGAGTTGTTACAACATAGACCCCTCTTTTACTGTTTTCCAAACATTTTGGGGTGAAACACATGTGCCTACTTGTTACTTTCATGCTTTTCATGTTTTCTCATCATATACATGCTATGTTCATTAGTACATTATTAGTACATCGTTTTACATGACATTTTATGCTATGTATGTCCATTGTGTGCATACTTAGTGCATTGTTTTACATTACCTTTTCATGTTATGTATGTTCATCATACTTAGTACATTTTCATTTCATCACATACTTACATTTTGATATGACATTTAGTTTGTTAAGTGGGACCATATACATTCATTAACTTTGATCACGCCGCTCGTTAGTAGGTAATGGTACCATAGGAATTGACAACTCCCATTCCTAACATCCTAGGTATGTTTGGATGAAAGGAATGACCGAATTCGATAAAACATAATACAGATAGACCTTTAATTTGTTTAAAGGCTCATCACCACAGTCACAAGGCTTGGATGTATGCATTTTTACAATACCGCATAAATGTTTGTATTCAGTATAGCATGCATTTCCACAAAACATAACGTTGATTTAAACCACGTTTACTTCAATACATTGTTTTGTGCATTTTTTTACCTATGGTTCCGAGGATATATATATATATATATACTTCATTTGCCATACATGACATTTTGTTTACTCATCACATAATTGACATTTTACATAGACATTTTTGATATTGATATACATATTTCATGGACCACATTTTGACATAAACACCTTGACATGGTTTACACAAAGACATTTGACAAATGATTTGATATGGGCAAATTTACATTAGTGGTTTGTTTGGGTAAGTGATTTAAGTAACGAGGCATATGTAATATGATACAAGCATGGTGGATACACCGCTGGTACTTCCTATATATAAGTGTTTGTATGGTATTACATATTGTAGCGTTATTTGAATCATTTCAATTTAGACATATAACATTTTATACAAATAACATATTTTTCACAAGACATCGTTTTACAAACAACTCATTTTATACAAAACTCATTTTACTTGGTTATTCATTTAACCTCACATCACTCTTTTACATATCCTCTTCTTTAACATCGCTTTTCAAAATATAAAACAAAACATTTTACAAGGATCATGACTGACTTTTATTAAACAACCTTTTTCCAAACTTATAAGTCATGAGCCCTATTTTTCATAAAACCTATGTTACTCACATGCATTTTTATGCTGACGTACCTATTTTCACATGTGTTTCAGGAGCTAACGCTTAGGATGATCGGGACACTAGGGCGGACCTGTGCCTTAGAGACTTAAAAATAAAGATAGACTTAGTTTAATTATATAATGTACTCAAAACACTAGGGCGGACCTGTGCCTTTGATAAGCAACCCAAAACAACAAGACGTTAACTCAGGATGACTGTGCATTTTCCGCGGGTGCCACACTTCATACCTGAGAATATCTAGATCAAACCTCCATTTCTTGGACCTCTTGTAAGTATTCTTTCGTTCTTTTACGCGTTTTAAGCACGAAAGTCAAACTATGTTTGACTTTCTGCATTGACCAGTTTATGGTCAACACAAAGTTCGTTTGAACTTCGCAACGTGAGCGTAATCACGATGGTTATAGTCCCTTGTGACTATACCTAATGATTACCACGTTATTTAGGTATAGTGACGAGTCATACTTTCGGTCAAAATGCGCATTCATGCGTATTTTGCAACCAAACTATTCTTGGGTATCAAGACCCTTTGTTTTGATACCAAACCTTTTTTCAAACTTCGTTAAAAATGTTTTAACATGTTTAACTCGTCACCTTTTAGGTTAGTTCTTATATAGGGTCGTAAAGATAAGCGGTCTAAACAACCGCTTAAACTTTCAAACCCGACCCGTTTGGTCAATCATTAGGATCCGACCAAACATATTTTGTGACGATAGTTGTATAGGGAATAAACTTCCGAAGTTATACGTTATGGTCACTTCGTTTAGTTAGTTGTATGATAGGTAGTTTATATGCCTTAGGAAAATGACCAAAATGCCCTTTTTGCGCATAAATTCATTTTAAGCATATGTAACCTAAATTTTGACATCTAAACTGATTAGGAAACATTATTAGACTTGTTAAGGCATATAATACTTGTCATAAGACTAGTTAGGTGGTCCGAACGCGTTTTACGCGAACGACGCGTTAAAGTAGCATAAGCTACCTAAACGGGTCGTAATGGGTCATAAGCACTTAGGTTAGGTTTCATTTTAGTATGTAGGCTTTGTTAAACCATATCATACGAGTTCCAATACTCATTTGGTTTACGAAACCTCATTTTATCCGATCTTCCGATTTAGGTCCGGTTATTAACGTAGTTATCTATATTAGGTGTCGTTTGATTTCCGTGATCCTTCTAGCTTTGCTTGGTTGTTATTCAAGACTTCTAAGCACCCTCAAGTGAGTACATAGTCCCCTCTTTTACTGTTTTCAAACATTTTGGGGTGAAACACATGTGCCTACTTGTTACTTTCATGTTTTCCATGTTTTTATATCATACTTGCTATGTTCATTAGTACACATATAGTTCATGATTTCATTATATTTTTGCTATGTATGTTCACTTAGCATGCTAGCACATTGTTTTACATTTCATTTCTGTTGCATATGTTTACTCAGCATATGGACACATTGTTTTACATTTCTACTTTGTATGTTCACTTAGCATATTTAGTACATTATTTTCATAAAACATGCTTACATTTGGTTTGTTTAACGGGACATAAATACATTCATTAACACCGATCATGCCGCTCGGTAGTAGGTAGTGGTACCATAGGACTTGACAACTCCCATTCCTGAAATCCTAGGTTTGTTTGGGTGGAAGGAATGACTGAATCTGAAAACATTTTTGGTAGACCTTGACATTGTTTAGGGTTTATCTTACAGTCTCAAGGCTTGAATGTAGGCGTTTAACAATACCGCATAGATGTTTGTATCAGTAAAGCATGCATGAATTTTACAAAACATAACTTTTGATTTATTTCAATACATTGTTTTGTGCATTTTACATATGGTTTAAATAGTCACTTTTTACTTGCCATACATGACATTTGTTTACACATTTCATGATTTACATTTGACAATAGACATGGTTTTCACATAAACATTTTGACATTTGATTATACATGAACATTTTTACATTGGTGGTTTATTTGTTAAATGATTTAAGTAACGAGGCGTATGTAATATGATAAAAGCATGGTGGATACGCCGCTGGTACTTCCTATATATAAGTGCTTTTATGGTACTAGATATCGTAGCGTTATTTAAACCATTTGAATTTTGACATATTACATTTTACACAATTAACATATCTTTACAAAACATTGTTTTACAAACAACATATTTTATACAAACTCATTTTTACTTGGTTATTTATTTAACCATGCATTATTCTTTTATATCATCTGTTTTCTTATCAATTTTTGTATGATTTGTAAAAGAAAACATTTTACAAGGTTCATGACTATTTTTGTTAAACATTTTCTTTAAACTTACAAGTCATGAATCCTATTTTAATAAAACCTATGTATCTCATAGGAATTTTTATGCTGACATACCAATTTTCACATGTGTTTCAGGTGCAGTTGTTAAATGAATATGATGCAAACATAGGATTGGATGAGGGCCTTAGTGACAATAAAATATGCAAGACTAGTTGATTATATTATGTATCTTTGTTTTTAAGACATTGTAACCTCTTGTAACTTAATAAAACAAAATTTCAATTACCATGTTGTGAAACAATAATTCTGTTACGACACTCCCCGACGATTCCGTCGCGGTTTGTTGTTTTACGTGGTCAGGGTGTGACATTATCTAGGTAATGAGGTTCAGAATCACAGCAGGCATTTGCTGAGCGACTATGGCTGCAAGGGCAGCATCCTCAGCTTGATCGCATCTAGGAGGCATTTTCTAAAAAGAACCAAGAAACATGAGAAACGAGTGAGATTGACATTTTGGATAAGCAAAAGAGGTATTGAAAATGTTGACGAAACAAAAGGAGGGCGATCATCTGTTTGTTACTTCAGACAAACAAACGACACCTAGTGGCTAATCAAAGTAAATAGGTCTTTAAAATGTATGGCGAAGACGTGCTTTAGCCTATAAGTGGACACTCATCCCAAGAGTTCCCAGGTAAGAGTGACTAGTCCGATTATGTGGATTTGTACGAACACTCTAACCTTAGACAGAAAACTCAGAATACAGGCACCCACCCTTCCAGATTGCACGTGTTCACATCAATAAGACCCAAACCTTGACGAGATTTTGAAAACTCTGAAAGTTCAAAACCTTATAATAAATCATCTAAGAATAGATGATTGGTTTTCAAAACGGACTTGTTATTTGTGTTCTTGTTGTGGTTGTCGCCTAAAGATAGGCAACTGTATTGTTTTAAGACTAAACACAAGATAACTTGTGTTAGGGTCCTAAGAAGGTTATAGTCTAGGTCAAAGCATTACTAATAACCTAATTCCCTATAACCATGAGCTCTGATACCAACTCTTCTGTCACACCCCGACCGCGTTAAAACAACAAAACCGCGGTGGAAACATCTGGGAGTGTCGTAACAGAATCATTGTTTCATAACACATGGATTGAAGTGTCGTTTTATTGAATTAAGTTTATTACATTGTATTGAAATTAGAAGCAAAACATGAACAAATTGACTTTCACTGTGATTGAGTCACTAAGGCCTCGTCCATTCCTATGTGAGCAATGCGTCATAAACATCATCAAACATCATCATACACAGTACCTGAAATATATGTGAAAATAAGTCAGCATAAAAATGCCGGCAAGTACATAGGTTTTGTGAGTGTGTCAGATTCATGGCTTTGAGTCCATATTGCAATACGTGGTCCAACTACGAGAGTTGTCGAGTTTGTACCTTTAAATCAAAAGTGTTTGATTATTGAAATATGTTTTATCAACTTTACAAGTTGATATTTGTGTAAACCAAAATCATTGTAGCCATGAATCTTAACTGAAAACATTTGTCTTTGTAAACCAAGTAGTAAATCGTCGTTCAAAGCAAACATTGTATGGTTTATATCTTTAAGTAAACCTTGTAGTGAAACTTCGTTTTGAAAACATTTGTCCAAGTGATCTAGATAACGCAACGACATGTAATGTGTTAAAAGCACTTATATATAGGAAGTACCAGCGACGTATCCACCATGCTTTATCACATTACACCCACCCCGTTACCTAATCACTTACCATAAACCAATCGTTCAAATAGTTCAAATCGTTCACAAAGTTCTAATAGTGCCAATGGTTCAAATAGTTCAAATCGTTCACATAGTACAAATAGTTCAAATGGTTCAAATAGTTCAAATCGTTCACATAGTTCAAATAGTTCCAATGGTTCAAATAGTTCAAATCGTTCACATAGTTCAAATAGTTCCAGTGGTTCAAATAGTTCAAATCGTTCACATAGTTCAAATAGTTCCAATGGTTCAAATAGTTCGAATCGTTCACATAGTTCAAATAGTTCCAATGGTTCGTGTTTTATATGTGAAAACTAACTTTTGGTCGTGTCGTTGAATACATTCAAACCTGTGTGACTCATCCTAATCGTTCAACTCGTATTAACAAACCACCAAAGGTTAAGTTAACAATTCAGCAGATTCTGTCGTTGTCAGATCCTATGGTACCATAACAGCCTATGGTATCATAACATACTACTGGTTAGCCTAATCATAGTTAATTAATGTCATTCAATTGTCTTTCGACCAATGCCCCAATAAGTTCGTTCATATTATAGAAAACGTTGTGTTTAATATAAACCATAGCATTTGTTTTGGAAACTCGAAATCGTTTAGCACATATGAATCACCCCTAAAACAATTGAAAGTTGTAAAAGAGGGGAACTATGTACTCACTTGATATTTCAAGATATCCTCGATTAAATGAACTTAACAAAGCTCGGGTAAACCAAGGAAATTAAGTGGCAACTAGTAATCGGATCGCTATGTTAATAAATCGACACCTAAATCGGGAGATCAGTAGGATGATGTAAACCAAATGAGTATTGGAACTCATGTGATATGGTTTAACAAAGCCCACATTCTGATTCCGAACCTTTCCTAAGTGCTTACGACCCGTTATGACCCGTTAAGGTAGTCTACGCTACATTAACGCGTCATTTGCGCAAAAGCGCAAACGAATTGCCTAACTAG
Source organism: Helianthus tuberosus (assembly GCA_030545235.1). Taxonomy (NCBI): domain Eukaryota; kingdom Viridiplantae; phylum Streptophyta; class Magnoliopsida; order Asterales; family Asteraceae; genus Helianthus; species Helianthus tuberosus. The sequence continues at coordinate 103,205 of JARYGA010034299.1, read as the reverse complement.
TCCTATGACAAGTATTATATGCCCTAAACTGTTTAAATATGTTGCATAATCAGTTTAAGTGTCAAAAATTAAGTTACATATGCTTAAATTCAAATTATGCATAAAAAGGGCATTTTGGTCATTTACCTAAGGCATATAAACTACCTATCATACAACTAATTAAACTAAGTGACCATAAGGTATAACCTCAGAAGGTTATTCCCTTATACAACTATGGTCACAAAATATGCTTGGTCGGATCCTAACGATCGACCAAACGGGTCGGGTTCAAAAGTCTAAGCGGTTGTCAAGACCGCTTGACTTACGACCCTATACAAGCACTATACTAGAAGTAACGAGTTAAACATGTTAAAACATGTTTAACTAAGTTAGAAAACTGATTTGATATGAAAACAAAGTGTTTTGATACCCAAAAATAGTTTTGTCATAAAATACACATAATCGGCATTTTGACCGAAACTTTGACTCTTCACTTCGACTAATCAAGGTGGTAATCGGTAGGTATAGTCACAACGGACTATAACCATCGTGATTACACTCACGTTGCAAAGTTCAAACGAACTTTGTCTTGACCAATTCATGGTTAAAGCAGAAAGTCAAACACTGTTTGACTTTCTTGCTTGAATACATACCAAGCATGAAAGATCACTTACAAAGGGTCCAAGCTTGGAGATAGAACAAAGAAAACTCAGGTATGAAGCCTTCAACAAGTGTGAGAGCTTCAACTTAGAGCAGATTTGTGATGATGAGCAAAGGAAATGGCAAAACCCCATGGTTATTTATAGAAAATCATAATCCATTAAGATCATTACATGTGTTTTTGAGTTGTTAAAGGCTTAATCTTGGCCATACACATGTTGCTCATAGATTTGAATACCCGGGGAGCACTTAAACAAGCCCAAGGTATGCTAAAACTAGCATTAAAACCAATGAACATGATTTTTGGCTGAATACAATGAATCTGCCAGTTCAGCCTGTCGCGCCCTGCATAATAGTTAACCCTGGCTTACGAGACCCGCGAGGTACTTTTAGGAATTGTCAGAATTGGTCCCTGCATGCATAAAACTTAGTTTTTGATGCATTTAACCCCCCTTAACCCCATTTCAAGTCTCTACAATGATGTTAAAGCATAGGGAACATGAAATATGCTTGAAAACATCTCGGATGTCAGTTCGTTTGGCCGTACGGTCACGTTATTCGGTTAGTTACAACGAAAACTCGAACGGACGCGAAAACGATCCAAATTACGCGACGAGTGGTATTTTTGCATTCAAATCACAAAAATAAAATATTTTAATGATTACGAAAATTTTTGGATTTCCGGATATGTTCAGAACGTAAGATATGCGCTTAATGCAAACTTATGCACATTTTGACGCTTTTAGTCCCTATTGATCAAACAAGCGCATTTTGGCATACCGGACCCATTAGAACTTATTTCTAAGCTATGTAAAGGATATTTAGGGTATTTTTAGCTTATGATCATGTTCCAGAATATTCGTTGCTTATACGAATCGGCAGACTATCGCATTTTGTCGCAAATAGTCCCTGTGATCGAATAAACTTGTATTTGCCTTACCAAACCCTTCAAAACTTATTTCTAAGTTATGTAGAGGTTATTTAAGGTATGTTAATATTATGTCACTATTTAGGAGTGTTTGTTGCGTTAAATTGAGTACGTTTGCGTAACAGTTTGCGTATAACTTTCTAGAAAGCGATTTAGAGCTCGAACTCGAACAAGAATTGATATGTGAAAATGTCATATGTATTTGTACAAATCCCAAGAATGAAACACAAGATTTCATTAGACTTATATTTGTATGATGGTCGTAGAGGCACAGATGTCACAATCTCCCCTACTTTATGAAATTTCATCCCGAAATTTATTCGTAGGAGTCTGTCTGTATAGTTATGTTAAACAATTGTCTTGCATGGAATCTAGGGTGTTATCTATTTGTATAGACTAACCCATCAAGGATCTCTATGTATAACTTTGTCATTTCTCAGTGGATGGTTCCTCAGATAATGCAGGAAGTGGAAATGGGTTGTTATATCTATGACGGTCATCCCCTAATGGATACTTCCTTGATTAAAGTAGGAAGTGGGAATGAGAGGTTTGATTAAAGATAAAACCAAATTAACCAATAGTTCTGTGAATATCCTTTAAGAGTCTAACTATTAAGATAGAAAGTTGCTACACTTAAACAAGAATTGGCTGAAAAAGAAAAGTATGTTAAAAAACTTCAAAGTTATCATAATTCTTCGTACAATCTAGATCGAATTTTCAACATCACACCAGATGATAAAGATTCGGAAAAGAATAAAAAAGGTATTGGCTCAGAATATCATCAGGTGCCACCACCGTTGAAGGATAGTTACACGTTCTATGATGAAGAAGAGGTGGCAGAAGGTTTAAACATGGTTGACTAATTTCCTATAAAACATTGATGTGACTTACACCAAATCTGATGATGCTGATGATTCAGAGATGGTAAGTAAGGTTGTTGAAAACATTTTGAGAGATGATTCTACCGAAAATTGTAAGTCCGAATCACAGGATGAAGATGAGGAAAGTTTCACAAAAACTATTTGAAAAATTCAAAATCTGGCAAAGATGCGAATGATGATTCAATAGGATTGGCATATACCATGATTGGATTGGAAAAATTATTCTCAGATATTGAATTTCCGATTCAAAATGTGATATTGGATAAAATTGACAAACTTTTCAAACTAGTAGAAATCGAGAAAACTGAAATTGCAAAATTTTCTGGTAAGAGCAAGAAAACTTTTTATAACAAACCTGGTTACAAAAAGAAAATCATGAAGGCTGGGGTGGGTAATAAAATGAAAACGGGCTAAAAAGTCAAATTATCAGAAAAAGATGAACTTTGTTCATGGAACAAGTTCTGAAGAAGAGAAAGAACTTCAATTCCGTCGACAGACGTATGACGAGTTCTATGCTCAAAAGAAACAGCAACAGCAGGCAAAAGATGTTGCCAACAAAGCATGCTTTAAATGTCAACAAGTGGGACATGTGAGTCATAAATGCCCACAAAATCTGAAGTCTGTTAATGTTTTTCAAGAGGAAAAGAAGTCTGATGTTGTGAAACATACGTCAACCAAGTTTGAGTCAAAACAAACTTGGAGCCCAAAACATCCAAGGATGAATCAAAACAAACTTTGGAAGAGAGACCAAAGACACCCAGATTTCAGACAAAACAAAGTTGGAAAAAAACGGCTGATTTGACAAAGCTAAACCAATTTTGGAAACCAAAAGCTGATTTGTTGGAACAAAACATTCAAAATGAATCAAGATTTTATCAAAGGAATGTCTTAAAAGGACAAATCCGGGTGCCAACGAAACAAAAGACTTATGTGAATGAGAAAAAAAGAGGAAAATATTTTTGAGAAAAATGAAAAAAAAAATCCAATTTTTCCTAGAAAAATATATGTTCAGCTACATGAGTCAAAGCAGGCTTGGGTTGCTTTGTTCAAGTAATTGAGTTGTTTGTATGTACAGGTGCTCCAGAAGATAGTTGAATGTCAAATCGGAGAGCGGAGCAGCCTGGCACGGGAGGCGGCGGATCCCTATGGTTGAGTTCAAGGAGTGTTGGTTTGTCTTTTGTAAATAAATAAAACATACTCTAAAAACAACATAAAATAATAAAACGTAAAAAACATGTTTTTATTTTATCAAAAATTAGAAAAATGAAAAAATATGTTTTTTATAAATTTGTTAAAACTCAAAAATTTTTGGAAAAATGTTAATGGAATACGCCAAAACCCTCACGGCTGAACAAACATGATTAAACTCACAAATGGTTGAAAATGGTTTTAACTTGTCAAAAATCAATGTGTTGTAAATCATGGGGGTGCTTTATACAAAATAGAGCGTGTAAAGCAGAAAATGGATGGTCAGATGAAGCTATCTTTATCGGTTATCAAATTTTCATAAATGTTTTGGATTTTAGGGGGAGCAAAAAGTTTTTGAAAATACAAAAACATTTGGAAATTTGAAAAAGCCAAAAACATGAGAAAACTTAAAAATGAGTTTTGTGTAAAAAGAGGAAATGATAGTACATCAGTAGACAATCACAGCATGCTAAAGAAATGAAAAGTCAAATGTGATAAATGATCTCACTGATGATATGTTGGTAGGTTTTTACACACTTAGTAAATTGATTTCGAGATATAAACCTAAATATCAATAACTTGCTTATCTCATTGGGAACATCTCTCGGATATATGGACTTAGTGCTCCAAAATTTCGTTTGAGAGGTTGCCTGATTCTGAGATATTAGGTCTTTATACTTATTGATATCTGGGGTGTTATACTTGGTCTTCTGATTTTGCGTCAGCAATGGACTAGACCTGGTATAATGCTTTTGCGCTTAAAGCTTTCCCTCTGCATAAAAATTGAGAAAATATCGAAAGATATATATCAAGTGCAATTGTAAAGAAGATTTCTAAGTGGAACACACCTGAAGTCGAGCCTTGATCTCTTTGACTGGACGGTAGTTCATACCTAAGCTCTCAAGGTCTCGCACTAACCCAAAGTACATATATCAATTTAGGTATATTCACGTGTAAGATTGAATCTAGGGAATCTTGATACGGGAGTATATTCTTAGGTGGGACACGTGAATAAGTTAAGTTCCTAAAAAATTAATCTCGTATCATGAAATCAATTGAAGTTTGTGTGAAAATTTAAGTGGATCAGTATACTGACAATCTAAGTGAGTTGTTTAGAAGTTAAAGTCTTTAAAAGGTCAACGGTTCTAATGATTTGTCATAAACTGATATGGTCCTCTGAAACGAACTCAAACGAAAATATTGTCTGTAAATATTTCTTTACTGCTTTACTTTACCGAAGAATTACAAAAAGATTTTTGGAGTGTTTTAGCATAAACTTTCAAAAATACATAAAAAATTTTGTTTCTACTTTAGTTTCGACAACCGATGTCTGAAGGCTGAATTTCAAAATTTAAAGTATGCTGATCATGTTTCTAAAAATAATCAAGTTCATTAATTTGAAACTTGAGGTTTGTAAACAAAAAATCTAAAAATAGTTTGTGAAAATATCCAAGGTCATTAATTTGGACTTGGATGATCAATTAAGGGTTTTGGATGCTTAACTGTCAGATAAAGTTATTTGATAGGGGGAGAGAGCCAGTTTATAATCCTAGAGTTTTTAAAACTGTCAAATGATTTTCTTAGAGCCAAGCTTCGTTACTGGGAAATAATAGTTTTAAAGGGCCAGGAAACGATCTTGAACCAAAAATAGTTTTACATTGTCAATTTTTCATAGAGCTAGGTTCATGATCCTGGTAATCTAAAAAGTTTTAAATGTCATACATCTGTGCTTAGAGCCAGGATACCAATTCTAGGTGACTTAAAAAACTTTCACTGTTAAATACTTGTGATTTTCAGATGTTGAACCAGATTACGATTGATAGCTGAGGCTAAGGGGGAGTCTGAAGAGAAGCTCAAAGCAAGGGGGAGCTTGTAGTGATAGAACCAGGTGACTATCCTAAAAATCCAGAAGCTTAAAGCAAAGGGGAGCCTGGAGAGAGAGTCTGAAGATAGGGGGAGCTGAGGATTTAAAACGCAGAATCAAGAGAAACTTGTTAGAGCATTAGGGAGTCTGTGGTGCTGAAGATGTCAAAGCTTCAAGAAGACTAAGCGAGAAAAGATAGAAAGTACGAGATTGACTGCAGTAATATCCAAGGGGGAGTCTGTGAATGCAGTATGTCTATTGCTTCCGTCAATCACGTATCGTAGCTGAGAAATGTTCAAGACATGGTATAGAAATGGTAATATAGGAAATAAATGTCAGTTTGTATGAAATGTCCATTAGTAAGAAATGTCCATTTGTACGAAAAGTCCATCCTTATGAAAGGGCTTGCACTAACGGTTGCTTTCACTATATTTAAGCTTGTTTTACAGGAGTATACGCGTTGGACATAGGCTTGCCGATATTCTTGGGGAATATGCTCTCAATATTCTGCACTTGCATAGCTTAATGACCGTTATGGAAGTCGTGGGTAGCTAGCACCATTTGCGGGTTGTTAGTTATTTGGATTATTTCTATTTTTAAATGGGGATAACAAGCTTGAATTAGAACAATTAGAAACACACACACTCTCGCAAGCTCTCTACAACTTATTGGCGATTTCATACATTTTGCACACTAGTGATCCTTGTAACAAGCTTGTTATCATCCCGAGTTGTAACGATCATTTGTTTAATTGTAGTTGGTGATCGGTAGTTTCCATCACCCGAGGTTTTTTATGCCGGAGATCATACATTGATCAAGGGCTTTTTCCTCGTATAAATCCTTGTGTCACTTGTTAATTTCATTTGCAAGTTGTTCATACATTTGTACTGTTTTGGTCAAAAATCAGGCTAGGATAATGCAACCAAATCTTTGTTGTGAGGAATGATGCTTGAACAAATGTATGAATAACTTGCAAATGAAATGAACGATTGACACAAGGATTTATACGAGGAAAAAGCCCTTGATCAAGAGTTGATCTCCGGCATAAAAAACATCGGGTGATGGAAACTACCGATCACCAACTGTAATTAAACAAATGATTGTTACAACTCGGGATAATAACAAGCTTGTTACAAGGATCACTAGAGTGCAATGTGTATGAAATCGCCAAATGAACTGTTGAGAGCTTGCGAGAGTGTTTCAAGAGTGTGTGTTTGCTGAAATAGCCAAGTGTTCTAATTCAAGCTTGTTATCCCCTTTTAAAATTAGAAATAACTAAAACAACTAACTATCCGCTAAATGTGCAAGCTTCCCACAATCTCCATAACGTTCACAAAACCATGCACGTGCGGAATATTGAGGGCATATTCTCCAAGAATATCGGTAAGACTTGGTCCATGCGTATACTCCTGCAAAACAAACTCAAACATAATGAAGGCAACCGTTAATGTAAGGATAACCATAAGGATCCTGAATCCTAATCCTGCAACACCTTCTGAGGATCCTTAATTCAAACAGAATTGAGGATCCGTGATCCTGGCATTATTTGAGGATCCGTGATCCTTAGGATTGGAAAATCCTCCCCTAACAATTGCCCCTAAAATATGAGGAGTAAAATGTAAATTAACGAGTTATATTTTTTGATCTTATCTCCAATGAATTGACTAACGGATATATAGCCGTTAGAATCTAAGTAGCCGTTGCTGGTCTTATGTCAGCGACATGACTTGCCTGCAAAATCATCATTATAAATTCAAGTTAGAGATAAGGATCAAGAGGCATTTAAATTCATGCGTTACACCCTTTAAATCCTCATTCGAATATTGATAAGGTATTTCTATCTCCCTTCTCTCTTCATCTTCTTCCGTTGTTCCTTTCCAAAATCTTTAGATCATAATGAAGTTACGATCCTCCCCTGCTAAGGATCACCAGAAGGATAGTCCTTTGAAAAGCCAAGGGATTATCAAAAATCTTTTGAAGGAACTCTGCAGCTTTACTAATCCGGAAATCGACCGGATCCGTCACTGTTTTTCAGCGAATACTGTCTTCAAGCCTTTTGACCCTACTGCCAAAAGCGATTTCGTTTCTGAAACTTAGGTTGCCTTTCCGGTTACCCCATTCCTGATAGGATACTCCTATCCTTTCCCTGCCTTCACCCAGTCCTTCTTCTCCCTCATCGGAATGTGCTATATCCAAGCCATGCCCATGATGTGGAGGGTTTTATATACCCTAGAGAACATCATTGAGCAGGAAGGCATCGAGTTGGGAATGTCGGAACTTGCTGAACTGTATAACCTTGTGAGCCATGGTTCACACCGTTTCTTATTCAAACATAAACCCGGTGATGAACACCCAATCCTCAAGACCACAAAGAATGACACCAACTGGAAGAAGCGTTTTTTCTTCATTAGAAGGGATTCTATCCCGGATGGGAAGGATCTTCCTAGAAAGTGGACCACCCATGGTAGGATAGAGGATCCTTATAGAAGGATCATAGGATCACCCTGTTCCTGTTGAGGATAACTGACCCTTTTTTCTGTTTTGCAGCTATCTCTGTCTCTCATATCATTCCATCACCTGCAACAAAGGAGAGGATCGCCGCTTTTTGGAGCCTTGATCCTGTAATTAGATCATTCCAAGCAAACACAAAGGATTCTCAAGAAGTATCCTCCGGCTCAGTCACAATGTCAAGTAAGTATCCAAGTTTGTATACGATTAAATGTTTAAATGAAAATAAAACAAGAATACTTATCTGTTGATTTGCATTGGTAGGCGCTGGAAAATCCTCAAAGTCAGACTCCAGATTCAGCGTCGTTGATCTTGATGTCGTCTCCGACCGATCCGGAAAGAAGAAATCTGCTGCTAGCCCAAGTGTTCAAATCCCTAAGCCTGTCACCTCCAAGGGCAAGGGAGGAAAGAAGAGGAAGTCCACTGTCGATAACCTTGAAGGCCTGCCCCTTATCCATCATCAATTTGAAGAATACTTCAATTATGTAAGGATCCCTGATCCTTAATTCTATCCTGCCCATTTGAGGATAAGTGATCCTGAAATGAATCCTTCTTTCTTTGCAGAAATTTGCGGAGATCCAGATGCTCTTTGATGCCTATGTTGAGGAGGCTGAGATGAAGGAGCTGGACTTCCAGAAGATCTTCCTGGCTAAGGATTAAACAATCTCCAACCTCGAGAAAGAGCTCAATGTGGCAAAGAGGCAGGTGGTCCTGGCCCAAATAACTGCTGATCAAGAGAAGAGAGAGGTGATGGAGGATGTCAAGGTCTCTGCTGCCATTGCTATGTACAAGACTAAATTGCAGATGGCCCAGGAAGCTCAGGATCCTAGCTTTGACAGGACCAGCTGGGATCAGGAGGGCTGGAAGGCTAGGCTGGCTGAATTGGATGATGAAGAGGAGGCTACAGAGGTCTTGATGCTTGAGGCAAGCGGCAGTGGGGCTAAGGATCAGGCTGGTGATGCTGGAACTGGAGATGCTGGAGATGGTGATGCAGCGAAGGTGTGAGCTGCAGGAATGGGCGATGATGGATTTATCTAGACGCGGCCGGAGCCCATTTTTTATAGTTTGGTAGTGGTTTTTGTTTTGATGGTGTTTTTCTGAACAATGATGGTCTGTAATAACTTAGACAATAGTTTTTAGGGTTGAGGATCATGGATCCTTGGACAATAGGTAGGATAATGGGTGGTGGATGGATCCTCTGTTTGGGGGATGAAACCACTTGTTATCCTTCCGCCTTTATTTCCTGCACTTAGACCTTGTTAAACATGGACACCCTTTGCCAACCCAAGTGGACGGGCCACGTTTTGCTGGTAGAAACTTGGGTTGGCAGTTTTTACAACCTTGAAAGGGTTTAACTTTTGGTAAATAAAATTTTAATCTTTTGACTATCTCGTGTGTTACTACATTTGTGAATACTTTACCTTTCAGTTGCTGTTATACACTTTGTTTGAATTCATAAGTTAAGAATAAAAGGTTGGTAAATTATGTCAAAAAATTTAGGATATGATCAAGGATCATATGTCCTATAATAGAAGAATTCAAAAAGTGATCTAACTTAAGGATCATGCAAGCTGTTGTCAAAGAATAAGGGTCACTTAGACAAATAAGGTATAAAACTAAAGTGATTAAGGATCATACCTGGGAATCCAAGTTAGGATCCTAAACCTTTAATACTTACAATTAGGATAACCAAAAGACAAACCTTAATAAAAGGTAAGGATCAAGGATCCTTAGCTGTTTAGCTTCAAAAACCTGAAATGGAACATAACTTGGGACTAAGCTAATTATAAGAGAAGAATTAGCAACTGGGGACAATCCCAACAATTCTAGGGACGAGCCCAATATACTGGGGACAAGACCAAAAAACTGGGGACAAGCCCAAAAAACTGGGGACTAGCCTTTGGGGACAAGCCCAAAGGATCTTGTGTAAACTGGAGTATGGCCCTCACTGGCGACTATCCAAACTTAGTGACATGAAAATGCCAAAACCTTAGCTAACGTGAAAACATTAGAAACCTTAGGAATGGATGTATGGTACGTCTACCATTGTACGTAGGATCCCGGATACAGCCAGTACAATGAAATTGTCAGCCCCTAAAGCGAGTACATGTCCCATTGCCATGAACTGTACCAGGATCATCGTGCACTGCTAGCGATACTGGGGATAGGCCCAACAACTGGGGACTAGCCTAAATAACTGGGGTCAAACCCAAATAACTGGGGTCAAGCCCAAATAACTGGGGTTAAGCCCAAATAGACTGGATACTTCTATGGATACTCAATCCTTTGTTAAGGATACATAAACCTTCTGCAAAACTCAGAATTAAGTGAAAGAAGGATAAAGGATCTAGGATCCTTCTCCTTATATATAGGATAATTAAAGAATAAAATAGATTGGAATTAGTTCATTACCAGAATGAGGATCATCTATCCTCTAAGCATCCTTCGAGGATATCGGTCATTAACATTGCTAAGGATCACGGATCCTTATTACATGAAGTATCTTTTCAAGTGGACAACATTCCAGGCTCTTGGTAGTAAATCACCTTCCATTGTTAGCAATCGATATGCCCCCTTTCCTGCCTTAGCTTCAATCAGGTAGGGGCCTTCCCACTTTGGTGCCAACTTTCCATCAGCAGGATTTGTGGTATTCTGAAATGCTTTCCTCAATACCATATCACCAACTTGGAACTTCCTGATCCTGACATTCTTATTGTAGGCTCCAGCCATCCTTTGTTGATAACTAGCCATTCTTAACCTTGCCAAATCCCTGAGTTCTTCTACGGTATCCAAATCTTGAACCAGGTTTTCAGCATTTCCTTCAGGATCATGGATGCTTGTTCTAGCAGTAGGAACCACCATCTCTGTAGGGATCACTGATTCTGCTCCAAATACCAAAGAAAATGGAGTTTGGCCAGTAGCATTCTTGGGGGTTGTCTTATCAGCCCATAGTACATAAGGTAGTTCTTCTGCCCACTTTCGTTTCTTGGATCCAAGCTTCTTCTTCAAGTTGTTGATGATGATCTTGTTGGATGATTCTGCTTGACCATTAGCTTGTGGGTGGACTGGTGTTGATGTTATCATCTTAATCCCCCAGCTGTCACAAAAGTTAGTAGTTCTACTCCCAATAAATTGGGATCCATTATCACAAACTATTTCAGAAGGAATACCAAATCTAGTAATGATATTTCTTTTAATAAAGGATATCACTTCTTTCTCTCTGACTTGAGCAATGGCTTAAGCCTCTATCCACTTAGAGAAGTAATCAGTCATGGCAAGCATGAATAACTTTCCTCCTGGTGCTCTGGGAAGCTTACCAACTATATCAATTCCCCATCTCATGAATGGCCAAGAAGAGGATATAGGATGCAATAGTTCTGTTGGTTGATGAAGGATATTACTATGTCTCTGACAAGGATCACACTTCTTGGCATAATCCACAGCATCCTTCTTCTTTGTAGGCCAATAGTATCCTGTCCTAAGGATCCTTGAGAACAATGCCTGCCCCCAGTGTGGTTTCCACAATCTCCTTCATGAAAATCCTTTAGGACTTCTTGAATTTTAGGATCCTCTATGCATCTTAGATATGGACCTGCAAGAGATCGTTTATATAACATGTTATTCAATATTGTAAATTGAGATACCTTGAATTTGAAAGCCCTGGGGTTTTCTCCTGTAGGAATCTCTCCATGTTGTATATATCTCATGATTGGAAGGATCCATGATCCTGAATGAGACTGTGCACCATCACTAGGAACCATTGCAGAATCATCTTCTATCTCCATAGTTATGTGATCCTCAATAGCAGGAGCCAAAATGTGGATGATAGGAATCTTGATATCCTCTGGAATTTTTAAGGATGATCCTAGGTTGGCCAATGCGTCAGCTTCTACATTTTCTTCCCTGGGTACCTGTGTCAAACTAAAAGAAGCAAAAGAGAGTGCCAATTCCGTGACTATCTCTAGGTATTTGATTAGCTTTTCACCTTTAACAACATAGGATCCATTAAAGTGATTAGTAATTAACAATGAATCAACATGTACCTCAAGATGTCTAATCCTCATATGCTTGGCAATTTGCAAACCAGCTATCAAGGCCTCATATTCAGCCTCATTATTAGTAGTTTGAAACTCACAAGAAATGGAGTGGGGTATTATGTCCCCCTGTGGCGATTTTAGTAGTATTCCAAGTCCTGTTCCTTTGACATTAGAGGCTCCATCAGTGAATAGTATCCAAGGATCCTGAGTCTCTTCCAACTGCTGAACTTCTAACTCAGATTCTCTTTGCAAGTCACTACTAAAATCTACCACAAAGTCAGCTAAGGCCTGAGATTTAATGGCAGTCCTTGGTTCATATCTTATATCATAAGCACTAAGCTTCACTGCCCATTTAGCCATCCTTCCTGACATTTCAGGTTTCCTGAGAACATTCTTAATTGGAAAGTTAGTCTTGACAATAATGGCATGAGTTTCAAAATAATGTCTTAATTTAGTAGATGCCATAATCAAAGCAAGGATAAGTTTTTCTAAATGTGAATACATGGATTCAGCATCAAGCAAAATCTTACTTACATAATAGACAGGATGTTGTGTACCATCGTGATCCTTAACAAGGACCGCACTTACTGCTTTAGAGGATACCGCTAGATACAAGGATAATACATCCCCTTTTTCTAGTTTCATCAAGGCAGGAGCTGAGGATAGGTAATCCTTAAGGGCTTTGAGAGCATTTTCATGCTTTTCAGTCCATTCAAATTTCTTGTTCTTCCTCAAAATGTCATAGAATTCCTTGCACTTTTCTGATGACTTGGATATGAACCTGTTCAAGGCTGCGATCCTCCCTGTCAACCTCTGCACATCCTTGACATTGGCAGGAGATTTAATGTTCACGATTGCCTTAATTTGCTCTGGACTTGCTTCAATGCCTCTTTTTGTTACCATATAACCTAGGAACTTGCCTGCTTTAACACTAAAGTGACACTTTGAAGGATTCAGCTTCATATTGAATTTGTCAAGGATATTTATTGAATGCTTCCTCCAGGTCTCTAAGGTGATCCTCAGCTCTCTTGGACTTAACCACCATGTCATCTATATAGACTTCCATAGTGTGTCCTATCTGCTTCTTAAACATCATATTGACTAGCCTTTGATAGGTAGCACCTGCATTCCTTAGTCCAAATGGCATATCAATATAACAATAGATACCAGTTGGGGTCATAAAGGCTGTATCCTCTTGATCAGATGGTTCCATCTGAATTTGCTGAAATCCAGATGAAGCATCCATAAAAGTCAACAACTCATGACCCGCGGTAGCATCCACCATGGAGTCAATGTGGGGTAATGGGAAAGGATCCTTGGGACATGCCTTGTTTAAATCAGTGAAATCAACACATACCCTCCACTTTCCATTTTTCTTTTGAACAACAACCACATTGGCTAACCATCTTGGATACTTAACCTCTCTAATCTTACCTGCTCGGAGTAATTTGTCCACCTCCTCCTGGATAATGGCATTCCTCTCAGGTGCAAACTTCCTCCTCTTTTGATGTATGGGCTTGAATGACCTGTCAATGCTAAGTTTATGAGTAATTATATCTTTAGAGATACCTGTCATGTCTTCATGCTTCCAGGCAAAGGTAGTTTTTCTCCTCTTAAGGAAGGATACTAGATCCTGTTGCTGAGGATCCCCGATCCTATGAAGACTTTGGATTCAGGATCATGAGGATCCATTAGGATTTCTTTCACATCCTGTTCTCTTGCCTCCAAGACGTCTCTTGGAGGATACTTTAGTTGCTATTGCTCCCTTTGTCTTGAGGATGGCTTCATTTAAGAGGTATAGCAATTTTTTGCTTCTTGTTGATCACTCTCAATCTTTATCACCCCCCATGGACTAGGAACCTTTACACACTGATGGTAGGTAGATGCAACTGCCTTCATGTCATGTATCCATGGCCTGCCAAGGATAACATTGCAACAGGATAGGCAATCTATAACACAAATTTTTTTATAAGAATCAAGTCCTTCAATGTAGATGGGAAGTTTAATGTCCCCCAATGTATTCTTGGTTTCTCCGCTGAATCCCACAAGAACTGAGGATCTTGGGATCATATCTAATTCAGGGATGTTCATCTCCTTGAGGACATCAAGCTGAATGATGTTCACCGAACTTCCTCCATCGATCAGGATCCTGCGAACAAAATGGTTAGAAATGAATAAAGTAATAACAAGACCATCATGATGAGGATCCTGAACATCAACACGATCATCCTCATCAAAAGTTATAACTTTCTCCTGTGTGACAGTAGAGGTTCGAATGGGTCTATCCCCATTATCCATCTTGGTTTCCTTGGCATGTCTCTTGGCTGCTGAGAAGGAAGTACCACAAATGTCTGATCCACCGGATATGAAGTTTATAACTTGTGCATCTGCCGGAGGAGCAGGAGCTCTTTCTGGAACCTTTTCAGGATCCTGGATCCTTGACTTTTTTCTTCCCAAAAGATCCTTCAAGTGCCCCTTGCTTAACAAATAACCAATCTCTTTTCTTAGTGCAATACACTCTTCAGTGAGATGCCCGAAATCCTCGTGATATGCACACCATTTGGATTTGTCTTTTGTTGTGGCTGGTTTATCACTTTTCCTTGGCCACCTTGCTTTTTCTCCTAAATTCTGCATTGCAAGGATCAGTTCATTGTTATCAACAGAAAAACAATATTCAGAAATGGGAGGATAATCCTCATCGTCCTCTTCCTGTTCTACTGCATGCACGTTCTGGTTGTCAGACTTGTTGTAAGGTTTGGACTTTTTGTTCCTGAAGTAGGATCCTTGTTTCTCCTGCTTCGAGGATCCTGCCAGTCTTTCCTGGATCCTTTTGTCATCCTCTAATCGGATGAATCTAAGGGCCCTAGTTCTCACTTCATCAAGATTCCTGCATGGGGTCATGACAAGATCATCATAGAATAATGAATCCCTAAGCAAACCCATTTTAAAGGATTCTACAACCGTAGCTATATCCAGATTAGGAATATCTAAGGATTCTTTACTAAACTTAGTGATATAATCTCTAAGTGATTCATTTTGACCTTGTGTTACTGATGTGCGTTAGGAGTATATGTAGGCTTAAGTTTTTAAGCCCTTTTACAATTTCTTTAGCCAAGTTTCAAAATTTATAAAACACGATATTTACTAACACTAAACACACATATGGGCAAGTGCACCCATCGTGAGCGTAGTATAGTGTTGGTAAGATACCGAGGTCGTCCAAGGACACAAGAGCTTTTAATACCGGTTTATCCTCAATGTCTAATCAAATCAAAAAGTTAGAAAAATGTTTTAAACTAAGAAAATAAAAACTAACTAAAATGCTGAAAATAAAAATAAAAATAAAAACAGATAGACAAGATGAAACACTTGGCTCCGACTCGTGTATAGTGTAACCTTTGATTATTTCCGCACTTTTGCACTATTTAAGAGATTATCTTAGTTATTGTAGTAGGCCCCTCTTTTGGAGGTGACGTTACCCTCAACCCAGTAGTTTGATTCAGCAAGGATACAATCCTAAAGGGTCGGATTATTGAAAGATAATTAATTAAGTTATTAATGCAAATTATGGTAGGCCACTCTTTTGAAGGTGACGTTACCCTCGACTAAGTAGTCTGAGTCAGCAAGGATACAGTCCTAAGTAGCCGGGTTATAGTATTAATAGTAGTTTAACTTATGAGGGGATCAAAGAGTTTGGACCCTCGCCATCCAATACCGTTAAGTATTGAAGGAGGTCCTACTAAATTTGACCCAGGTCCCTTGCAGGATCTCTAAACGCTGAACAACGGCAAGACTCTTACCAAACCGTTCCCTTAACCCCCGACCAGGTAGCCAACATACCTCCATATAGACCGTGGAGATATGAATGGTGAAAATCTTTTATTTTATATAGACAGTAAAATAATGCCAAGACACCACGGACAAACGATAAGGAAGAATCACCTTCAACATAAGAAACTAGTTATTAAAGTCATTAATACATAACCAATTAAAAAGTGCGAAAAGATTAAAAGTATTACACTAGACACTTTGTCTTCACCAAGTGATGTAAGAGACTTAGGCAAACATGGCCTTGATTGTCAAGAACTCTTACGATCAATCTTGGATCCCGAGACGACTCACACACTCTATGATGGACAATGGATGATGGTGTTATGGTGGTGGTGGGTGGTGGGTGAAGTGTGAGAGAGGTGGTGTGCCAAGGGATTGTTTGAGCTTGAGCCAGCACTCCTATTTATTGGCTGAACAGAAGCTCGGGCACGGCCACGTGTCCAGTGGGCACTGCCCCGTGTCCACATCCTTCTCTTTCTTCATTAATTTCTCTTGTCTTTATTAGTTGACCACACCCCCGTGTCCGCTGAGCACGACCCCGTGTGTAGAAGCATATCTGTACTATGAAGATTTGCCTAGATTCTGCGAATCTTATAGTTGACCACGGCCCCATGACCGCTAAGCACGGCCCCGTGGTGGGCAATAGAAGCTTCTACCACTTTGTCTTTTCTGCTGACACTTGGGCACGCCCCAGTGCTGGCTGAGCACGGGGCGTGTTCAGTCTTCTGTCTTCTTGTTTTGCTTGGGAAGATGCTGCCGTGGGGTCGGGCATGTCACGTTTGTTCCTTTTCTTGTATTTATGTTAGATTTTGTTGTCTTTTTGCTTCTTTTGTTAATTTGAGTTCATTTAATCCTGAAAATACAAAAGGAAGACAAAAGCACACTTTTTCCAACATTAGTACTAAAAAAGGGTTAGTTTTATGCCACAATTGATGTAATTTATATGTTGCATTTTGCACACATCAAATACCCCCACACTTGAATCTTTGCTTGTCCTCAAGCAAAACTCTTTATAATGTGGCTTTACACTCCCAAATGGAATGGGTAGAGGAGAAGATTTTTGGGCTTGTAATAGAGTGTCGGGATTTCCAAGATTCTTAATTTAGTTTTATTTTTATTTATTTACAATCCTATTCGTCATGATTTACTTAAAACTTTTCAGAAGATAAATTACTTATTAGGGCATAACATGCCTCTTTAAAATTCTTTTTATATACAAGTTCACATACCTCACGGGGGATCACTCAACACTCGGCCGAAAATGTAATTTAGTAGATCACTCGAGAGCGGCATGGAACTTACTTCTACCATAGGCTTGCCAAGCAATCAATCCTCCTCCTTTTTAACTTTATACCTTTGTAAATATCAAGAGGACTTTTGGGTGAAGGGTTAGGCTTGGGTTAAAGGTAGGTGGTTGGGTTAGTGCTTAGTGGTTAGTAGAAAAGGGCGAAAAAGCGTAAAAAGCATCGGTTTTCATAAGACTTTCTATTTTTCAACTTTTTATTTTTGATGAAGCCATAATTCCATACAAAGTTATTTTTGATGAACTTGCTTGTTTATTTGTTTTTGCTTCATCATCAACACATATTTTTTTTTTGAAAAGTCATACGAAGAACCGAGCTAGTTACTAAAACAAAGGGTTAAAACTGAAAAAGGTTTTGGTGGGTGAAAGGGTGTTTGTTTTGGGTTATGAAATGAAAAGGTTTAGGCTCAAAGGGGCTAACTAGGGGGATTTTGGGTAGGTGGTAAAAAAAAAGAAAAATAATGGTGTAGAAATAAAAAGGGTAAGTCCTAATGCCTCCATCATTTACTTAATCGGGTTTAAGTTGGTAAGGACCGGGAATGTATCGTCATGGCAAGTTCTAGAGTCGTAAGAACCAAGCGGCTATTCACACAAGAAACGAAAAATGAGCATTTAATTTAAAGATATATATTTGTATGCTCAATAAAGGCTCAAAACTCACTTTTGTGGGAATGGGTTTTTATGTGATCAAGTATATATAATCAAATTTTAACTAAGTTTGCCATGCCTTTTCATAATTTTCTTATGTTGGTTCTTTTTATCACAACGCTATTGGTTGTAAATTCGTAAAAATATAACCTTTTTAGAACTTTGAAATTCCCAAATTAAACCTAGACAAGTAAAAAAAATGAAAATTTTCGAAAAATTTGGGGTGATTAGCGGTTCCAATAGAGTTTTGTGTAAGGCTTGTTATTAGGACTTACAAGATTCAAGGTTTTAGCATCCCCCCCCCCCCCCCCACACTTAAATTACACATTGTCCTCAATGTGTCCCAAAAATAAGTTTTTAGGTTGATTGAATGTGTAAAAGGTGTGAATTAAGCAAAAATTTGTGTTACTGGGCACTGGACACGGCCCCGTGGTGTCCGGGCACGGCCCCGTGTTCAAGTGCAGTAACAAAAATTAAACAAAAGAAACAGAAGCCTGGGCACGGGGGCGTGTTGGGTGAACACGGCCCGTGTCCAGTTACCTGAACAGGGTCTTTTCTGCAGACTGTGCAACACGGCCCGTGCTGAGCTTACTGTTAATGAAGAAAATCGTCGGATAGCTCTGTTTTCCTGCATGGGGTGCTGGTTCAAGTTTCCCTTGTTTCCTTTGCCATCTCAAGTGTGTTTTATTCCTGAAAATTAAAACTAACTAGAAAGCATAAAGATTAATCTAAACTAAACTAAGGATAGTTCCGCGAAATGCCTCCGTGGTGCGCCACGTTTATAAGGGTCCTTGGCTAGACCCAAAGCCTGGTCATATGTTACCCAAGTGGGATGTTTCACATCCCATGCTACACCGTCGGAGAGCGTCATCCAAGCTTGAGTCTATGACCTTCATGTAGTTGACCGGGTCTTCATCCTCTACTCTCTTTCTGTCACACCCTGGCTTTTGCGGAAGCGTGGTTATCTGGTGTGACTTATTAATACCATAGCAATCAATCATAACAATGCTATATGATAAAAACATGAGAAGTTCATCCATTAATAAAGTTTAGAAAAAAAATACCATATTATACTTGTCTTAAAACATCAATCCCAAAATAAGTTACAAACCTTGACTTATTTAAATGAGTTCATAAAACTTGGCAAAGACCTTAAACAAAACTAGATTTAGAGATATGTAACCCGTCCAGGTAGAGGTTACACCTTTTAACCCTACGACACTGTATGACTTCTTTATTCAAACGCAGCTTGAAAATACGTGCATACCGTGCCAGATCCATTAGTTTCCTGAAATACATGTAGTTTGAAAAATCAACAAAAGTTGAGCGAGTTCATGTGTTTAGTATGTGCGCGCAAATAAACCTTTATAATCCTTGTAAGTATGTATGTTTTGTAAACTCTGGTATGAAAGCAATTAAGGAAACATATCAGTTAATGTGTAACCACATGGTCCAACCTACGGGCGCATGGGAGGGGATAGGACAAGGTCACCACATGGTCCAACCTGAGGGCGCATGGGTGGTGTTACAACAAGATCACCACATGGTCCAACCTGAGGGCGCATGGGTGGTGTTAAGACGAGGTCACCACATGGTCCAACCTTTGGGCGCATGGGTGTGGTTAAGACAAGGTCACCACATGGTCCAACCTGAGGGCGCATGGGTGGTGTTAAGACGAGGTCACCACATGGTCCAACCTGAGGGCGCATGGGTGTGGTTTGTTATGCTCAAATAGGCCTATCACTTGTATCCCTCGATCGTACTACGAGGACTAATGTTCTTAAGATTTCACCTACCCAATCACATAACCTAACAGTTCCTTCCTTAGCTGACCATACCATTCGAAATTGTCCGTAGCAGTATGTAACATGTATTTCACCCCCAAAGTATAAAACTGAAAACAGTTAAGAGAAAAGGGGGACATCAACTCACTGTAGTGCGTCTTGTACCGTATCTCAACTCTGTCTGCTACACGACAACCTACACGTACTAATGTCTATTAGACAAACGGGTCGTGCCTTGGCTTAGAGTTTAGTGTTTAGAGTTGAGTTACTTATATTGATTCGTGTGATAAATATTTGTCAAAATAGTTAATATTTTAATTTAATAATGTGTCATGTTGGGGTATTTGTTCGTTCAATGTTCTAGTGAACTCTTGTCTTAGAAAGAAAATATTTACTAAGTGTTAGGATTTTCGGAAAATTTCGCCATAGTCTCCTTTGTAAATAGAGGTGTCCATGCTTAAAAGCATATCATTTTCTTTTACATATATCCCGTAGAGTGTTCCCACGTAGCCAACCCGGCAATCATACTTGCAATACACTACTTATGTCATTTCAGCTTTATTAAACAAAACTGGACTGTTTTCAAGCATTTTAATAAAATAGTTAACCTTTTCCAAAAATTCTCAAATTTTTACAGGATGTCATAAACGTTCCAAATTTTATTGTGTAAAAATATCGGGGCCCAGTTCGTTAGCAATATTATACAAAAATTTATTTACCCGACTGCAATCAGATTTGTTACTTTTTGATTGCAGTTTACGGAAAAATTCACTAAAAATTAATCGTAAGTCCGATCGACGAAATTCCAGTTGGAGGATTACGGAAACAACGGTGACCATCTACAGTAAAAATTCCATGAGCTGATTCGACTCAGGTTTCAAGTTATGCCTCCGAATACAACACACTTTTTCAGCAGAAAACTCGCAGCTTGAGCTGCTATCTAAAAACAGTTCTTTAAAAATAGTAAACGACCTCGAAAAATTACGATTCCAGTGCCATTTGATCGGTTGTTCAAAAATACATAATTTGGACTCCAGAAATTCAGTTTTTCTATTAAAAATGACCCAGTTACAGCCTGTTGAAGTTGGCTGGAAATACCAATCAGCATGCTGTTTACAATGTAAAAGTTACTAAAAACGCATCAACAAGGGTCCTAACCATGGTTTATCGAAGATTTAATGATCAAACCTTATGCAGCTTTAACCAACCCTAATCCAACCTGATTTCAACTTCATACAAACTTTTTATGTAGGGTTTTTATGTAGAGTTCCATGTTTATCTTTTAGGGTTCTATTTCTTGTGATTTAAACAAATAACGTCATAAATCACATTTTAACTAAGAATAAGATGGAACAAGGTGTAGAGACTTACTACTAGCACAAGGCTAGGGTAGAAATCTAGTGAAGATGATGGTGAGAAAAGTATGGTGAAAAGATTAGATCAAAGCTTCCTTGAAGTTCCTTCAATCTTGCAACTTCCTTGAATCTTCTTGAAGCTTGAATGGATTTGTAGTTGGAGAAGATGAATGTATGAAAGAGATGGAGTGGGTTCGGTTATGTGGAGCCGAAAATAGGGAGAGAGAGTGAGGTGGAGTGTGGATCTTAAGGTGATGATGAGGATTTCTTGGAATTCATGAGCCACCCTACCCTAGTGTCATGATATTCTAGATTTTGGCCAACCAAAACTTGAGAGAATAACACAAAATCTAAACAAAATATAATGTAATGATGGGGTGGGTCCCAATGGCTGAAAATTCGGTGGGGGGGGGGGGTAGATTGTAAAATTTGGTTATTAGTAGGTAATTAAGTAGGAGGTTAAGGGTATTTTCTAGAATAGTGGGTGTATGTCATGTTTCTATAGTGTGTGGGGATTTTTGTGACCATGATTATTTAGGAATGATAAAATAATGTTTCTGACAAAATTTTGGTGTCCCGGGTAATGTCCGGTTGTTCGGTCAAGTATCGTTCCGTTAAAGTGTTAAATTGTACCGTATAGTGTCTTTTATGCATCTTTTTGTAACGAAATTAATCCTAACACTTAGGAAAGCGTTCAGGACCATTTAGTCAAATTTCTGAATAATACGAGTATGTTAAAAGCTGAATCGTTGCTGAAATTGCAGAATTCCGTACCTAAAATGAGTTTTAGGCACTTTCCGGCACTCAAACTGTCACCTAGTGACACTGTCTTATGGTCCTCACTTCCCTACACCCATACTAGCGTAGTACTTTATCCCTGGCTCATACTGGCCTCAATATAGTGTCTGTCTATGTGCTGGCATTGTCAGCACGTGTCTGAGTTATCCGCTCACTGTGCTAACTGTGCTTTGTGCATCAGGTTTGTCACTAAGAGTCTGTATGAAATAAATGGAGCGACTGTATGTAAAGTGATGCGCATGTATGTATGTAACATAAATCAGTAAGCAGTTTAAGGTGTTAGTTGTAATCAAGCACAGTCATTAAGCACGTAATTTAAAATTAGTTAATTGTACAGTACCTGAAATTTTGAGGGTTGTCACACTTTCCACATTCAAACTTCACTTCCTTGTCTCCAAACTTCAATGTTAGTGTTCCGTCATTCATATCCACCACTGCTTGGGCGGTGGCTAGAAATGGCCTCCCGAGGATGAGGGGGACATCGGTGTCTTCCTCCATGTCTAGGATGACAAAATCGGTTGGGGAAACGAAATTGTCAACTTTGACCAATAGATTTTCAGCGACACCTTGTGGAAATTTGACGGATCTGTCGGCGAGTTGTATGCTCATCTTTGTAGGGCTCGTTGTTCCTAGGCCGAGTCGTTTGAACATCGGTGTGGGCATGAGGTTAATGCTAGCCCCAAGATCGGCTAATGCATTACGAACGGGGGATTCCCCAATCGAGCAAGGAATCGTGAAGCTTCCGGGATCAATTTTCTTTTGTGGGAGTTTGTTGAGTACTAAGGCGGAGCATTCTTCGCCAAAGTTAACTAATTGCAATGATTCAATTTTCCTTTTATGAGTGAGGAAGTCCCTCATAAATTTTGCATATTTAGGCATTTGGGTAAGGACCTCAATAAAAGGAAAATTAACATGCAATTGTTTTAGTAAATTTTCAAACTTTGCGAATAGCTCATCGGTCTTTTGACGATTTAACCTACCGGGGTACGGAATCGCAGGAGTCTTGGTTGGCTCTTTATTCGGTAAAGAAGCCTTTTTTGGTTGGGGTGTGGGTGGAGTCATGGTTTGGCTGGACTGGCTTCTTTCATCTGGCGGTAATGGAGCCTCCTCGGGACCCACGGTTCAATTTTTCAATGATCAGTGATCCTCAATTACTGTTGGGCTTAAGGATCCTCAATTCTGTCTGAACTAGTGATCCTCAGAGAGTATTGTAGGATCAGGATCCAGGATCACCATAAGGATCCTTACACTAACGATTGTCTGCTTTGAATATGATGTTGTTTTGCAGGGGTACGAGCTTGGACTTGGTCTTGGCGATATTCCTGGAGCATATTCCCTATCTATTCCACACGTGCTTGACTAATATGGACGTTATGGAGTTCGTGGGAGACTTGCATGAAATGCGGATAGTTAGTTAGCTTAGATATTTTCCATTTTTAAAAGGGGATAGCGAGCTAAATTAGAACACGGGGCTATTTTTAGCTTAACACACACACTCGCAACTGCTCTCATCAGCTCTCGATAGTTTACTTGGCGATTACACACTTTTTTGCACATTACACTCTAGTGATCCTTGTAACTAGCTCGCTATCATCCAAAGTTGTAATACCTTGTTTGTTTAATCTGAGTTATTGATCGGTAGTTTCCATCACCCGAGGTTTTTTATGCCGGAGATCAACTCTTGATCAAGGGCTTTTTCCTCGTATAAATCTTTGTGTCACTTGTTCATTACATTTCTGAGTGATCCTTAGCATTGTTCATTGATTCAAGCATCACACCTCACAACAGAAAGTTTGGTTGCATTACCTTAGCTTGATTTTTGACCAAAACAGGTTGGCGCCCACCGTGGGGCAATTGGTGCTTCATTCCTAAGAAGATTCATATTTTTGTGGTCATTTCGGTTCGTTATAACCAAGCGGATGGCTTCCTCAGATAAGAACACTTCAAGTTCAATGCCGGCAATCAGTTCTTCACAAGGCGTTCCACCTTTGCCTCTACCACCTTCTGGATCCCAGAAGAATGCTGAAAATGCTGCGAAGAGACAAACCCCCATTTTCTCAAAACCACCAACTTCTTCTGTTTCCACTAATCCTACTACTAATGATCTTTTTAATCTGATTTTGCAGATGAGGGATCGCATTCAAGAGCAGGTCAAAACCAATGAACGGATCCTCCAAGAGATTGGTGATATCAAAAAACAGAAGAAACCAGTGGAGGATCACTCTCCTCTGATACCAAGGTCATTGAATTTTAACACTCCAATTGTAACTACCCTACAATCAGCAGTTCCGGGCATCCAGTATCAAAGTGGTCCATCAGAAAGGTGTTATGGAATAGCAACTATGATTCAAGCGTTTGGCTCTCACTCCCAGCCTCTGGGATCCTATTTTCAACCATCGGGATCCTCTTTTCAGCATCAGGGAACCTTCGTCAGCTCAGGGGGATATTTGGGAATGCACACAGTTCAAGGATCCTCTCAGGTCCAAGGATCATCCCAGGTCCAAGGATCCTCTCAGGTCCAAGGATCCTCCCACGTCCAAGGATCCTTTATGGTTCCAGGATCCTTTCCGGTTCAAGGATCCTCTCAGCCTCAAGGATCCAACATCTTTCAGGATCAAGGATTCTTAAGAAGTATGCAGCCCCCAAGTGTGACAACTGTGCTCTATGATCGATGTACAACGTAAAACCATGTTGGATATCAATAAAACGATGTTCTTTAGTGTTATTATATGTGTTTTGGTGTTATTATATGTGCAATTGTGTTTAATGATTTTACAATTTGATTCGAATTCGATTTCAAGCTTTAAATCACTTTCTGGAAGGTTATACGCAAACTGGTGCTTAAACGCAATCAGTTTAACGCGACATACACTCCGAAACTGTGACATAAGCCAAACATACCCTAAATATTCCTTACATAACTTAGAAATAAGTTTCGAAGGATTCGGTATGGCGAAAACATGTTTATTTGAACTAAAGAACTAATTACGACAAAACTGCGAAATGAACGTTGGTGACCGCCCGGATAATATTTATATCCCACAAATAGTCTGTTGTGATTAAAATCTTATTTTAATCAGGTTCGTGTTGAAAAATAAATTAAAACGCTTAAAAACGTTATTTTTCAAGTTTAAGCGTATACCGTGTGTTTCTGCGCGACACAATGCTTTTACTGCGAAACACAGACAACGTAGCCAGTCTTGGCAACTGAAATTTATTTTAGTAATATTTTGGCGAGTTTATTTTTATAGAATAATAAAAATAATTTAGAACGCCATAAATCGGGATTTGAACGCTAGATAAAATACCCGGCACATAATTAAACACTTTAACGAAACGATACCTAACCAAACAACCGGACTTTACCCGGAACACAAAAATATTGTCAAACATATTGTTTTTATTTTTTTCTGAACTAGTTATGGACCCCAAACACCATAACACATCATGAAAATATCTTGTAACCAAACCCTAACTAATACTTGAATTTTTAACTTAATATCTAACTATTTAGTTAAAGCCTACACCTAGACCCCCCCCCCCCCTCCTATAACCGGATTTTAGTGGCCCCCATGAAGATTTTAATTGTTTATTTTATTCAGATGGTTGGATATCTAGTAAACACATTACCTAATGGTTATTAGTGAATTGGATTATAAGTAAACTCAAGAGTTAACCCTTCTCTCACTTACAACCATCACAACATCAAGCTTTCCTCTCTTCCTTCTCCCTTGCTTTCGGCAGCCATCACTAACCACCATAACACCACCATCAAGCCACTTTCTAGTCATTTTTCACATACACAAAGGTGCTAGAGACCGAACAGGTAAGCGTGGTGTACTCGGAAGCTCAAGGACCGCTCTCGTTTTCTTTTATCCACCACTTTTCTACACTTGAACTCCCCTAGCCTTGTGCTAGTGGTAAGCACTTAGATCCTTGCATTTTACATGATTGTTGAGTGGTTAATGATGTTTAAAGATCAAAAAGATAGAAAGTCTAAAGAACTTAAACACGTCTTGAACATCATCTAACATATGATAAAGTAGTGTTAAAATGATGATGAAATATGATAACGCATGATAAATCTGAAATATATAAGTGATAATCTGCTGTAAGTATTGTTGTGATCACTAAACATGTTAACGCAATCAATCGAACACACTTTATAATGTTAAAAGACTGAAAACAGAAAGCTGTTTAGTGATTACAGCCAACTTCAGTTGGCTGTAACCAGACCGTAACTTAACGAAAAATGTATTTTCTAAAGTCTGGATTTATAAATTATGAAATACGGTTCTAATGGCACTGGAATCATAATTTTTGGACTCCGTTTACTAATTTTAAAGTGCCATTTTATAACAGCAGCTAGAGCTGCATTTTTGCTGTGAAAATATGCGTCCTTTTTTCAGTCATAACTTGAATTCTGTGTAGAGTTAGATCATGAAATTTGTACTGTAGATGACCACCGATGTATTTGTAATTTTCTCACTGGAATTTCGTAAATCGGACTCTCTATGAATTTTAAATAAATTATTCCGTGGACTGCAGTCAGAAAAAGATAAATCTGATTTCAGTCCGGAAAATGAATTTTTATATAATATTGATAACGTACTGGACCCCGATATTTTTACACAATATATTTCAATCGTTTAAGACATTCTGTAAAAATTTGGGAATTTTTGGAATAAGTTAACTATTTTATTTAAATGTCCGAAAACAGTCTAGTTTCATATATATTAAAACAGAAATGACATAAGTAGCATTTTGCATGTCGAAGCGTGGGTTTTGATTATTAAAAAAATTCTTATTTAATTTAGGGCGGATAAACAATTTGAAGGATTGTGTTAACATTTAAATCCGCACCCGAATGTGAGTACATAGTCCCCTATTTTACTATTTTCAATTGTTTTGGGGTGATTCATATGTATCTAAACGAGTAAGATGGTTTATACAAAACTAAGAACGATTTCAATGATGTGAACGAACTTGTGGTTGTAGTTACATAACGAATGACATTCATTAATTTCGGCCAAACCGACCAGTATTAGGTTATGGTACCATAGGATCCGACAAATCCCGTTATTAGACTGGACCCATGGTTATGTGTGGCTTAAGTGGGTAACGACTGAACCTGATGATTGTTAACTTACCCTTTGGTGGTTTGTTAATACGAGAACGAGTGGAACGATAAACGAGTCACAAAGGTTTGAATGTTATTAGCAAGACGACCAAAAGTAGTTTTCACAATTAAAACGAGAACGATTGGGAACGAGAACGATATTAAACGATTGTACGATTTTTGAACGATTATGAATGATTTAAACAAATGAACGATGATCTATAATGAGAACGAGTCAAACGATGTCGCACAACGATGTTTACAAAACTATATAAACCATACGAGTTTTATTACGAAAACGATTTACGATTTGGTTTACAAAAACAAATGTTTTGGGTTAAGATTTATGGCATCGAGGTTTATAAACTATAACCAAACTGTTTTGATTTGGTTATTCATTTTACGATACAAACATTTTACAAAACAAGGTTTTCTAATGTCGATTAACGAAGTTGTACGAGTTATTTCGACATGCAAACGAGCCATGAATCTGACACTCTCACAAAACCTATGTACTCGCCAGCATTTCTTGCTGACTTTGTTTTTACATATGTTTCAGGTGATGTTGATTGCGAATAGGATGCATGCTCACCTAGGATTGGACGAGGCCTTAGTGATTTAATAACGATGATAGACTATGTTTGACTTGTTTGTTTAACTTAAGACAATGTTTAATATTTAAAAAAAACGAGACTCTTTGTATCCATGGTTTGAAACAATAATTCTGTTACAACACTCCCCGACGTTTCCGCCACGGTTTGTTGTTTTACGTGGTCGGGGTGTGACAGAAGAGTTGGTATCAGAGCCAATGGTTATAGGGAATTAGGGTATTAGTAAAATTTTGACCTAGACTATAACTTTCTTGGACCCCAACGCAAGTTGATTTGTGTTTAGTTTTTTTTTAACAGAATCCGAATCTGCTTCGAAAATTAATCATCCGTTCCAGGATGATTGATTACTAGGTTTTGAACCCTCTGTTGTAAGGTTTTGAACCCTCCCAGTTTGACTCATTTTGGCTTAGTGCCTTTTGAGTTTTCAAAATCTCTTCAAAGTTTGGGTCTAAATAATGTGAACACGTGCAAACTGGAAGAGTGAATGCCTGTACCCTGAGTTTTCTGTCTAAGTCTAGAGTGTTCGTACAAATCCACATAATCGGACCAGTCACTCTTACCTGGGAACTCTTGGGGTGAGTGTTCACTTATAGGCGAGCATGTCTTCGCGATACATTATTTTGATTCATTACTTTGATTAGTCACTGCGTGTCGTTTGTTTGTTCGAGGTAACAAACAAATGATCGCCTTCCTTATGATTCGTCGACATTTTCAATACCTCTTGTTTTTCCTAATTTTCGACCTCACTTGTTTCTCATATTTCCTTGCTTGACAATGCCTCCTCGACGTGATGCACAATCTTTTACTTCTAAAGAACTCGCAGCCCTTGTCTCTCAACAAATGGCTGCTGTGCTTCCAGGCGTTGTGACCCAAATCCACGAGCTATACAACAACAACAATAATAACAATGCACAATGTAATTTCAAGAGTTTCAATTCTGCTAAGCCGCTAAAGTTTTCTGGGTCACAAGGAGCAACTGCACTCCTTCAATGGTTTGAAAGTATCGAGAACACATTCAGACATGTGCAATGTCCGAATGGGCGTAAGGTTGAATTTGCATCAAGTGTGTTTGAGAAGCGTGCTCTTACATGGTGGAACGGAGTGATGCGCGATAGGGGTGCCGAAGTGGCATTGGCACAGACATGGGAAGAGCTTCGAGCTCTCATGATGAGAGAGTTCTGTCCCCGTCACGAAATTCGAGCTTTGGAACGAGAGTTTGATGATCTAAAACAAGATGGGGGAGAACACCGTGCGTACACGGATCGATTTGAGGAGCTCAGTCTTTTGTGTCCTAATATGGTTACCCCGTTGGAGAAAGCGATAGAGAGGTATATCGATGGTCTACCCGATTCTATACAAGATATTGTGACTGGCGTTAATCCTGCTACTTTTCGTCAAGCGATCGAGTTATCTTCTACCCTGACTGAGTCGCAAGTCAGGAAGGGTAAACTTACCTGCAAGGGTGATAAGAAGAAGTCGACCGAATCTGCCAAGGAAAAGGGTAAGGGTAAGAAAGGTGAGTCGTCGAAGAAGTCGAGAAAGCGAAAGGGTGTTCAGAATTTTGCAGTAACTGCACAAACTGCTCAAAACCCACCAGCTCAACCTCCTGCGAAGAAAGCATATGCTGGTACTGCACCTCATTGTGCTCGCTGCAACGGTCATCATGTTGCACAACAAGCTTGTAGACAATGCACAACGTGTGGTAAGCTTGGGCATCTGGCCAACGTCTGTCGTTCGGGTCAGAATCAGATTGTTTAGAATTAAGCTGCTCAGGTTCAAGCCCCAGTTCATGGGAATGCTGCTAGATTCCCACCGGGTTCATGCTTCAATTATGGAGAGTATGGTCATTTCCGCAACAACTGTCCGAGGTTGGCAAATGCGAATGCAAATCCGAACGTGAATGTCAATGTCAATGCGAATGCGAATCCCGCTCGTGGACGAGTATTCAATCTGAATGCAAATGAGGCGTGAGCTGACAACCTCGTCGTCAATGGTACGTTTCTTGTTAACAATTGACCTGCATCCATTCTTTTTTATTCTGGTGCCGATAGAAGTTTTGTTTCATTGTCTTTTGAACCTTTGCTTGCGATACCTAGAACTAAACTGAGGAAACCCTTATCTGTCGAAGTTGCTACTGGTAAACCTCTTGTTCTCGATTCTGTTATTTGTGATTGTCAGTTAAACCTTGATAACCATCTTTTTTCCATTGACCTCACGCCAATGCAACTTGGGAGTTTCGATATTATTGTGGGGATGGATTGGTTAACCAAACATCATGCTGAGGTGGTTTGTTTCGATAAGATTGTTCGTATTCCTCTTCTGTCTGGCGATATTCTGGAAGTTCGTGGCGAGAAACCATCTGGTGGATTGAAGCTTATGTCGTGTATGAAGGCCCAAAGATATTTGCAAAAAGGATATGTTGCTTTCCTGGCACATGTCACCGAGGAGAAAGGCAACAGCAAGAGTATTCAGGATATTCCGATTGTTCGGGATTATCCAGAGGTGTTTCCTGATGAACTGCCTGGTTTACCTCCAGTTCGCCAAGTCGAGTTTCATATTGACCTTGTACCCAATACCAACCCGATTGCGAAAGCACCTTATCGTCTTGCACCGTCGTAAATGCAAGAGTTATCGAAACAGCTTCAAGAGTTGTCTGATAAAAGATTCATCCATCCGAGCTTTTTGCCTTGGGGAGCTCCTATCCTCTTTGTGAAGAAGAAAGATGGATCTTTTCGAATGTGTATCGATTATCGTGAGCTTAAGAAGCTTACAATTAAGAATCGATATCCCCTACCTAGAATTGATGATCTCTTCGACCAGCTGCAAGGTGCTTCATGTTTTTCCAAGATCGATCTGCGTTCTGGGTATCATCAACTTCGCGTGTTCGAAGAAGATATCCCCAAAACTGCTTTCCGTACAAGATATGGGCACTACGAGTTCACTGTCATGCCCTTTGGTTTGACAAATGCCCCAGCTATCTTCATGGACTTAATGAATAGGGTTTGTAAACCTTATTTAGATAAGTTCATCATTGTGTTCATCGATGACATTCTCATTTATTCAAAGTCTCAAGCAGAGCACGAACAACATCTTCGTTTGATGTTGCAACTCCTAAAGAAGGAACAACTTTTTGCTAAATTCTCCAAGTGTGAATTCTAGCTTAAAGAAGTTCAGTTTTTGGGTCATATTGTCAATGAGCAGGGTATTCACGTAGATCCATCCAAGATTGTTGCAATTAAGGATTGGAATACACCGACGACACCTACAGAAGTTCGTTCTTTTCTTGGTCTTGCTGGTTATTATCGACGGTTTATTTCTAACTTTTCAAAGATCGCGGTTCCACTCACTGCTTTAACGCAGAAGAATAAGCCTTTTGAGTGGGGACCTAAGCAAGAAGAAGCATTCCAAACGCTGAAACGGAAGCTCTGTGATGCTCCTGTTCTATCTCTACCTGAGGGAAACGATGATTTTGTTGTCTATTGTGACGCGTCGAATCTAGGACTTGGTTGCGTTCATATGCAACGTGGTAAAGTTATAGCTTATGCGTCTAGACAGCTGAAAATTCATGAGAAGAACTATACGACTAATGATCTTGAGTTAGGAGATGTGGTTTTTGCGCTTAAAATCTGGAGACACTACCTCTATGGAACGAAGTGTGTGGTTTTCACAGACCACAAAAGTCTCCAGCATATTCTCAATCAGAAGGAACTGAACATGAGGCAACGACGTTGGGTTGAACTCTTAAACGATTATGATTGCGAGATCCGCTACCAACCTGGTAAAGCGAATGTCGTAGCAGGTGCGCTTAGTCGAAAGGAACGAGTTAAGCTTCATTCTGTTCGAACTCTATCTGATATTCAATCTCGTGTTATTCAAACTCAACTATCTTGTGTGATCAATGACTTATTGAAATATGAGCTACCACTTCAACTTGAGCTTAAACTCGAAAGGAAAGACGATGGTTTACTCTATTTTGAGAATCGTTTGTGGATTCCAAATCAGGACGATCTTCGTACCTTAGTAATGGACGAATCTCACAAGTCTCGATATTCTATCCATCCTGGTGCTGATAAAATGTACAAGGATCTTCGTACTCAGTATTGGTGTCCTGGTATGAAGTAGGATGTTGCCTTGTATGTATCAAAATGCCTAACTTGTCTCAAAGTCAAGGCCGAACATCAACGACCTTCTGGTTTGCTTATACAACCAGAGATAGCGGTTTGGAAGTGGGAGAACATTGCAATGGATCTCATTACTAAGTTACCGTGTACGTCTAAAGGTCACGATGCTATTTGGGTTGTAGTTGATCGTTTGACAAAATCTGCTCACTTCTTACCAATCCGTGAGGATTTCTCTGCTGAAAAGTTGCCAAGATTTATGTAGATGAGATTATATCACGGCATGGTGTTCCTTTAAATATCATTTCCGATCGTGATGCTCGATTTTCATCTCATTTTTGGAAGACCATGCAATCTGCTTTAGGAACCCAACTGAATCTAAGCACTGCTTATCATCCCCAAACAGATGGTCAATCTGAGAGGACGATTCAAACTTTGGAGGATATGCTTAGAACATGCGTGATAGACTTTGGTGGTAACTGGGATTCTCATCTGCCCTTGATCGAGTTCTCATATAATAATAGTTATCATGCTAGCATTAAGATGGCACCATTCGAAGCTCTCTACGGTCGAAAATGTCGTTCACCCGACTGTTGGAATGAGATCGGTGAAGCTCAGCTTACTGGACCTGAGCTCATTCTGGAAACAACAGACAAAATCAAGAAAATCCACGATAATCTTGTGACCGCTAGAAGCCGTCAAAAGAGTTATGCAAATTTGGGATGCAGGCCCATGGAATTTCAAATCGGAGACCGTGTCCTACTAAAGGTGTCACCTTGGAAGGGAGTGGTGAGATTTGGAAAGAAAGGAAAACTTGCACCACGATATGTTGGACCATCTAAGATTGTTGAAAGAATTGGAAAGGTTGCCTATCGACTGGAGCTACCTCCAGAGCTTGGAAATGTTCACCCGACTTTTCACGTGTCCAATTTGCGAAAGTGTTTAGCTGATGCTGATCTTCACATTCCTCTCGACGCGATTCAAATTGATGAAACGATGCAGTTTGTCGAGAAACCCGTGGAGACAGTGGAACGTACATACAAACAGTTGAAGAACAAACGGATTCATTTGGTCAAAGTTTGCTGGGAATCCAAACGTGGCCCCGAGTTTACTTGGGAACGTAAGGACCAGATGAAGGCGAAATATCCGCATTTATTTTCACAAGAATCCTCTAAATAAAATTTCGGGACAAAATTTCCTAAAGTAGGGGAGACTGTGACAACTGTGCTCTGTGATCGATGTACAATGTAAAAAAATGTTGGTTATCAATAAAACGATGTGCTTTAGTGTTATTATATGTTTTTTGGTGTTATTATATGTGCAATTGTGTTTAATGATTTTACAATTTGATTCGAATTTGATTTCAAGCTTTAAATCACTTTCTGGAAGGTTATACGCAAACTGGTGCTTAAACGCAATCAGTTTAACACGACATACACTCCGGAACTGTGACGTAAGCCAAACATACCCTAAATATTCCTTACATAACTTAGAAATAAGTTTCGAAGGATTCGGTATGGCGAAAACATGTTTATTTGAACTAAAGAACTAATTACGACAAAACTGCGAAACGAACGTTGGTGACCGCCCGGATAATATTTATATCCCACAAATATTCTGTTGTGATTAAAATCTTATTTTAATCAGGTTCGTGTTGAAAAATAAATTAAAACGCTTAAAAACGTTATTTTTCAAGTTTAAGCGCGTACCGTGTGTTTCTGCGCGACACAGTGCTTTTACTGCGAAACACAGACAACGTAGCCAGTCTTGGCAACTGAAATTTATTTCTGTAATATTTTGGCAAGTTTATTTTTATAGAATAATAAAAATAATTTAGAACGCCATAAATCGGGATTTGAACGCTAGATAAAATACCCGGTACATAATTAAACACTTTAACGAAACGATACCCAACCAAACAACCGGACTTTACCCGGAACACAAAAATATTGTCAAACATATTGTTTTTTTTTTTTTTTTTTTTTCTGAACTAGTTATGGACCCCGAACACCATAACACATCATGAAAATATCTTGTAACCATACCCTAACTAATACTTGAATTTTTAACTTAATATCTAACTATTTAGTTAAAGCCTACACCTAGACCCCCCCCCCTCCTATAACCGGATTTTAGTGGCCCCCATGAAGATTTTAATTGATTATTTTATTCAAATGGTTGGATATCTAGTGAACACATTACCTAATGGCTATTAGTGAATTGGATTATAAGTAAATTCAAGAGTAAACCCTTCTCTCACTTACAACCATCACAACATCAAGCTTTCCTCTCTTCCTTCTCCCTTGCTTTCGGCAGCCATCACTAACCACCATAACACCACCATCAAGCCACTTTCTAGTCATTTTTCACATACACAAAGGTGCTAGAGACCGAACAAGTAAGCGTGGTGTACTCGGAAGCTCAAGGACCGCTCTCGTTTTCTTTTATCCACCACTTTTCTACAATCAAACTCCCCTAGCCTTGTGCTAGTGGTAAGCACTTAGATCCTTGCATTTTACATGATTTTTGAGTGGTTAATGAAGTTTAAACATAAAAAAGATAGAAAGTCTAAAGAACTTAAACAAGTCTTGAACATCATCTAACATATGATAAAGTAGTGTTAAAATGATGATGAAATATGATAATGCGTGATAAATCTGAAATATATAAGTGATAATCTGCTGTAAGTATTGTTATGATCGCTAAACATGTTAACGGAATCAATCAAACACACTTTATAATGTTAAAAGACTGAAAACAGAAAGCTGTTTAGTGATTATAGCCAACTTCAGTTGGCTGTAACCAGACCGTAACTTAATGAAAAATGTATTTTCTGAAGTCTGGATTTATATATTATGAAATACGGTTCTAATAGCACTGGAATCATAATTTTTGGACTCCGTTTACTAATTTTAAAGTGCCATTTTGTAACAGCAGCTAGAGCTGCATTTTTGGTGCTGAAAATATGCGTCCTGTTTTTAGTCATAACTTGAATTCTGTGTAGAGTTACATCATGAAATTTGTACTGTAGATGACCACCGATGTATTTGTAATTTTCTCACTGGAATTTTGTAAATCGGACTCTCGATGAATTTTAAATAAATTATTCCGTGGACTGCAGTCAGAAAAAGATAAATCTGATTTCAGTCCGGAAAATGAATTTTTATATAATATTCGTAACGCACTGGACCCTGATATTTTTACACAATAATATACGTATCGTTTAAGACATTATGAAAAAATTTGGGAATTTTTGGAATAAGTTAACTATTTTATTTAAATGTCCGAAAACAGAACAGTTTCAAATATATTAAAACAGAAATGACATAAGTAGCATTTTGCATGTCGAAGCGTGGGTTTTGATTATTAAAATCATTCTTATTTAATTTAGGGTGGATAAACAATTTGAGGGATTGTGTTAACATTTAAAAACGCACCCGAAGGTGAGTACATAGTCCCCTATTTTACTATTTTCAATTGTTTTGGGGTGATTCATATGTATCTAAACGATTTCGATGTTTTAACGTTGGTTTCAAAACGAGTAAGATGGTTTATACAAAACTAAAAACAATTTCAATGATGTGAACGAACTTGTGGTTGTAGATACATAACGAATGACATTCATTAATTTCGGCCAAACCGACCAGTATTAGGTTATGGTACCATAGGATCCGACAAATCCCGTTATTAGACTGGACCCATGGTTATGTGTGGGTTTAGTGGGTAACGACTGAACCTGATGATTGTTAACTTACCCTTTGGTGGTTTGTTAATACGAGAACGAGTGGAACGATGAACGAGTCACAAAGGTTTGAATGTTATTAGCAAGACGACCAAAAGTAGTTTTCACAATTAAAACGAGAACGATTGGGAACGAGAACGATATTAAACGATTGTACGATTTTTGAACGATTATGAATGATTTAAACAAATGAACGATGATCTATAATGAGAACGAGTTAAACGATGTCGCACAACGATGTTTACAAAACTATATAAACCATACGAGTTTTATTACGAAAACGATTTACGATTTGGTTTACAAAAACAAATGTTTTGGGTTAAGATTCATGGCATTGAGGTTTATAAACTATAACCAAACTGTTTTGATTTGGTTATTCATTTTACGATACAAACATTTTACAAAACAAGGTTTTATAATGTCGATTAACGAAGTTGTACGAGTTATTTCGACATGCAAACGAGCCATGAATCTGACACTCTCACAAAACCTATGTACTCGCCAGCATTTCTTGCTGACTTTGTTTTTACATATGTTTCAGGTGATGTTGCTTGATGTTGATTGCGAATAGGATGCATGCTCACCTAGGATTGGACGAGGCCTTAGTGATTTAATAACGATGATAGACTATGTTTGACTTGTTTGTTTAACTTAAGACAATGTTTAATATTTAATAAAACGAGACTCTTTGTATCCATGGTTTGAAACAATAATTCTGTTACAACACTCCCCGGCGTTTCTGCCACGGTTTGTTGTTTTACGTGGTCGGGGTGTGACACCAAGCTCGGATGTTCATCAAGGAGACTTCATACCAATGCAGACCATTGCTTCCTCTGGTCCTTCAATCATACCAAAGTCCCGTCAATATGGATTCACATCTGGAATTCCAAACATGAATTCTATGGGAGGTAACACTTTTAATAATTCATATAACACAAACCATGGCTCTATGCAGGATACATGTATCAATCAGGCTATGGCCAGGGAGTTACAGAAGCTCAAGGATATGATATCCAGCGTACCAGGAGTGGTTAAACCCATTCCTGAAATTGCAGATGGTAGCCATAGGATATCTCGCTTTGCACCACCTATTTGTGATGCTGATATACCCAAGAGGTTCCAAATACCAACTATGAAGCTATATGATGGTTCAACGGATCTAGAGGAACATGTAGCATAATACAGGGAGAGGATGGAGATCAATCCAATTCCTGAGAGGTTAAAAGAAGCATGTCTATGCAAGGGTTTTGGATCCACACTCACAGGATCTGCTCTTAAATGGCTGCTAAGTCTTCCCCCTTACTCTATTACTTCATTTGCCAATCTAGTTAATTTGTTTAATAGTCAATTCTCTTGTAGTAGAAAATTTGAATGATTAACTAGTGATCTATATAGAGTAACACAAGGTCAAAATGAATCACTTAGAGATTATATCACTAAATTTAGCAAAGAATCCTTAGATATCCTTAACCTGGATATAGCTACGGCTGTAGAAGCCTTTAAAATGGGATTGCTTAGGTTTCCTTATTCTATGATGATCTTGTCATGACCCCATGCAGGAATCTTGATGAAGTAAGAACCAGGGCCCTTAGGTTCATCCGCCTAGAGGATGACAAAAGGATCCAGGAGAGATTGACAGGATCCTCCAAACAGGAGAAGCAAGGATCCTACTTTAAGAATAACAAGTTCAAGTCCTACAACAAGTCTGACAACCAGAATGTGCATGCAGTGGATCAGGAAGAGGATGATGAGGATTATCCTCCCATTTCTGAATACTGTTTTTCTGTTGATAACAATGAACTAATCCTTGCAATGCAGAATCTAGGTGAAAAAGCTAGGTGGCCGAGAAAAAGTGATAAACCAGCTGCTACAAAAGATAAGTCCAAGTGGTGTGCATATCATGAGGATTTCGGGCATCTCACTGAAGAGTGTATTGCAATTAGAAAGGAAATTGGTTACTAGTTAAGCAAGGGGCATTTGAAAGAGCTTTTGGGACGAAAGAAGTCAAGGATCCAGGATCCTGAAAGGATCCCGAAAAAGGCTCCTGCTCCTCCAGCAGATGCACAAGTTATAAACTTCATATCCGACAGATCAGACATTTGTGGGACTTCCTTTTCAGCAGCCAAAAGACAAGCC
Organism: Helianthus tuberosus; assembly: GCA_030545235.1. Taxonomy (NCBI): domain Eukaryota; kingdom Viridiplantae; phylum Streptophyta; class Magnoliopsida; order Asterales; family Asteraceae; genus Helianthus; species Helianthus tuberosus. Next base: position 65,715 of record JARYGA010034299.1, on the reverse strand, counting down.
AAGGAAACCAAGATGGATAATGGAGACAGACCCATTCGGACGTCCACTGTCACCGAGGATAAGATCATAACTTTTGATGAGGATGATCGTCTTGATGTTCAGGATCCTCATCATGATGGTCTTGTTATTAACCTGTTTATTTCTAATCATTTTGTTCGCAGGATCCTTATAGATGGAGGAAGCTATGTGAATATCATTCAGCTTGATGTCCTCGAGAAGATGAATATCCTGGAGTTTGATATTGTCCCAAGATCCTCAGTCCTTGTGGGATTCAGTGGGGAAACCAAGAACACACTGGGGGACATCAAACTCCCTATCTATATTGAAGGACTCCATTCTTATCAGAAGTTTTGTGTTATAGATTGCTTATCTTGTTGTAATGTTATCCTTGGTAGGCCATGGATACATGACATGAAGGCAGTCCCATCTACTTATCATCAGTGCGTGAAGCTTCCTAGTCCATGGGGGTGGTGAAAATTGAGAGTGATCAACAAGAAGCTAAGAATTGCTATACCTCATCAATGAAGCCAGCCTCAAGACCAAGGGAGCAATAGCAATTAAAGTATCCTTCAAGAGATGTCTTGGAGGCAAGAGAGCAGGATGTAAAGGAAATCCTCATGGATCCTCATGATCCTGAATCCAAGATCTTCATAGGATCAGGGATCCTTAGCGACATTGAACAGGATCTAGTATCCTTCCTTAAAAGAAGGAAAACTACCTTTGCCTGGAAGCATGAGGATATGACAGGTATATCTAAGGATATAATTACTCATAAGCTTGGCATTGACAGGTCATTCAAGCCTATTCATCAAAAAAGAAGGAAGTTTGCACCTGAAAGGAATGCTATTATCCAGGAGGAGGTAGATAAATTACTTCGGGCAGGTATGATAAGAGAGGTTAAGTATCCAAGGTGGCTAGCCAATGTGGTTTTTGTTCAAAAGAAAAATGGAAAGTGGAGGGTATGTGTCGATTTTACTTATTTAAACAAGGCATGTCCCAAGGATCCTTTCCCATTACCCCACATTGACTCCATGGTGGATGCTACCGCGGGTCATGAGTTGTTGACTTTTATGGATGCTTTATCTGGATTTCAACAAATTCAGATGGAACCATCTGATCAAGAGGATACAGCGTTTATGGCCCCAACTGGTATATATTGTTATATTGCTATTCCATTTGGACTAAGGAATGCATGTGCTACTTATCAAAGGCTAGTCAATATGATGTTCAAGGAACAAATTGGACACACTATGGAAGTATATATAGATTACATGGTGGTTAAGTCCAAGAAAGCTGAGGATCACCTTAAAGACTTGGAGGAAGCATTCAATATCCTTGATAAATTTAATATGAAACTAAATCCTTCCAAGTGTCATTTTGGTGTTAAATCAGGTAAATTCTTAGGCTATATGGTGAAAAAAAGGGCCATTGAAGCAAGTCCAGAGCAGATTAAGGATGTGCAAAGATTGACAGGCAGGATTGCAGCCTTGAACAGGTTCATATCCAAAGCCTCAGAAAAGTGCAAGGAATTCTATGACATCCTAAGGAAGAACAAGAAATTTGAATGGACTGAGAAGCATGAAAGTGCCCTCAAAGCCCTTAAGGATTACCTATCCTCAGCCCCCGCCTTGATGAAACCAGAAAAGGGGGATATATTATCCTTATACCTAGCAGTATCCTCAAAAGCAGTAAGTGCGGTCCTTGTTAAGGATCACCAAGGTACACAACATCCTGTTTATGATAAGTAAGAGTTTACTTGATGCTGAATCCAGGTATTCACACTTAGAGAAACTTATCCTTGCATTAATTATGGCATCTACTAAATTAAGACATTATTTTGAGACTCATGCAATTATTGTTAAGACTAATTTTCCAATTAAGAATGTTCTCAGGAAACCTGAAATGTCAGGAAGGATGGCTAAGTGGGCAGTGAAGCTTAGTGCTTATGATATAAGATATGAGCCTAGAACTACCATTAAATCCCAGGCCTTAGCTGACTTTGTGGCAGATTTTATTAGTGACTTGCAAAAGGAAGCCGAGTTAGAGGTCCAACAGCTAAAAGAAACTAAGGATCCTTGGATACTCTTCACTGATGGTGCTTCTAATGTTAAAGGAACAGGGCTTGGAATACTACTAAAATTACCACAGGGGGACATAATACCCCACTCCATAGCTTGTGAATTTCGAACTACCAACAATGAGGCTGAATATGAAGCCTTGATAGCTGGTTTGCAAATTGCCAAGCATATGAGGATCAGGTATCTTGAGGTACATGTAGATTCATTATTGATCACTAATCACTTTAATGAATCCTATGCTGTTAAAGGTGAAAAGCTAATCAAATATTTAGAGATAGTCAAAGAATTGGCACTCTCTTTTGTTTCCTTTAGTTTGACACAGGTACCAAGGGAAGAGAATGCAGAGGCTGATGCATTAGCCAACCTAGGATCATCCTTGAAGATCCTGGAGGATATCAAGATCCCTATTATCCACATCCTGACCCCTGCTATCGAGGATCATGTAGCTATGGAGATAGGAGAGGATTCTGCAATCATCCCTAGTGATGATACTCAATCTCATTCAGGATCATGGATCCTTCCAATCATGAGATACATACAACATGGAGAGATTCCTACAGGAGAAAACCCCAGGGCTTTCAAAATCATGGTATCTCAATTTACAATATTGAATAACATGTTGTATAAACGATCTCTTGCAGGTCCATATCTAAGATGAATTGAGGATCCTGAAATCCAAGAAGTCCTAAAGGATTTCCATGAAGGAGATTGTGGAAACCACATTGGGGGCAGAGCATTGTTCTCAAGGATCCTGAGGACAGGATACTATTGGCCTACTATGAAGAAGGATGCTGTGGAATATGCCAGGAAATGTGATCCTTGTCAGAGACACAGTAATATCCTTCATCAACCAGCAGAACATTTGCATCCTATATCCTCTTCTTGGCCATTTATGAGATGGGGAATGGATATAGTTGGTAAGCTTCCTAAGGCACCTGGTGGAAAAGTATTCATGCTTGCTATGACTGATTACTTCTCCAAGTGGATAGAGGCTGAAGCCTTTGCTCAAGTCAGAGAAAAGGAAGTGATATCCTTTATTAAAAGAAATATTATTACTAGATTTGGTATCCCTTCTGAAATTGTTTGTGATAATGGATCCCAATTTATTGGGAGTAGAACTACTAACTTTTGTGACAGTTGGGGAATTAAGATGATAACATCAACACCAGTCCATCCACAAGCTAATGGTGAGGCAGAATCATCCAATAAGATCATCATCAACAATTTGAAGAAAAAGCTTGGATCCAAGAAGGGAAAGTGGGCAGAAGAACTACCTTCTGTACTATGGGCTGATAGGACAACTCCCAAGAATGCCACTGGCCAAACTCCATTTTCCTTGGTATTTGGGGCAGAATCAGTGATCCCTACAGAGATGGTGGTTCCTATTGCAAGAACAAGCATTCGTGATCCTGAATAAAATGCTGAAAACTTGGTTCAAGATTTGGATACTATAGAAGAACTCAGGGATTTGGCAAGGATAAGGATGGCCAGTTATCAACAAAGGATGGCTGGAGCTTACAAAAAAAATGTCAGAATCAGGAAATTCCAAGTTGGTGATATCGTGTTAAGGAAAGCATTTCAGAATACCACCAATCCTGCTAATGGAAAGTTGGCACCAAAATGGGAAGGCCCATATTTGATTGAAGCTGAGGCAGGAAAGGGGGCATATCGATTGCTAACAATGGAAGGTGATTTGCTACCAAGAGCTTGGAATGCTGTCCACTTGAAAAAATACTTCATGTGATAAGGATCCATGATCCTTACCTGACAAGTATCCTTGAAGGATCCTTACAGGACAGGTGATCCTCATTCTGGTAATATTCTGATCTCAAACTATTTCATTCTTTAATTATCTTATATAAGGATAAGGATCCTGCATCCTTTATCCTCCTTTCACTTGATTCTGAGCTTTCAAGGTTCAGGTATCCTTAACAAAGGATTGGGTATCCACAAAAGTATCCAGTTATTTGGGCTTGACCCCAGTTATTTGGGCTTGACCCCAGTTTGGGCCTGTCCCCAGTTTCGCCAGTAGCGCACGATGATCCTGGTACAGTTCATGGCAATGGGACCAGTACTCGCTTTAGGGGCTGACAATTTCATTGTACTGGCTGTATTCGGGATCCTACGTATAATGGTAGACGTAACATACATCCGTTCCTAAGGTTTCTAACGTTTTCACGTTAGCAAAGGTTTTGGCATTTTCATGTCACTAAGTTTGGATAGTCGCCAGTGAGGGCCATACTCCAGTTTACACACGATCTTTGGGCTTGTCCCCAGTTATCCTTTGGGCTTGTCCCCAGTTATCCTTTAGGCTTATCCCCAGTTATCCTTTGGGCTTGTCCCCAGAATTGTTGGGCTTGTCCCCAGTTACTAACTTTTATCTTATATTGGCTTAGTCCCAAGTTGTATTCTATTTCAGGCTTTTGAAGCTAAACGACTAAGGATCCTTGATCCTTACCTTCTACTAAGGTTTGTCTTTTGGTTATCCTGATTATAAGTGTTAAAGGTTAGGATCCTAACTTGGATTCTCAGGTATGATCCTTAAGTGCTTTGATTTTATTTATTATTTATCTGAGTGACCCTTATCCTTTGACAACTGAACTTATGGTCCTTCAACTACACTACTTTTCAGAACTTGTCGACTATAGGATATGTGATCCTTGATCATATCCTAAACTTTTTGAGGATATTAATCAAATTTTTTCCTCTTTACCTAATAAATTCAGACAAAATATATATCACAACAATTGAAAAGTAAAGTATTCACAAGGATAACAACACGGGAAATAGCCAAAAAGTTAAGGTTTTATTTATTAACAAAACATTGAACCCTTCAAGGTTGTCAAAATTGCCAACCCACGTTTCTACCAGCAAAACTTGGCCCGTCCACATGGGTTGGCAAAGGGTGTCCTTTGTTAACCGGTATTAAGAGTGCAGGAAATAAAAGATGGCAGGATAACAAGTGGCTTCATCCCCCAAACAAAGGATCCATCCACCACCTATTATCCTACCTATTGTCTGAGGATCCATGATCCATAACCCTAGAAACTATTGTTCAAATACAACCCAAGATTGTTTCGAAACACCATAACCAAAATAAAACTACCAAGTCCTAAAAAATGGGCTCTGGCCGCGTCTAGAAATATCCATCATCGCCCATTTCAGCAGCTTACACCTTTGTTGCATCACCATCACCTTCACCAGCTCCTCCAGCTCCAGCATCACCCGCATGATCCTTCATCCCACTGCTGCCAGCCTCAATTGCTAAGACCTCACCAGCCTCTTCTTCATCGTCCGGCTCAGCCAATCTAGCCTTCCAGCCCTCTACGTCCCAGTTGCTCTTGTCAAAGTCAGGATCCAGAGCTTCTTGGGCCATCTGCAACTGGGTTTTGTACATAGCAATGGCAGCGGAGACTTTGGCATCATTCGTGATTTCAGCCTTCTCTTGGTCAGCAGTGATGTGAGCTAGGACAAGTTCCCTCTTTACCAGATTGACATCATTTTCGAGGGAGGCAATCCTCTGATCCTTGGCTAGCATGATCTTCTGGAGGTCCAAACACTTTTGCTCAGCCTCTTCAACACTGCCTACGTAGTCCTCGATTTCAGCAAATTTCTGCAAAAAAGACAATGTAAAGTTTAGGATCACATGATCCTCAAATGGGCAAGATAACTAAGCTAAGTCAGTGATCCTTACATCGGCAAAGTACTCAAGGAACTGGTGGCGGATTAGAGGCAGGCCTTCTAGATTGTCAGCATCAGAGGCTTTCCTCTTCCTTTCCTTGGAAGTAGTAGGCTTGGGGATGGCAGTACTTGGGCTAGCAGCAGCCTTTTTCTTCCCAGACCTGGGACCAACAGTGGTGAGATCGGTAACACTGAAACGGGTAGCAGACTTCGATGATTTTCCAGTACCTACACATCCAAAACAGATAAGTATCCTTATTTCATTTTTATTTAAACATTTAGTTATGCACAAAATGGGATACTTACTTGACATCGTAACGGAGCCTGAGGATACTTCCTGAGAATCCTGGGTATTTGCTTGAAATGTTCTTATTGCAGGATCAAGCCTCCGGAAAGAAGCAAGCCTTTCCTTCGTTGCAGGTGTTGTGATAATGTGTGAAACGGTAATAGCTGCAAAATAGAAATGAAGAAGTCAGTGATCCTTAGTGGAGACAGGGTATCCTATGATCCTTCTATAAGGATCCTCTATCCTACCATGAGTAACCCATTTTCTTGGAAGATCCTTCCCATCAGGGATAGAATCCCTTCTGACAAAGAAGAATTGCCTCTTCCAGTTGGTGTCATTCTTAGTGGTTTTAAAGATGGGGCGTTCTTCACCGGGTTTGTGTTTGAATAGATATCGATGAGATCCATGGCTTACAAGATCGTACATCTCTGCTAACTCCGACATTCCCAGATCAATACCTTCTTGCTCAATGATTCTTTCAAGGGTATACAAGACCCTCCACATCATTGGCATCGCTTGGATGTAGGAGATACCGGTGAGAGAGAAGAAGGATTGGGTGAAATCAGGAAAAGGATACGAGTATCCTATCGTAAATGGGGTGACTGGAAAAGCAACCCAGGTTTCAGAAACATAGTCACTCAGGACGGTGGGATCAAAAGCTTTGAAGACGGTGTTCGCAGGAAAACAATGGTGGATCCTGTCTATCTACGGATCAGTAAAACAACATCGTTCCTTCGCAGAACCTTCGATGATCCCTTAGCTTTTCAAAGGACTGTCCTTTTTGTATCCTTAGCCGGTGAGGATCTCAGCATCATCTTGGTCATAATGATGGTGAAGAAGAAGAAACAGAATGAGAAGATGAAGAGAGAAAGGAAAGAGAAGTACCTGATCAAGTCTTCGAATGAGGATTTAAAGGATGAAACGCACGAATTTAAATGCTTCCTAACCCTTATCTCTAACTTCAATTTAAAATGATAATTTTGCAGGATAGTCACTTCACTGATGTCATGTTGGCAACGGCTAGTCAGGATTCAACGGCTATATATCCGTTGCTTTGTTAAGGATAAGAACGAGAAAATATAACTCGTTTATTTACACATTACTCCTTATATTTTGGGGGCAATTGTTAGGGGAGGATTTTTCAATGATCAGTAATCCTCAATTACTATTGGGCTTAAGGATCCTCAATTCTGTCTGAACTAGTGATCCTCAGAGAGTATTGTAGGATCAGGATCCAGGATCATCATAAGGATCCTTACACTAACGATTGTCTGCTTTGAATATGATGTTGTTTTGCAGGGGTACGAGCTTGGACTTGGTCTTGGCGATATTCCTGGAGCATATTCCCTATCTATTCCGCACGTGCTTGACTAATATGGACGTTATGGAGTTCGTGGGAGACTTGCATGAAATGCGGATAGTTAGCTAGCTTAGATATTTTCCATTTTTAAAAGGGGATAGCGAGCTAAATTAGAACACGGGGCTATTTTTAGCTTAACACACACACTCGCAACTGCTCTCATCAGCTCTCGACAGTTTACTTGGCGATTACACACTTTTTTGCACATTACACTTTAGTGATCCTTGTAACTAGCTCGCTATCATCCAAAGTTGTAATACCTTGTTTGTTTAATCTGAGTTGGTGATCGGTAGTTTCCATCACCCGAGGTTTTTTATGCCGGAGATCAACTCTTGATCAAGGGCTTTTTCCTAGTATAAATCTTTGTGTCACTTGTTCATTACATTTCTGAGTGATCCTTAGCATTGTTCATTGATTAAAGCATCACACCTCACAACAGAAAGTTTGGTTTCATTATCTTAGCTTGATTTTTTACCAAAACAGGTTGGGGTGCGGGTGGAGTCGTGGTTTGGCTGGACTGGCTTCTTTCATCTGGCGGTAATGGAGCCTCCTCGGGACCCAAGGTTCGATTTCTTAATGTGATGAGATGTACTTGTGCTTTTGGGTTGGTTTCAGTATTGCTAGGTAACGCGCCTTGTGGTCTCTCGGAGAAATTTTGAGCTACTTGATTTAATTGTTTTTCAATGTTTTGAATGCTAGCTTGTTGATATCTAAAATTTGATTCCAATTGCTAAAATCGATCCGAGTTTTTCTTTTCGGTGTCAGAGATGAGGCGAGATACAGTATCTTCAAGCCTTTCTCGTCCACCTTGTTGTTGAGAAAAGTTTTGTGGTTGTTGAAAGTTAGTTCGTTGGTTTTGTTGGTTACTACTATTGCCGGGATCTCTCCAACCAAGGTTTGGGTGGTTACGCCATCCTTGGTTGTAGGTACTCGTTGGAGGACCCGACGGCCTAGGTCTGTTATCAATGTGGTTTACCGTTTCCGTTTGTTCATCTAATTCTTTCATACAACTCCAATTTTCATGTGGCCCACCACACCCTTCACAAGACATAACCGAAACTGTTTTTGTCATTTCAATTTTTTTGATTTTTGAAGAAAGGGCTTCGATTTGGGCTTATAAAGAAGTGCTTTCATCAACCTTATGGGCGCCGGGGCAATAGTTTTATTGCCTCGGGGAGTGTGCCATTGAAAATTGGTTTGAGCAATTTCCTCAATTTGATTATATATTTCATTTGGGCGACGATTACCTAAAAGTCCCTCGGAGCTAGAATCAAGTGTCTGTCTTGTGTGTGGCAACAACCCATTGTAGAAAGTGGATACTTGTTGCCATACCGCAAGACCGTGATGTGGACACTTTCTTAGTAGCTCCTTGAAACTTTCCCAAGTTTCATATAAGGATTCCCCATCCTCTTGTGATTATGTATTAATTTCAGTATTTAATTTAGCCGTTTTAGCAGGAGGGAAATACTTATATAGAAACTTTTGGGCTAGTTCATCCCAGGTGTTTACCGAGCCAACTGGGAGGGTGTTAAGCCAAGCCTTAGCTCGGTCTTTTAGTGAAAATGGAAACATCCGAAGGCGAATGGCGTCGTTTGACGCTCCATTGATCCGAAAGGTATCACATATTTCTAAGAAATTAGTAATATGTAGATGGGGATCCTCGTCCGCAAGCCCATGGAAGGTTGCGGAGTTTTGAAGCATTTGTATCAAATGCGGCCAGAGTTCGAAGTTATTGGCTTCGACATTTGGTGCATTGATAGCGGCGCCGAGATTACCTACAGTGGGTTGTAGGTAATCCATGAGGGTACGTTGATCCGCCATTGGAAGTGGGTCCCCCGAAACTTTATCTTGGTTTTTAGCTTTAAGTCTTTTTCTGAGAAAGCGTTCGGGTTCTTCTAGAGGTTCTTTTATGTCTCTACTAGAACTGGAGCTCATGCACTATGTAGGAAGTTCAAATGTGGCGCCTGGGTTCCAAGTCCTGCAACGAAAACAGAGAAGAACGTTGGTCAGAAGGTTCACCACGGCCCCGTGTTCAGCGAACACGACCCGTGGTCGGAAGTACAGTGATTGTTTTCCGGATCCCTGTTACTGGGAGTTGGGCATGGCCCCGTGTTGCACCGACACGGCCCCGTGTTCAGTCCTCTGTAACTCGGAAAATAAAAACTGCCAGTAACAAGACCAGACACGGCCCGTGTCCGACCAGGCACGACCCGTGCTTAGCTCTGCAGAAGCTGAAAAACTAAAAAAAAAATCCTAAAAATAAATGAAAAATAAGAAAAACGATTAGGCCGCTGATTATTAACTTTCTTAAAATCCTTGTGTCCCCGGCAACGGCGCCAAAAACTTGATGTGCGTTAGGTGTATATCTAGGTTTAAGTATATTTTAAGCCCTTTTACACTTTCTTTAGCCAAGTTTTAAATTTATAAAACACGATATTTACTAACACTAAACACACATATGGGCAAGTGCACCCATTGTGAGAGTTGTATAGTGTTGGTAAGTGTTAGGGGAGGATTTACAAATGATCAGTGATCCTCAATTACTGTTGGGTTTCGTGATCCTCACTTCTGTTAGAATTGGTGATCCTCAGAAGTATTGCAGGATCAGGATCATGGATCATCTTTAGGATCCTTATACTAACGATTGTCTACTTTGAATATGATGTTGTTTTGCAGGAGTACCAGCTTGGACTTGGTCTTGGCGATATTCTTGGAGCATATTCCATGACTTATTCCGCACGTGCTTACCTGAAGTGGACGTTATGGAGTTCGTGGGGGACTTGCATGAATTGCGGAATGTTTGTTAGCTTAGATATTTTCCATTTTTAAAAGGGGTAGCGAGCTAAATAGAAAACACTTGGATATTTTTGGCTACACACACACTAACAACTGCTCTCACCAGCTCTCGGCAATTCGCTTAGCAATTTCATACACTTTTCATATACCTTTTGCACGTTACACTGTAGTGATCCTTGTAATTAGCTCGCTATCATCCGAAGTTGTAACACTTTTCTTATTTAATTTGAGTTGGTGATCGGTAGTTTCCATTATCCGAGGTTTTTTATGCCGGAGATCATTCATTGATCAAGGGCTTTTTCCTCGTATAAATCTTTGTGTCACTTGTTCATTACATTCTAGAGTGATCCTTAGTGTTGTTCATTGATTCAAGCGTCATACCTCACAACAGAAAGTTTGGTTGCATTATCATTGCTTGATTTTTGACCAAAACAGTTTGGCGCCCACCATGGGGCAATTGGTGCTTCATTCCTAAGAAGATTCATACCTTTGTTGTCATTTCGGTTCACAACAACAAGGCAGATGGCTTCTTCAGCGAAGAACACTTCAAACTTAATGCCGTCATTCAGTTCTTCACAAGGCGTTCCTCCTTTGCCTCCACCACCTTCTGGATCCCAGAAGAATGCTGAGAATGCTACGAAGAAACAAACCTCCATTTTCACAAAACCACCAACTTCTTCTGTACTAATCCTACTACTAATGATCTTTATGCTCTGATTTTGCAGATGAGGAATCATGCACAAGAGCAGGACAAAACCAACGAAAGGATCCTCCGGGAAATCGATGAGATCAAGAAACAGAAGAAATCAGTGGAGGATCACTCCCCTCTGACGCCAAGATCGCTGAACTTCGACACTCCAGTCATAACTTCCCAACACTCAGCAGTTCCGGACGTACAGTACTTGGGTGAATTACCAGGAAGGCGTTATGGAACAACAACTATGAGTCAGGCATTTGGCTCTCACTTCCAGCCTCAAGGATTCTCTTCTCAACCATCAGGATCCTCTTCTCAGCATCAGGGATACTTCACGTCAGGAGGATATTTGGGAATGCATACAGTTCAAGGATCCTCCCCTATCCCAAGATCCTCTCTGGTTCCAGGATCCTTTCAGGTTCGAGGATCATCTCAACTTCAAGGATCCAACGTCCTTCAGGATCAAGGATTCTTGAGAAGTATGCAGCCTCAGAGCTCGGACGTTCATCAAGGAGACTTCATACCAATGCAGACCATTGCTCCCTCTGGTCCTTCAATCATGCCAGAGTCTCGTCAATATGGATTCACATCCCCAATTCCAAACACGAATCCTATGGGAGGTAACACTTTTAATAATTCATATAACACTAACCATGGCTTAATGCCGGATACAGGTATTAATCAGGCTATGGCTAGAGAGCTACTGAAGCTTAAGGATATGATATCCAGTGTACCGGGAGTGGTTAAACCCATTCCTGAAATAGCAGATGGTAGCCATAGGATATCTCATTTTGCACCACCCTTATGTGATGTTGAGATACCTAAAAGATTCCAGATACCATCTATGAAGCTGTATGATGGTTCGACGGATCCACAGGAGCATGTAGCTCAATACAGGGAGAGGATGGAGATCAATCCAATTCCTGAAAGGTTAAAAGAAGCATGTCTATGCAAGGGATTTGGATCCACACTTACAGGATCTGCTCTTAAATGGCTACTAAGTCTCCCCCCTTACTCTATTACTTCATTTGCTAATCTAGTTAATTTGTTTAATAGTTAATTCTCTTGTAGTAGAAAATTTGAACGATTAACTAGTGATCTATATAGGGTAACACAAGGTCAAAATGAATCACATAGAGATTACATCACTAAGTTTAGTAAAGAATCCTTGGATATTCCTAACTTGGACATTGCTACGGCTGTAGAAGCCTTTAAAATGGGATTACTTAGGGATTCATTAATCTATGATGATCTTGTAATGACACCTTGCAGGAATCTTGATGAAGTAAGAACCAGGGCCCTTAGGTTCATCCGTCTAGAGGATGACAAAAGGATCCAAGATAGATTGACAGGATCCTCAAAACAGGAGAAACAAGGATCCTACTTCAGGAACAATAAATCCAAGTTCTACAATAAGTCTGATAACCAGAATGTGCATTTAATGGAACAAGAAGAGGATGATGAGGATTATCCTCCTATTTCTGAATACTGTTTTTCTGTTGATAACAATGAACTAATCCTCGCAATGAAGAATCTAGGTGAGAAAGCTAGGTGGCCAAGGAAAAGTGATAAACCAGCCGCTACAAAGGATAAGTTCAAGTGGTGTGCATATCATGAGGATTTTGGGCATCTCACTGAAGAGTGTATTGCACTAAGAAAGGAAATTGGCTACTTGTTGAGCAAGGGGCATTTGAAGGAACTCTTGGGACGGAAGAAGTCAAGGATCCAGGATCCTGAAAGGATCCCGGAAAAGGCTCCCGCTCCTCCAGTAGATGCACAAGTCATAAACTTCATATCCGGTGGATCAGACATTTGTGGTACTTCCTTTTCAGTAGCAAAAAGACATGCTAAGGAAACCAAGATGGATAATGGAGACAAACCTGTCCGGACCTCCGTTGTCACCCAGGATAAAGTCATAACTTTTGACGAGGATGATCGTGTTGACGTCCAGGATCCTCATCATGATGGTCTTGTAATTACATTATTTATTTCTAACCACTTTGTTCGCAGGATCCTTATAGATGGAGGAAGCTCTGTAAACATCATTCCGCTTGATGTCCCCAAGAAGATGAATATCCCAGAGTCTGATATTATCCCAAGATCCTCAGTACTTGTGGGATTCAGTGGAGAAACTAAGAATACATTGGGGGACATCAAACTCCCAATCTATATTGAAGGATTGCATTCTTATCAAAAGTTTTGTGTTATAGATTGCTTATCATGTTGTAATGTTATCCTTGGCAGGCCATGGATACATGACATGAAGGCAGTCCCATCCACCTATCATCAATGTGTAAAGCTTCCAAGTCCTTGGGGAGTGGTGAAAATTGAGAGTGATCAACAAGAAGCTAAGAATTGCTATATCTCATCAATGAAGCCAGCTTCAAGACCAAGGGAGCAATAGCAATTAAAGTATCCTTCAAGAGATGTCTTGGAGGCAAGAGAACAGGATTTGAAGGAAATCATCATGGATCCTGAGGATCCTGAATCCAAGATCTTCAAGGATCAGGGATCCTTAGCGACATCGAACAGGAGCTAGTATCCTTCCTTAAGAGAAAGAAATCCACCTTTGCCTGGAAACATGAAGACATGACAGGTATATCTAAGGATATAATTACTCATAAACTTGGCATTGACAGGTTATTCAAGCCTATACATCAAAAGAGGAGGAAGTTTGCACCTGAAAGGAATGCTATTATTCAGGAAGAGGTAGATAAGCTATTTCGAGCAGGTATGATAAGAGAGATTAAGTATCCAAGATGGTTAGCCAATGTGGTTGTTGTTCAAAAGAAAAATGGAAAGTGGAGGGTATGTGTCGATTTTACTGATTTAAACAAGGCATGTCCCAAGGATCCTTTCCCATTACCCCACATTGACTCCATGGTGGATGCTACCGCGGGTCATGAGTTGTTGACTTTTATGGATGCTTCATCTAGATTTCAACAAATTCAGATGGAACCATCTGATCAAGAGGATACAGCCTTTATGACCCCAACTGGTATATATTGTTATATTGCAATGCCATTTGGACTAAGGAATGCAGGTACTACATACCAAAGGCTTGTCAATATGATGTTCAAGGCACAAATTGGACACACTATGGAAGTCTATATTGATGACATGGTGGTTAAGTCCAAGAAAGCTGAGGATCACCTTAAAGACTTGGAGGAAGCATTCAATATCCTTGATAAATTTAATATGAAACTAAATCCTTCCAAGTGTCATTTTGGTGTTAAGGCAGGTAAATTCTTAGGATATATGGTGACAAAGAGGGGCATTGAAGCAAGTCAAGAACAAATCAAGGCTATTGTGAATATCAAATCTCCTGCCAATGCTAAGGATGTACAAAGATTGACAGGCAGGATCGCAGCCTTGAACAGATTCATATCCAAATCCTCAGAAAAGTGCAAGGAATTCTATGACATCCTGAGGAAGAACAAGAAATTTGAATGGACTGAGAAGCATGAAAATGCCCTTAAAGCTCTTAAGGACTACCTATCCTCAGCCCCGACCTTGATGAAACCAGAAAAAAGGGGATGTATTATCCTTGTACCTACCAGTATCCTCAAAAGCAGTAAGTGCGGTCCTTGTTAAGGATCACCAAGGTACACAACATCCTGTTTATTATGTAAGTAAGAGTTTACTTGATGCTGAATCCAGGTATTCACACTTAGAAAAACTTATCCTTGCATTAAGTATGGCATCTACTAAATTGAGACATTATTTTGAGACTCGTGCCATTATTGTTAAGACTAACTTTCCAATTAAGAATGTTCTTAGGTAACCTGAAATGTCAGGAAGGATGGATAAGTGGGCAGTGAAGCTTAGTGCATACGATATAAGATATGAACCAAGGACTGCCATCAAATCCCAAGCCTTAGCTGACTTTGTGATTTGCAAAAGGAAGCTGAGTTAGAAGTCCAACAGCTTGAAGAAACTAAGGATCCTTGGATACTCTTCACTGATGGAGCCTCTAATGTAAAAGAGACAGGACTTGGAATACTACTAAAATCGCCACATGGGGACATAATACCCCACTCCATAGCTTGTGAATTTCAAACTACCAACAATGAGGCTGAGTATGAAGCCTTGATAGCTGGTTTGCAAATTGCTAAGCATATGAGGATCAGGTATCTTGAGGTACATGTAGATTCATTATTAATCACTAATCACTTTAATGGATCCTATGCTATTAATGGTGAAAAGCTAATCAAATATTTGGAAATAGTCAAAGAATTGGCACTCTCTTTTGTATCCTTTAGTTTGACACAGGTACCAAGGGAAGAGAATGCAGAAGCTGATGCATTAGCCAATCTAGGATCATCCTTGAAGATCCCGGAGGATATCAAGATCCCTATTATCCATATCCTGACCCCTTCTATCGAGGATCATGTAGCTATGGAGATAGAAGAAGATTCTACAATCATCCCTAGTGGTGATACTCAACCTCATTCAGGATCATGGATCCTCCCAATCATGAGATACATACAACATGGAGAAATTCCTACAGGAGAAAACCCAAGGGCTTTCAAAACTAAGGTATCTCAATTTACAATATTAAATAATATGTTGTATAAACGATCTCTTGCAGGACCATATCTAAGATGCATTGAGGATCCTGAAATCCAAGAAGTCCGAAAGGATTTCCATGAAGGAGATTGTGGAAACCACACTGGGGGCAGGGCATTATTCTCAAGGATCCTGAGGACAGGATACTATTTGCCCACTATGAAGATGGATGCAGTGGAGTATGCTAAGAAGTGTGATCCTTGTCAGAGGCATAGTAATATCCTTCACCAAACAGCAGAACTCTTGCATCCTATATCCTCTTCCTGGCCATTCATGAGATGGGGAATGGATATAGTTGGAAAGCTTCCTAAGGCACCTGGTGGAAAAGTATTCATGCTTGCTATGACTGATTACTTCTCCAAGTGGATAGAGGCTGAAGCCTTTGCACAAGTCAGAGAAAAGGAAGTTATATCCTTTATTAAAAGAAACATTATTACTCGATTTGGTATCCCTTCTGAAATTGTTTGTGATAATGGATCCCAATTTATTGGGAGTAGAACTACTAACTTTTGTGACAGCTGGGGGATTAAGATGATAACATCAACACCAGTCCATCCACAAGCTAATGGTGAGGCAGAATCATCCAATAAGATCATCATCAACAATTTGAAGAAAAAGCTTGGATCCAAGAAGGGAAAGTGGGCAGAAGAACTACCTTATGTACTATGGGCTGATAGGACAACTCCCAAGAATGCTATTGGCCAAACTCCATTTTCCTTGGTATTTGGGGCAGAATCAGTGATCCCTACAGAGATGGTGGTTCCAACTGCAAGAACAAGCATTCGTGATCCTGAAGGAAATGCTGAAAACTTGGTTCAAGACTTGGATACTATAGAAGAAATCAGGGATTTGGCAAGGATAAGTATAGCTAGCTATCAACAAAGGATGGCTGGAGCCTACAACAAAAATGTCAGGATTAGGAAATTCCAAGTTGGTGATATGGTATTAAGGAAAGCATTTCAGAATACCACCAATCCTGCTGATGGAAAGTTGACACCAAAATGGGAAGGCCCCTATTTGATTGAAGCTGAAGCGGGAAAGGGGGCATATCGATTGCTAAAAATGGAAGGTGATTTGCTACCAAGAACTTGGAATGCTGTCCATTTGAAGAAATATTTTATATGACAAGGATCCATGATCCTCACCCGACAAGTATACTTGAAGGATCCTTACAGAGTAGATGATCCTTATCTTGGTAACATTCTAATCTCAAACTATTTCATTCTTTTATTCTCTTATATAAGGATAAGGATCCTGCATCCTTTATCCTCCTTTCACTTGATTCTGAGTTTTGAAGGTTCAGGTATCCTTAACTAAGGATTGAGTATCCATAGAAGTATCCAGTTATTTGGGCTTGACCCCAGTTATTTGGGCTTGACCCCAGTTTGGGCCTGTCCCCGCTTTAGGGGCTGACAATTTCATTGTACTGGCTATATTCAGGATCCCACGTATAATGGTAGACGTACCATACATCCGTTCCTAAGGTTTCTAACGTTTTCACGTTAACTAAGGTTTTGGCATTTTCATGTCACTAAGTTCGGATAGTAGCCAGTGAGGGCCATACTCCAGTTTACACACGATCCTTTGGGCTTGTCCCCAATTATCCTTTGGGCTTGTCCCCAGTTATCCTTTGGACTTGTCCCCAGAATTGTTGGGCTTGTCCCCAGTTACTAACTCTTATCTTATATTGGCTTAGTCCCAAGTTGTATCCTATTTCAGGTTTTTGGAGATAAATGACCAAGGATCCTTGATCCTTACTTTCTACTAAGGTTTGTCTTGTGGGTTATCTTGATTATAAGTGTTAAAGGATAGGATCCTAACTTGGATTCTCAGGTATGATCCTTAACTATTTTGATTTTATTCATTATTTATTTAAATAACCCTTACCCTTTGACAACTGAACTTATGATCCCTAAACTATATTACTTTTCAGAACTTATCAATTATGGGATATGTGATCCTTGATCATATCCTAAACTTTTTGGGGATATTTCTTAATTTTTTCCTTTACTTGATAAGTTTAAACAAAATGAACATCACAACAGTTGGAAAGTAAAATATTAACAAGGATATCAATACAGGATAAGCCAAAAAGTTAAAGTTATTTTATTCACAAAAGACTAAACCCTTTAAGGTTGTCAAAATTGCCAACCCACGTTTCTACCAGCAAAACGTGGCCCGTCCACATGGGTTGGCAAAGGGTGTCCATTGCTTAAGGGTCTTGGTAGTGCAGGAATCAAAAGACGACAGGATCACGATGGCTTCATCCCCCAAACAGAGGATCCCTCCACCATTTGTAATCCTACCTATTGTTCAAAGGATTTATGATCCTTAGCCCTAATTACTATTGTTTAAGTACAACCCATCATTGTTTAACAAAAAACACCATAACCAAAACAAACTATCAAACTTAAAAAATGGGCTCCGGCTACGTCTAGAAATGTCCTTCATCGCCCATTCATGCAGCCTACACCTTCACTGCATCATCATCTCCTCCAGCTCCCGTATCCTTCGCCTGATCTTTGCCACTACCACCAGCCTCGATTGCCAGAACCTCATCAGCCTCATCCTCATCCTCCAACTCAGCCAGCCTAGCCTTCCAGCCCTCCATATCCCAGTTGCTCCTGTCAAAGGCAGGATCCTGAGCTTCTTGGGCCATCTGTAGCTTGGTCTTGTACATGGCAATGGCAGCGGAGACCTTAGCATCCTCCGTGATCTCGTGCTTCTCATAATCAGCATTGATCTGAGCTGCAACCGCCTGAGTTTTGGCATCATTGAGGTCCTTTTCGAGGGAGGCAATCTTGAGGTCCTTGAGCATTGCCACTTTTTGGAGGTCAGAGTATTTCTCCTCAAGCTCTTCAACATTCCCAACATAGTCCTCAATTTCAGCAAATTTCTGCAAGAAGACAAAGTAAAGATCAGGATAACATGATCCTCAAGCGAGCAGGATAACTAAGCTAAGTCAGTGATCCTTACATCGGCAAAGTACTCGAGGAACTGATGGCGGATCAGAGGCAAGCCTTGTAAGTTCTCAGCTTCAGAGGTCTTCCTCTTCTTTCCACCTCTTCCCTTCGAAGTGGTTGCCTTGGGGATTGTGACGGAGGGGCTAGCAGCAGACTTTTTGTTGGAGGATCGGACATTTTTAAGATCAGTGACACTGAATTTGGAGGCAGATTTTGAAGATTTCCTAGTACCTACACACCCAAAACAGATAAGTATCCTTATCCTATTTCTATTTAATTATTTATTTAAACATTTAACTATACAAAAAACAGGATACTTACTTGACATCGTGACAGAACCTGAGGATACCTCTTGAGAATCCTGGGTATTTGCTTTGAATGATCTTATTTCAGGATCAAGCCTCTAAAAAGCAGCAAGCCTTTCCTTCATGGCAGGTGTTGTAATAAGGTGTGCAACAGTAATAGCTGCAAAAAAGGAACCAAAGTACATTAGTGATCCTTAGACGAAAACAAGGTCGTCTGGTGATCCTTCTCGGGATCCTCTATCCTACCATGGGTGCTCCACTTCCTTGGCAGATCCTTTCCATCAGAGATAGAATCCCTTCCGACAAAGAAAAAACGCCGTTTCCAGTTGGTATCATTTTTAGTGGATTTGAAGATTGGGTGTTCTTCACCGGGTTTACGCTTGAGTAGATATCGGTGGGATCCAAATGTTACAAGGTCATACATCTCTGCCAACTCCGACATTCCAAGAGCAATCCTTTCTTGCTCAATGATCCTTTCAAGGGTATATAAAACCCTCCAGATCATTGGCATAGCTTGAATGTAGGAGATGCCGGTGAGGGAGAAGAAAGACTGGGTGAATTCAGGGAAAGGATACGAGTATCCTATTGTGAAAGGGGTGACCGGAAAAGCTACCCAAGTTTCAGAAATATAATAACTTAGAACGGTGGGGTCAAAAGGCTTGAAATCGGTGTTTGCCGAAAAGCAATGGCGTATTATGTCTATTTGTGGATCAGTGAAGCAGCACCTTTCATTCGCCAAATCTTTGATGATCCCCTGGCTCTTAAGAGGACTGTCCTTCTTGTAATCCTTAGCCGGTGAGGATCTTAGCATCATCTTGATTATGAAGAAGGTGAAGAAAGAAGGAGCAGAGAAAGAAAACGTAAAGGAAGAAGAGGAAGAGAGATACCTGCTTGATCTTCGGATATGAATTTAAAGGGAGTTTCTCTTGAATTTAAATGCGGATTGATCCCTATCTCTAACTCCTATTTATAATGATGATCTTGCAGGATAGTCACTTCAGTGACGTCATGCTCGTAACGGCTAGTCCAATTACAACGGCTAGTTATCCGTTGATTGATTGCGGATAAGAACAGAAAATATAACTCGTTATTTACACTTTTACTCCTTATATTTTGGGGGAAATTGTTAGGGGAGGATTTCCAAATGATCAGTGATCCTCAATTACTGTTGGGTTTCGTGATCCTCACTTCTGTTAGAATTGGTGATTCTCAGAAGTATTGCAGGACCAGGATCATGGATCATCTTAAGGATCCTTATACTAACGATTGTCTACTTTGAATATGATGTTGTTTTGCAGGAGTACCAGCTTGGACTTGGTCTTGGCGATATTCCTGGAGCATATTCCATCACTTATTCCGCACGTGCTTACCTGAAGTGGACGTTATGGAGTTCGTGGGGGACTTGCATGAATTGCGGAATGTTTGTTAGCTTAGATATTTTCAAATTTTAAAAGGGGTAGCGAGCTAAATAGAAAACACTTGGCTATTTTTGGCTACACACACACTAACAACTGCTCTCACCAGCTCTCGGCAATTCGCTTACCAATTTCATACACTTTTCATACACCTTTTGCACGTTACACGGTAGTGATCCTTGTAATTAGCTCGCTATCATCCGAAGTTGTAACACTTTTCTTATTTAATTTGAGTTGGTTATCGGTAGTTTCCATCACCCGAGGTTTTTTATGCCGGAGATCATTCATTGATCAAGGGCTTTTTCCTCGTATAAATCTTTGTGTCACTTTTTCATTACATTCTAGAGTGATCCTTAGTGTTGTTCATTGATTCAAGCATCATACCTCACAACAGAAAGTTTGGTTGCATTATCATTGCTTGATTTTTGACCAAAACAGTAAGATACCAAGGTCGTCCAAGGACACAAGAGCTTTTAATACCGGTTTATCCTCAACGTCTAATCAAATCAAAAAGTTAGAAACATGTTTTAAACTAAGGAAATAAAAACTAACTAAAATGCTGAAAATAAAAATAAAAATAAAAACAGATAGACAAGATGAATCACTTGGCTCCGACTCGTGTATAGTGTAACCTTTGATTATTTCCGCACTTTTGCACTATTTAAGAGATTATCTTAGTTATTGTAGTAGGCCCCTCTTTTGGAGGTGACGTTACCCTCAACCCAGTAGTTTGAGTCAGCAAGGATACAATCCTAAAGGGTCAGATTATTGAAAGATAATTAATTAAGTTATTAATGTAAATTATGGTAGGCCCCTCTTTTGAATGTGACGTTACCCTCGACTAAGTAGTCTGAGTCAGCAAGGATACAGTCCTAAGTAGCCGGGTTATAGTATTAATAGTAGTTTAACTTATGAGGGGATCAAAGAGTTTGGACCCCAGCCATCCAATACCGTTAAGTATTGAAGGAGGTCCTACTAAATTTGACCCAGGTCCCTTGCAGGATCTCTAAACGCTGAACAACGGCAAGACTCTTACCAAACCGTTCCCTTAACCCCCGACCAGGTAGCCAACATACCTCCATATAGACCGTGGAGATATGAATGGTGAAAATCTTTTATTTTATAGACAGTAAAATAATGCCAAGACACCACAGACAAACGATAAGGAAGAATCACCTTCAACATAAGAAACTAGTTATTAAAGTCATTAATACGTAACCAATTAAAAAGTGCGAAAAGATTAAAAATAAAAAGTATTACACTAGACACTTTGTCTTCACCAAGTGATGTAAGAGACTTAGGCAAACATGGCCTTGATTGTCAAGAACTCTTACGATCAATCTTGGATCCCGAGACGACTCACACACTCTATGATGGACAATGGATAATGGTGGTGGATGATGGTGTTATGGTGGTGGGTGAAGTGTGAGAGAGGTGGTGTGCCAATGGATGGTTTGAGCTTGAGCCAAGCACTCCTATTTATAGGGTGAACAGAAGCTCGGGCACGGCCCCGTGTCCAGTGGGCACGGCCCCGTGTCCACATCCTTCTCTTTCTTCATTAATTGCTCTTGTCTTTATTAGTTGACCACGCCCCCGTGTCCGCTGAGCACGACCTCGTGTGCAGAAGCATATCTGTACTATGAAGATTTGCCTAGATTCTGCGAATCTTATAGTTGACCACGGCCCCGTGCCTGCTGAGCACGGCCCCGTGGTGGGCAATAGAAGCTTCTACCACTTTGTCTTTTCTGCTGACACTTGGGCACGCCCCCGTGCTGGCTGAGCACGGGGCGTGTTCAGTCTTTTGTCTTCTTGTTTTTCTTGGGAAGATGCTGTCGTGGGGTCGGGCATGTCACGTTTGTTCCTTTTCTTGTATTTATGTTAGATTTTGCTGTCTTTTTGCTTCTTTAGTTAATTTGAGCTCATTTAATCCTGAAAATACAAAAGGAAGACAAAAGCACACTTTTTTCAACATTAGTACTAAAAGAGGGTTAGTTTTATGCCACAATTGATGTAATTTATATGTTGCATTTTGCACACATCAGTTACCCTATATAGATCACTAGTTAAACGTTCAAATTTCCTTCTACATGAGAATTGGCTATTAAACAGATTAACTAGATTATCAAATGAAGTAATAGAGTAAGGGGGAAGACTTTGTAGCCATTTAAGAGTTGATCCTGTGAGTGTGGATCCAAAACCCTTGCATAGACGTGCTTCTTTTAACCTCTCAGGAATTGGATTGATCTCCATCCTTTCTATATACTGAGCTACATGCTCCTCTGGATCTGTTGAACCATCATACAACTTCATGGTTGGTATTTGGAACCTTTTGGGTATCTCAGCATCATAAATAGGTGGTGCAAAACGAGATATCCTATAGCTCCCATCCGTAATTTCAGGAATGGGCTTAACCACTCCTGGAACGCTGGATATCATATCCTTCAGTTTCTGTAATTTCCTAGCCATAGCTTGATTGATACCTGTATCCTGCATAAAGCCATGGTTAGTGTTATAAGAATTATTCAAAATGTTACCTCCCGGAGGATTCAAGTTTGGAATTCCAGATGTGAATCCATATTGACGAGATTCTGGTATGCCTGAAGGACCAGAAGAAGCAACGGTCTGCATTGGAATGAAGTCTCCTTGATGGACATCTGAACTTCAGGGCTGCACACTTCTTAAGAATCCCTGATCCTGAAAGATGTTGGATCCTTGATGTGTTGTGATTGGGGGTCTTGGAGGATAATCCATGGATCCGTAAACCTGAGATGAGGATCCTTGAACCTGAGAGGAGGATCCTTGAACCTGAGAGGATCCTTGAACCTGAGAGGATCCTTGAACCGGAAAGGATCCTTGATGCTGGAAGAAGGATCCTGAAGGTTGAAGGTAGGATCCTGAAGCTTGAGTCATTGCCGATGATCCAGAGCGCATTCCCGTAGATCCACCCCGGTATTGGATATCTGGAGCTGCAGATTGCTGGGTAGTTATAGCCGGAGTGTCGAAATCAAGTGATCTAGGTATCAGAGGAGAGTGATCCTCCCCTGATTTCTTCTGTTTCTTGATGTCACCAATCTCCCAGAGGATTCTTTGATTGGTTTTATCTTGCTCCTGTATGTGATCTCTCATCTGCAAAATCAAAGTAAAAAGATCACTGTTAGTAGGGTTAGAAGAAACAGAAGATGTTGGTGGTTTTGAGAAAATGGGGCTTGGTCTCTTTGCAACATTTTCAGCATTCTTCTGGGATCCAAAAGGTGGTGCAGGCAAATGTGGAACGCCCTGTGAAGAAGTGACTTCCGGCATAGAGCTTGAAGTGTTCTTTGCTGAGGAAGCCATGTAGTTGAAGATAGTGAACCGAAATGAACACAACGAACAAATTTTTTTAGAAATGAAGCACCAATTGCCCCACGGTGGGCGCCAAACTGTTTTGGTCAAAAATCAGGCTAGGATAATGCAACCAAATCTTTGTTGTGAGGAATGATGCTTGAACAAATGTATGAATAACTTGCAAATGAAATGAACGATTGACACAAGGATTTATACTAGGAAAAAGCCCTTGATCAAGAGTTGATCTCGGGCATAAAAAATCTCGGGTGATGGAAACTACCGATCACCAACTATAATTAAACAAATGATTGTTACAACTCGGGATGATAACAAGCTTCTTACAAGGATCACTAGAGTGCAATGTGTATGAAATCGCCAAATGAACTGTTGAGAGCTTGCGAGAGTGTTTCGAGAGTGTGTGTTTGCTGAAATAGCCAAGTGTTCTAATTCAAGCTTGTTATCCCCTTTTAAAATTAGAAATAACTAAAACAACTATCCGCTAAATGTGCAAGCTTCCCACGATCTCCATAACGTTCACAAAGCCATGCATGTGCGGAATATTGAGGGCATATTCTCCAAGAATATCGGTAAGACTTGGTCCATGCGTATACTCCTGCAAAACAAACTCAAACATAACGAAGGCAACCGTTAATGTAAGGATAACCATAAGGATCCTGAATCCTGATCCTGCAACACCTTCTAAGGATCCTTAATTCAAACAGAATTGAGGATCCGTGATCCTGGCATTATTTGAGGATCCGTGATCCTTAGGATTGGAAAATCCTCCCCTAACATGTACTTTGATTCAAGCATCATACCTCACAAAAGAAGATTTGGTTGCATTATCCTAGTCTGATTTTTGACCAAAACAGTTTGGCGCCCACCATGGGGCAATTGGTGCTTCATTTCTGAAAGATTTTTGTTCATTGTGATCATTTCGGTTCACCACCTTCAACCATATGGTTTCTTCAGCGAAGAACACTTCAAGCTCTATGCCGGCAGTCACTTCTTCACACGGCGTTCCACCTTTGCCTCCACCACCTTTTGGACCTCAGAAGAATGCTGATAATCCTGCGAAGAAACCGACCCCCGTTTTCTCAAAACCACCAACTTCTGTTGTTTCTTCTAGCCCTACTAATAGTGATCTTTATTCTTTGATTGTGCAGATGAAGGGTTACATGCAACAGCAGGACAAAACCAACGAAAGGATCCTCCGGGAGATTGATGATATCAAGAAATTGAAGAGATCAGCGGAGGATCACTCTCCTTTGATGCTGAGGTCGCTGAATTTCGACACTCCGGTCATAACTTCCCAGCATTCTGCAGCTCCAGATGTTCAATACCAGGGTGGATCAACAGGAATGCGTTCTGGATCATCGGTAATGTCTCAGGCTCAAGGATCCTCTTTCCAGCCTTCAGGATCTTCATTTCAGCATCAAGGATTCTTCACCAGTTTAGGAGGATACATGGGGACGCAGTCAGTTCATGGATCCTCCTCCCAGGTTCAAGGATCCTCTCAGGTTCAAGGATCCTCTCAGGTTCAGGGATCCTCCTCTCAGGCTCAAGGATCCTCTCAGGTTCAAGGATCCTCTCAAGTTCAAGGATCCTCCTTTCAGGTTCAAGGATCCTCATCTCAGGTTTACGATTCCATGGATTATCCTCCAAGACCCCCAGTCACAGCACATCAAGGATCCAACATCTTTCAGGATCAAGGATTCTTAAGGAATGTGCAACCCGGAAGTACAGATGTTCATCAAGGAGACTTCATTCCAATGCAGACCATTGCTTCTCCTGGTCCTTCAGTCATACCAGAATCACGTCAATATGGATTCACATCTGGAATTCCAAACTTAAATCCTCTGTGAGGTAACACTTTGAATAATTCTTATAACACTAACCATAGCTTTGTGCAGGATACAGGTATCAATCAAGCTATGGATAGGGAATTACAGAAACTGAAGGATATGATATCCAGCATTCCTGGAGTAGTTAAGCCCATTCCTGAAATTGCAGATGGAAGCCACAGGAAATCTCGCTTTACACCACCCATTTGTGATGCAAAAATCCCAAAGAGGTTTCAAATACGAACCATGAAGCTATATGATGGCTCGACGGATCCAGAAGAACATGTAGCTCAATATAGAGAAAGGATGGAGATCAATCCCATCCCGGAGAGGTTAAAAGAAGCATGTTTGTGCAAGGGTTTCAGATCCACATTAACGAGATCAGCTCTTAAATGGCTGCTAAGTCTTCCCCCTTACTCTATTACTTCATTTGCTAATCTAGTTAACCTGTTTAATAGTCAATTCTCATGTAGTAGAAAATTTGAACGTTTAACTAGTGACCTATATAGGGTAACACAAGGTCAAAATGAATCACTTAGAGATTATATCACTAAGTTCAGTAAAGAATTCTTAGATATTCCTAATCTGGATATACCTACGGCTGTGGAAGCCTTTAAAATGGGTTTTCTTAGGGATTCATTGTTCTATGATGATCTTATCATGACCCCTTGCAGGAATCTTGATGAAGTAAGAACCAGGGCCCTTAGATTCATCTGACTAGAGGATGATAAAAGGATCCAAGAAAGATTGGCAGGATCCTCGAAGCAGGAGAAACAAGGATCCTACTTCAGGAACAATAAGTCCAAATCTTACAACAAGTCTAACAACCAGAATGTGCATGCAGTAGAACAGGAAGAGGATGATGAGGATTATCCTCCCATTTCTGAATATTGTTTTTCTGTTGATAACAATGAATTGATCCTTGCAATGCAGAATTTAGGTGAAAAAGCAAGATGGCCTAGGAAAAGTGATAAGCCAGCTTCAACAAAAGACAAGTCCAAATGGTGTGCATACCATGAGGATTTCGGACATCTTACCGAAGAATGTATTGCACTTAGAAAAGAAATCGGTTATTTTTTAAGAAAGGGGCACTTGAAGGAGCTTTTGGGAAGAAAAAAGTCAAGAATCCAGGATCCTGAAAAGGTTCCAGAAAGAGCTCCTACTCCTCCGGAAGATGCATAAGTTATAAACTTTATATCCGGTGGATCAGACATTTGTGGTACTTCCTTTTCAGCAGCCAAAAGACATGCCAAGGAAACCAAGATGGATAATGGGGATAGACCCATCCGAACCTCTACTGTTACACATGAAAAAATTATAACTTTTGATGAGAATGATTGTGTTGACGTTCAGGATCCTCATCATGATGGTCTTGTTATTACCATGTTTATTTCTAACCATTTTGTCCGCAGGATCCTGATAGATGGTGGGAGCTCAGTAAACATCTTTCAGCTTGATGTCCTTAAGAAGATGAACATTCCTGAATCGGATATTGTCCCAAGATCCTCAGTTCTTGTGGGATTCAGTGGAGAAACCAAGAACACATTGGGGGACATTAAACTTCCCATCTACATTGAAGGACTTCATTCCTATCAAATATTTTGTGTTATAGATTGCTTATCCTATTGCAATGTTATCCTTGGTAGGCCATGGATACATGACATGAAGGCAGTTGCATCTACATATCATCAATGTGTGAAGCTTCCTAGTCCATGGGGGGTGATAAAGATTGAGAGTGACCAAAAAGAAGCAAAGAATTGCTATACCTCATCAACAAAGCTAGCCTCAAGACCAAGGGAGCAATAGCAACTAAAGTATCCTCCAAGAGACGTCTTGGAGGCAAGAGAACAAGATGTGAAAGATATCCTTATGGATCCTCATGATCCTGAATCCAAAGTCTTCATAGGATCCGGGATCCTCAACGAAATTGAAGAGGATTTAGTATCCTTCTTGAAAAGGAGAAAAACTACGTTTGCCTGGAAGCACGAAGATATGACAGGTATCTCTAAAGATATTATTACTCACAAGCTTGGTATTGACAGGTCATTCAAACCAATATATCAAAAGAGGAGAAAGTTTGCACCTAAAAGGAATGCCATTATCCAGGAGGAGGTAGACAAGCTGCTTCGAGCAGGTATGATTAGAGAGGTTAAGTATCCAAGATGGTTAGCCAATGTGGTTGTTGTTCAAAAGAAAAACAGAAAGTGGAGGGTATGTGTCGATTTCACTAATTTAAACAAGGCATGTCCCAAGGATCCTTCCCATTACCCCACATTGACTCCATGGTGGATGCTACCGCGGGTCATGAGTTGTTGACTTTTATGGATGCTTCATCTCGATTCCAACAAATTCAGATGGAACCATCTGATCAAGAAGACACAGCCTTTATGACCCCAACCGGTATCTATTGTTATATTGTTATGTCATTTGGACTAAGGAATGCAGGTGCTACTTATCAAAGGCTAGTCAATATGATGTTTAAGGAGCAAATAGGACACACTAAGGAAGTCTATATAGATGACATGGTGGTTAAGTCCAAGAAAGCTGAGGATCACCTTAGAGACCTGGAGGAAGCATTAGATATCCTTGACAAATTCAATATGAAGTTGAATACTTCGAAGTGTTTGGTGTTAAAGCAGGCAAATTCCTAGGGTACATGGTAACAAAAAGAGGCATTGAAGCAAGTCCATAGCAAATTAAGGCAATTGTGAATATCAAATCTCCTGTCAATGCTAAGGATGTGCAAAGGTTGACAGGGAGGATCCCAGCCTTGAATAGGTTCATATCAAAGTCATCAGAAAAATGCAAGGAATTCTATGACATTTTGAGAAAGAACAAGAAATTTGAATGGACTGAAAAGCATGAAAATGCTCTCAAAGCCCTTAAGGATTACCTATCCTCAGCTCCTGCCTTGATGAAACCAGAAAAAAGGGGATATATTATCCTTATATCTAGTGGTATCCTCTAAAGCAGTAAGTGCAGTCCATGTTAAGGATCACGAAGGTACACAACATCCTGTCTATTATGTAAGTAAGAGTTTAATTGATGCTGAATCTAGGTATTCACATTTAGAAAAACTTATCCTTGCTTTGATTATGGCATCTACTAAACTAAGACATTATTTTGAAACTCATGCCATTATTGTTAAGACTAACTTTCCAATTAAGAATGTTCTCAGGAAACCCGAAATGTCAGGGAGGATGGCTAAATGGGCAGTGAAGCTTAGTGCTTATGATATAAGATATGAACCAAGGACTGCCATCAAATCCCAAGCCTTAGCTGACTTTGTGGCAGATTTTAGTAGTGACTTACAAAGAGAAGTTGAGTTAGAAGTTCAGCAGCTTGAAGAGACTAAGGATCCTTGGATACTCTTCACTGATGGAGCCTCTAATGTCAAAGGAACATGACTTGGAATACTACTAAAATCGCCACAGGGGGTTATAATACCCCACTCAATAGCTTGTGAGTTTCAAACTACTAATAATGAGGCTGAATATGAGGCCTTGATAGCTGGTTTGCAAATTGCCAAGCATATGAGGATCAGGTATCTTGAGGTACATGTAGATTCATTGCTAATTACTAATCACTTCAATGGATATTATGCTGTTAAAGGTGAATGACTAATCAAATACTTAGAGATAGTCAAGGAATTGGCACTCTCTTTTGTTTCTTTTAGTTTGACACAGGTACCTAGGGAAGAGAATGTAGAAGCTGATGCATTGGCCAATCTTGGATCATCATTGAAAATTCCAGAGGTTATCATTGTTAGGGGTGGATTTCTAAATGATCAGTGATCCTTAATTGTTGTTGGGCTTAGTGATCCTTACTTCTGTTTGAATTGGTGATCCTCAGAAGTGTTTCAGGATCAGGATCATGGATCATCATAAGGATCCTCGTACTAATGGTTGTCTACTTTGAATTCGAAATTGTTTTGCAGGAGTATCAACTTGGACTTGGTCTTGGCGATATTCCTGGAGCATATTCTATGTTTATTCCGCACGTGCTTGGCCAGAAGTGGACGTTATGGAGTCGTGGAGGACTTGCACCATTTGCGGAATGTTAGTTAGAGTAGATATTTTCCATTTTTAAAGGGGTAGCGAGCTAATTAAAAAACACTTGGCTATTTTTGGCTACACACACACTCGTACAATTGCTCTCACCAGCTCTCGTTAACTCACTTGGCGATTACACACTTTGTTACACAATACACTATAGTGATCCTTGTACTTAGCTCGCTATCATCCGAAGTTGTAATAGATTTCTTGTTTAATTTGAGTTGGTGATCGGTAGTTTCCATCACCCGAGGTTTTTTATGCCGGAGATCATTCATTGATTAAGGGCTTTTTCCTCGTATAAATCTTCGTGTCACTTGTTCATTACATTTCATAGTGATCCTTATTGTTGTTCATCAATTCAAGCATCATACCTCACAACAGAAAGTTTGGTTGCATTGTCATTGCTTGATTTTTGACCGAAACAGTTTGGCGCCCACCGTGGGGCAATTGGTGCTTTATTCCTAAGAAGATTCGTATATTCGTGATCATTTCGGTTCATAACAACCAGGCAGATGGTTTCTTCAGCAAAGAACACTTCAAACTTGATGCCGTCATTCAGTTCTTCACAAGGCGTTCCTCCTTTGCCTCCACCACCTTCTGGATCCTAGAAGAATGCTGAGAATGCTGCGAAGAAACCAACCCCCATTTTCCAAAAACCACCAACTTCTTCTGTTTCAACTAATCCTACTACTAATGATCTTTACACTCTGATTTTGCAGATGAGGAATCATGCACAAGAGCAGGACAAAACCAACGAAAGGATTGTGACAACTCGAGTTTCCAAGATTCCATCTTCGCACTATTACACGTTAATTGGTTAGATTGTTTGTTTGTTGACACGACTTGTTTGTTTCACAAACGTACATGCTTGTAAAATGTTAAACCGTATTATGATTGCTTATATACGTGATGATGTGCATTATAAGTGTCTCTGTGAGATGAATGCTTATTGTATTGATAGTGATGTGTAATTAATAAATCCTTGCCGAAAACAACCCCCACACGAAAACCTCTCTAGTCGAATACACCACTGGACGAAAACACCTAAGAGTTTTCGTCAGAATGGGCTTGCGAGGAGAATGGGCTTTGGCCCAGTAGCGAACGTGTTATATTTTTTTCCAACCCTTGCGTAAGTTTGTTTTGGTAACCGGTAACAACCCTAGATATCTCTCACTATCCCTCGCTTCCTTTGAATCCGACGGCTGCCTCCATCTTGTTCGAAATCAGATTCCTCGTGCTTAACCATTCCTAGATCGGTTAGTGACTTCCACGTTTAAATGTTTTCAGATCTGAATGTATATAGTTATGTAGTCGGTTGGGTTCTTGAAAGAATTTACATATGATCAATATGTCATGCGAAACATGGTGTTAATGTAAAGTTTTAGGGTTGATGTGATTGAACGATTAATATTGAAACATATGAACGTGATCTACTGGATATTGTTAATTGATCAACATGTGACCTACTGACAAGTTGTTGAAATATGTGAAAAAATATAAATGGACATCATAAATGTTAACTATTAGTGGTAATGATTATGAGTATATGTTTGGAATTTATTTGTATGATGAGAATCCCTCATAATGGTCGGCCATAGTTCTCATACTTTCATGTGAGTTTGTCAGTAACATGTGATGTGCCATATGTGTTTGCAACTTTAATATGTGATACTTAGGTTGTGATTCATAAGGGGTTGTGATGTAACAGTAGCACTAGGTCCATAGAATTGTAGTAGGTTGGTGTTGGTCAAATAGCAACATGAAATCAATCTACACTTGTCGGCCATGGTTGATTATTTTAATGATGACTTTGTGAATAGATCTAATGAGTCTAGACCACTGATTATATTAGTTGATGATTGATGAGTAAATATCTAATCGAATATTTTAACTTCTGTTTGATCGATTGTTCGTACAAATGGTTGAATCTGATAAGTGATGATTAAGATTTGTTATTGTTACGTAACTGATGTTGTTGATTTGTGAAGGGAAAACATAGTCCGAATGTTATAAAAGCTCCCTAGGTCCGACTTTTTGTGATGTTATGCAAGGTCCGACTTTTGTAATGTTATGTAAGGTCCGACTTTTGACTGGTAACATGTGTTCCGACTTTTGATTTGTGATATGTGGTCCAACTTTTTGAATTATGTAAAGGTCCGAATTTTTACAAGGCTTGAAGGGTCCGAACTTTGTAAGTGTATTAAGGGGGTCCGAGTTTATAGAAATACATGGGGTCCGAGTTTTGTAATGCTTGAATGATCTGAGTTTTTTGTAATACCTGAATGATCTGTGTTTACTTATAATGCCAAGTTCAAAACCCTGCATGAGGAACATCTTGCATGCCACTGTGTGTTATTGTATATTAGTGTATGTTACTGTATGTTGCTGGATGATACTGTATGTATGAACAATCTATGTCATGTCATTCTGTACACGATTATCACACGGAACACAGTTGTTTGGACATCAAGGAATTGTAAACCCTAATTGTACATAAACACTTACATTGAGTTTATGTGTAATGTACCTTAGGTCGTGAGTAATGGACCTAACCATTAATTATCAATAGAAGCAATAACAAACCGAGCAAACCAAGGTGAGTTCACACTCTTTACCAAGGCATGGGATTCCCGGGGATTGGGAATGGGTTGAATGATGGGATTGAACAATTTCTCCTACTTACACCGCTACTAGACTATTTACCATGGTCCTCGGGTTAAGCAGGACACTTACGTAAAACCTACGTAAACAAGTACTTACCACTATCCAAAGGTTTCGAGGGACACTTACGTAAAACCTACGTAAACTCACACATGCTACTGTCTTCCGGAGTCAGGAAGGACACTTACGTAAAACCTACGTAAACCCCACGCGTACCACTGTCCTCGGGTAAAGAAGGACACTTACGTAAAACCTACGTAAAGCTTGTACGTACTACTGTTCTCGGGTTAAGAAGAACACTTATGGTTACAAATAGTCTAGTGTATATATAAATATGGGAAGCCCCCACTAATAGAACATACTATCGGCCAAGTAGAGCCACATGTGACGAAAAGAACTTACTATTACGAACTTACCTACTGTGAACTCGCTCAACTAGTTGTTGACTCTCTGTTACATGCCTTGCAGGTCGTTAGGTATACATGGAGCTTGCATAGGGAGGCGCTGTCGTTGTGGACAAGGATCATGATTGCTTTGATTAAACGTTTGACATTTCATGCTTTACTTATGTTGGGCTTTTACTCATATGCTTCCGCTAAACGTTGAATTTATACTTATGTTTTGAACACCTTTCATATGGATTGGTTTGGTTAAATTACATTACTTTTACTATTTACGTTGTTCTATATGATTGGTGGCTTGATCCTGGTCAGTCACGCTCCCAAGCGGTAGTACTCCGCGTGTGGATTTTGGGGGTGTGACAGATTGGTATCAGAGCCATTGGTTATAGAGAACTTGGTTTTAATATGGGGAAAACGTTTTTATTAAAACCAGACTATAACCAGTACAGTGCTCAACGATCCACAACGACGCCTCGCTCCACGTGCAAGACTCAACATCCTAGGTAATAAGGTTTATGTTTATTGCCTACATGCTAGAATTACATAGAACTTTGCTCATGGTAAGTTTAGATTACATTGTCTACTATTCGTTATTGCTTGAGAACACTTGTGTGCTTACTCTCTTCTGTCATCGTACTATTCGCGAACCTCTCTCACTTACGTTACATTTGCTATGAAGATCATGGCCGGACGTATCAACTTGACTCAAGCCCAGTTGATGGCTCTCATTAACGAACGAGTTGCTGCGGCACTTGCAGCCATACAAGCAGGAGGTCAACAAACTCAGCCACCTGATTGCACCTTCAAAAATCTCAAGGATTGCCGACCTAGTACCTTCAGCGATACTGAGGGAGTTGTAGGCCTCCTCCATTGGTTCGAGAGGCTCGAAACTGACTTTGAGGTGCGTGATTGCCCTGAGTCTCGTAGAGTAAAGTTTGCTACTGGAACACTCGAAGGTGCTGCATTAACCTGGTGGGAAGCACAGGTTCAGATGTTAGGGCTGGCAGCTGCTAATGCCACCCCTGGAACGTGTTCAAGGATCTAATTAAGGAGGAGTTTTGCAGTCGGGAAGACATCCACAAACTAGAGGTGGAGTTCCTCAACTTACAGATGGCGGGGTCTGAAATTGAGGCTTATACGAAGAGATCAAATGAATTAGCCACATTTTGTCCCACTATGGTAGACCCTCCCACCAAACGCATCGAGCTGTATCTCAAGGGTCTGGTGCCCGAAATTCAGAGTCATGCGACCGCAGCTAATCTTGGCACTATCCAGCAAGTCACTCGGCTTGCTCATCGTCTCACAGACCAGGCAGTAGAACAAAACAAACTACCGAAACGTGTTAAAGCTGCTACTACATGTGCTTCTAGTGACAACAAATGCAAGTGGGATGGAAACCTGAGCAAGGGATTAATTCTGGTTCAGTCTCTGGCGCAGCAGCAAAAGATAGATGACTACCAGAGTCCCAGTCAGCAGTTTTCTGGTAGTGGTGGGCAGAGTGGATATCGAGGAAATCATCCAAAGTGTAACAGATGCAATAGGCACCACAACGGTCAGTGCAACAAGGGTCGTTGTCAGAGGTGTCTCAAGATAGGTCATGAAGCTAAGGATTGTCGAAGCTCACGTCCTGTAACTCAAGAACAGCAACGGCCGCCTCAATCTCCACAGAATCAACAGCAACGACAGAGTTTTAAAGGATGTTTTCAGTGTGAAGCTAAAGATCACTACAAGAGACATTGTCCGCAAATAAATCAGGACCAGAG
This sequence comes from Helianthus tuberosus, assembly GCA_030545235.1. Taxonomy (NCBI): domain Eukaryota; kingdom Viridiplantae; phylum Streptophyta; class Magnoliopsida; order Asterales; family Asteraceae; genus Helianthus; species Helianthus tuberosus. Next base: position 31,520 of record JARYGA010034299.1, on the reverse strand, counting down.
TCAGAACCACGACCATGGAAACTGGGATGACAATGGGGATAGCGTTGGGGGAAACAATGGAAACAATGACGCCGGGGCCGCGTGTACGTGATTGGTCAGGGTGACGCAAGGAATGATCCCAACGTAGTTATGGGTAAGTTTCTTCTAGACGACTTTTATGTTACTGTATTGTTTGATTCGGGTGCGGATACCAGTTATATGTCTCTAAAAGTTAGCCAAATGTTAAAACGTGCACCAACTCCCTTAAGCACCAAACATGTTGTAGAATTAGCTTATGGCAAGAGTCTAGAGGCCACACGCATAGTTCAGGGTTGTAATCTTATCCTCACTGGTCAGACTTTCTCTATCGATCTCATTCCCATAGTTTTGGGTAGTTTCGACATCGTTATTGGCATGGATTGGTTGTCCCAACATCACGCAGACATCCTGTGTAAGGAGAAGATCATTCGTATTCCCCGTTCTGGTAAAGAACCTCTCGAAGTTCAAGGCGACAAGAGTGGTGCTGTGGTTGGCATCATCTCCTTCCTGAAGGCCCAAAAGTGTTTACGAAAGGGTCACACTGCCATTTTGGCACTAGTTACTGATGCATCAACGAAAGAGAAGAGAATAGAGGATATCCCAGTTGTACGCGAATTTCCTCAAGTGTTGCCTGAAGATTTACCTGGTCTACCGCCTCACCACCAGGTCGAGTTTCAAATCGAGCTAGCTCCTGGAGCAGCACCTATAGCTTGCGCACCGTATCGCTTAGCTCCATCAGAATTGGAAGAACTATCGACGCAGCTACAAGAGCTCTTGGTTAAGGGCTTTATTCGCCCTAACTCTTCGCCTTGGGGAGCTCCAGTATTATTCATGAAAAAGAAGGACGATACCTTCAGGATGTGCATAGATTACCGCGAACTCAACAAGGTGACAGTGAAGAACCGCTATCCTCTTCCACGTATTGACGACTTATTCGACCAGTTGCAAGGTTCGAGTTACTACTCCAAGATTGACCTGAGGTCAGGTTACCATCAGCTGAGAGTCCGGGATGAGGACGTCTCCAAGACAGCATTCAGAACTCGCTACGGCCACTACGAGTTTCTAGTCATGCCATTCGGTCTAACGAACGCGCCTGCAATTTTCATGGATCTTATGAATAGAGTGTGCAAGCCTTATTTAGACAAGTTTGTGATTGTCTTCATCGACGACATCCTGATCTACTCCAAGAGTCAAGAGGAACACGAGCAGCATCTACGACTTATCTTGGAACTTCTTCGAAAGGAACAACTGTACGCCAATTTTTCAAAATGCGACTTCTGGCTTCGTGAAGTCCACTTTCTAGGCCATGTGGTAAACAAGGATGGGATTCATGTCGATCCATCCAAGGTAGATTCGATCAAGAACTGGCCTGCACCTCGCACACCAACCGAAATACGCCAATTCTTGGGTTTGACGGGTTATTACAGACGGTTCATCAAAGACTTCTCAAAGATTGCGCAGCCGCTTACACTACTGACACAGAAAGGTGTTGCTTACCGTTGGGGTAATACACAGGAAACAGCGTTTCAGCACTTAAAGGATAGACTTTGTAGCGCACCTATCCTCTCATTGCCTGAAGGCACGGACGATTTTGTAGTCTACTGTGACGCATCTATTCAGGGTCTTGGTTGTGTATTGATGCAAAGGGATAAAGTCATTGCCTACGCTTCGCGGAAACTTAAAGTTCACGAACGGAACTACACGACGCACAATTTAGAGCTGGGAGCTGTTGTTTTCACGCTTAAGATATGGCGACACTACCTGTACGGTACCAAGTGCACTATCTACACCGATCACAGGAGTCTCGAGCATAATTTCAAGCAGAAGGAATTGAACATGCGGCAACGACGATGGGTTGAACTACTGAATGATTACGAATGTGCCATCAAGTACCATCCAGGCAAAGCCAATGTTGTGGCTGACGCTCTCAGTCGAAAAGATACTTTATCTAGGCGCGTGCGAGCACTGCAGCTTACTATTCAGTCTAGTCTTCCTGCACAGATACGAGATGCTCAGGTAGAAGCATTGAAACCAGAAAACGTCAGGGCTGAAGCCCTACGCGGCTCAAGGAAACGGTTAGAACAAAAGGCAGACGGTGCCTACTATGTAACATGACACATTTGGGTCCCACTCTACGGCAACTTACGCGAGCTTGTAAGGGATGAAGCTCATAAGTCTCGCTACTCAGTACATCTTGGTTCGGATAAGATGTACCACGACTTGAAAACCACATATTGGTGGCCTAGCATGAAAGCTCACCTAGCTACTTACGTCAGCAAGTGCTTGACTTGTGCAAGAGTCAAGACTGAATATCAGAAACCATCAGGCCTACTCCAACAACCTGAGATACCACAATGGAAATGGGAGCAAATTTCCATGGATTTTGTTACTGGCCTGCCTAGGTCTCAACGTGGGAATGATACTATTTGGGTGATCGTGGATCGACTCACAAAGTCTGCACACTTCCTGGCTATTAAAGAAACAGACAAGTTCTCTACATTAGCAGACATCTACTTAAAAGAAGCGGTTTCAAGGCATGGGGTGCCAATCTCCATTATCTCTGATCGTGATGCACGTTTTACTTCGGAACTGTTGCAAGCAATGCACAAATCTTTTGGCTCTCGGTTAGACATGAGCACAGCTTATCACCCTCAGACGGATGGACAGTCTGAGCGCACTATTCAAACTCTAGAAGACATGCTTCGTGCATGTGTAATCGATTTCGGCAACGGCTGGGAAAAACATCTCCCATTAGTGGAGTCCTCGTATAACAACAGTTACCACACCAGCATTCAAGCCGCTCCATTCGAGGCATTGTATGGGCGTAAATGCCGATCACCTCTCTGTTGGGCAGAGGTGGGTGATAGTCAGATCACGGGTCCAGAACTTGTAGTGGACACAACGGAAAGAACTGCTCAGATACGGCAACGCATGGCGGTGGCTCGTGACCGTCAGAAAGCCTACGCAAACAAGCGTCGGAAACCACTCGAGTTCCAAGTTGGGGATCGAGTGCTACTCAAAGTCTCACCCTGGAAGGGTGTGGTTCGTTTTGGCAAAAAAAGGCAGACTTAATCCGCGATATGTCGGACCGTTCGAAATCATTGAGAAGATAGGCAAGGTAGCCTACAAACTAAACCTGCCCGCAGAACTCAGTGCAGTTCACAACATTTTCCACGTGTCGAATCTGAAGAAGTGTCTGTCAGATGAGACCCTCATAGTTCCCCTGAAGGAGCTCACTATCGACGATCAGTTGCGATTCGTCGAGGAACCAGTTGAAATCACGGACCGGGATGTTAAGGTCCTCAAGCACACCAGAATACCTCTTGTGCGAGTTCGTTGGAACTCCCGTCGTGGCCCAGAGTTCACCTGGGAACGAGAAGATCAAATGAAACTCAAGTATCCCCAGTTATTCGGAAACAGTGCAACCACTACTGAGGCTGAAGCTACTACAGAATTTCGGGATTAAATTCCAAATCAACGGGGGGATGATGTGACACCCCAGGAAAACCAGTGAACTACGCAACACAACTAGCTTCCTCAGTAACCGCATGCTAAATTTCGGGACGAAATTTCTTTCAAGTTGGGGATAATGTGACAACTCGAGTTTCCAAGATTCCATCTTCGCACTATTACACGTTAATTGGTTAGATTGTTTGTTTTTTGACACGACTTATTTGTTTCACAACCGTACACGCTTGTAAAATGTTAAACCGTATTATGATTGCTTATATACGTGATGATGTGCATTATAAGTGTCTTTGTGAGATGAATGCTTATTGTATTGATAGTGATGTGTAATTAATAAATCCTTGCCGAAAACAACCCCCACACGAAAACCTCTCTAGTCGAATACACCACTGGACGAAAACACCTAAGAGTTTTCGTCAGAATGGGCTTGCGAGGAGAATGGGCTTCGGCCCAGTAGCGAATGTGTTATATTTTTGTCCAACCCTTGCGTGAGTTTGTTTTGGTAACCGGTAACAACCCTAGATATCTCTCACTCTCCCTCGCTTCCTTTGAATCCGACGGCTGCCTCCATCTTGTTCGAAATCAGATTCCTCGTGCTTAACCATTCCTAGATCGGTTAGTGACTTCCACGTTTAAATGTTTTCAGATCTGAATGTATATAGTTATGTAGTCGGTTGGGTTCTTGAAAGAATTTACATATGATCAATATGTCATGCGAAACATGGTGTTAATGTAAAGTTTTAGGGTTGATGTGATTGAACGATTAATATTGAAACATATGAACGTGATCTACTGGATATTGTTAATTGATCAACATGTGACCTACTGACAAGTTGTTGAAATATGTGAAAAAATATAAATGGACATCATAAATGTTAACTATTAGTGGTAATGATTATGAGTATATGTTTGGAATTTATTTGTATGATGAGAATCCCTCATAATGGTCGGCCATAGTTCTCATACTTTCATGTGAGTTTGTCAGTAACATGTGATGTGCCATATGTGTTTGCAACTTTAATATGTGATACTTAGGTTGTGATTCATAAGGGGTTGTGATGTAACAGTAGCACTAGGTCCATAGAATTGTAGTAGGTTGGTGTTGGTCAAATAGCAACATGAAATCAATCTACACTTGTCGGCCATGGTTGATTATTTTAATGATGACTTTGTGAATAGATCTAATGAGTCTAGACCACTGATTATATTAGTTGATGATTGATGAGTAAATATCTAATCGAATATTTTAACTTCTGTTTGATCGATTGTTCGTACAAATGGTTGAATCTGATAAGTGATGATTAAGATTTGTTATTGTTACGTAACTGATGTTGTTGATTTGTGAAGGGAAAACATAGTCCGAATGTTATAAAAGCTCCCTAGCTCCGACTTTTTGTGATGTTATGCAAGGTCCGACTTTTGTAATGTTATGTAAGGTCCGACTTTTGACTGGTAACATGTGTTCCGACTTTTGATTTGTAATATGTGGTCCGACTTTTTGAATGATGTAAAGGTCCGAATTTTTACAAGGCTTGAAGGGTCCGAACTTTGTAAGTGTATTAAGGGGGTCCGAGTTTGTAGAAATACATGGGGTCCGAGTTTTGTAATGCTTGAATGATCTGAGTTTTTTGTAATACCTGAATGATCTGAGTTTACTTATAATGCCAAGTTCAAAACCCTGCATGAGGAACATCTTGCATGCCACTGTGTGTTACTGTATATTAGTGTATGTTACTGTATGTTGTTGGATGATACTGTATGTATGAACAATCTATGTCATGTCATTCTGTACACAATTATCACACGGAACACAGTTGTTTGGACATCAAGGAATTGTAAACCCTAATTGTACGTAAACACTTACATTGAGTTTATGTGCAATGTAGCTTAGGTCGTGAGTAACGGACCTAACCATTAATTAACAATAGAAGCAATAACAAACCGAGCAAACCAAGGTGAGTTCACACTCTTTACCAAGGCATGGGATTCCCGGGGATTGGGAATGGGTTGAATGATGGGATTGAACAATTTCTCCTACTTACACGGCTACTAGACTATTTACCATGGTCCTCGGGTTAAGCAGGACACTTACGTAAAACCTACGTAAACAAGTACTTACCACTGTCCTCAGGTTTCGAGGGACACTTACGTAAAACCTACGTAAACTCGCACATGGTACTGTCTTCTGGAGTCAGGAAGGACACTTACGTAAAACCTACATAAACCCCACGCGTACCACTGTCCTCGGGTAAAGAAGGACACTTACGTAAAACCTACGTAAAGCTTGTACGTACTACTGTTCTCGGGTTAAGAAGAACACTTATGGTTACAAATAGTCTAGTGTATATACAAATATGGGAAGCCCCCACTAATAGAACATACTATCGGCCTAGTAGAGCCAAATGTGACGAAAATAACTTACTATTACGAACTTACCTACTGTGAACTCGCTCAACTAGTTGTTGACTCTCTGTTACATGCCTTGCAGGTCGTTAGGTATACATGGAGCTTGCATGGGGAGGTGCTGTCGTTGTGGACAAGGATCATGATTGCTTTGATTAAACGTTTGACATTTCAAGCTTTACTTATGTTGGGCTTTTACTCATATGCTTCCGCTAAACGTTGAATTTATACTTATGTTTTGAACACCTTTCATATGGATTGGTTTGGTTAAATTACATTACTTTTACTATTTACGTTGTTCTATATGATTGGTGGCTTGATCCTGGTCAGTCACGCTCCCAAGCGGTAGTACTCCGCGTGTGGATTTTGGGGGTGTGACAAGGATCCTCCGGGAGATCGATGAGATCAAGAAACAGAAGAAATCAGTGGAGGATCACTCCCCTCTGATACCAAGATCGCTGAACTTCGACACTCCAGTCATAACTTCTCAGCACTCAGCAGCTCTGGACGTGCAATACTTGGGCGAATTACCAGGAAGGCATTACGGAATAGCAACTATGAGTCAGGAATTTGGCTCTTACTTCCAGCCTCAGGGATCCTCTTCTCAACCATCAGGATCCTCCTCTCAGCATCAGGGATACTTCACGTCAGGAGGATATTTGGGAATGCATGCAGTATAGGGATCCTCCCAGGTCCAAGGATCCTCCCAGGTCCAGGGATCCTCCCAGGTCTAAGGATCCTTCTAGGTCCAAGGATCCCCCCAGGTCAAAGGATCCTTCCCGGTCCAAGGATCCTCCCTTGCCCAAGGATTCTCCCTTGCCCCTAGATCCTCTCTGTTCCCAGGATCCTCTCTGGTCCCAGGATCCTCTCTGGTTCCAGGATCCTTTCAGGTTCAAGGATCATCTAAACTTCAAGGATCCAACGTCCTTCAGGATCAAGGATTCTCGAGAAGTATGCAGCCTCAGAGCTCGGACGTTCATCAAAGAGACTTCATACCAATGCAGACCATTGCTCCCTCTGGTCCTTCAATCATGCCAGAGTCTCGTCAATATGGATTCACATCCGCAACTCCGAACACAAATCCTGTGGGAGGTAACATTTTTAATAATTTATATAACACTAACCATGGCTTAATGCAGGATACAGGTATCAATCAGGCTATGGCTAGAGAGCTACAGAAGCCTAAGGATATGATATCCAGTGTACCAGGAGTGGTTAAACCCATTCCTGAAATTGCAGATGGTAGCCATATACCTAAACGGTTCCAGATACCATCCATGAAGCTGTATGATGGTTCGACAGATCCAGAGGAGCATGTGGCTCAATACAGGGAGAGGATGGAGATCAATCCAATTCCTGAAAGGTTAAAAGAAGCATGTCTATGCAAGGGATTTGGATCCACACTCATAGGATCTGCTCTTAAATGGCTGCTAAGTCCTCCCCCTTACTCTATTACTTCATTTGCTAATCTAGTTAATTTGTTCAATAGTCAATTCTCTTGTAGTAGAAAGTTTGAACGATTAACTAGTGATTTATATAGGGTAACACAAGGTCAAAATGAATCACTTAGAGATTATATCACTAAGTTTAGTAAAGAATCCTTGGATATTCCTAACTTGGACATTGCTACGGCTGTAGAAGCCTTTAAAATGGGATTACTTAGGGATTCATTAATCTATGATGATCTTGTAATGACACCTTGCAGGAATCTTGATGAAGTAAGAACTAGGGCCCTTAGGTTCATCCGCCTAGAGGATGATAAAAGGATCCAGGATAGATTAGCAGGATCCTCAAAACAGGACAAACAAGGATCCTATTTCAGGAACAACAACTCTAAGTTCTACAATAAGTCTGATAACCAGAATGTGCACTCAGTGGAACAAGAAGAGGATGATGAGGATTATCCTCCTATTTCTGAATATTGTTTTTCTGCTGATAACAACGAACTAATCCTTGCAATGCAGAATCTAGGTGAGAAAGCTAGGTGGCCAAGGAAAAGTGATAAACCAGCTGCTAGAAAGGATAAGTCCAAATGGTGTGCATACCATGAGGATTTTGGGCATCTCACTAAAGAGTGTATTGCACTAAGAAAGGAAATTGGTTACTTGTTGAGCAAGGGGCATTTGAAGGAACTCTTGGGTCGAAAGAAGTCAAGGATCTAGGATCCTGAAAGGATCCCGGAAAGGGCTCCTGCTCCTCCAGCAGATGCACAAGTCATAAATTTCATATTCGGTGGATCAGACATCTGTGGTACATCCTTTTCAGCAGCAAAGAGACACACTAACGAAACCAAGATGGATAGTGGAGACAGACCCGTCCGGACCTCCGTTCTCACCCAGGATAAAGTCATAACTTTTGATGAGGATGATCGTGTTGATGTCCAGGATCCTCATCATGATGGTCTTGTAATTACATTGTTTATTTCTAACCACTTTGTTCGCAGGATCCTTATAGATGGAGGAAGCTCTGTGAACATCATCCAGCTTGATGTCCTCAAGAAGATGAATATCCCGGAGTCTGATATTATCCTAAGATCCTCAGTGCTTGTGGGATTCAGTGGAGAAACTAAGAATACATTGGGGGACATCAAACTCCCAATCTATATTGAAGGATTGCATTCTTATCAAAAGTTTTGTGTTATTGATTGGTTATCATGTTGTAATGTTATCCTTGGCAGGCCATGGATACATGACATGAAGGCAGCCCCATCCACCTATCATCAATGTGTAAAGCTTCCAAGTCCATGGGGAGTGGTGAAAATTGAGAGTGGTCAACAGGAGGCTAAGAATTGTTATACATCCTCAATGAAGCCAGCCTCAAGACCAAGGGAGCAATAGCAATTAAAGTATCCTTCAAGAGATGTCTTGGAGGCAAGAGAGCAGGATTTGAAAGAAATTCTCATGGATCCTGATGATCCTGAATCCAAGATTTTCATAGGATCGGGGATCCTTAGCGACATTGAACAGGAGCTAGTATCCTTCCTCAAAAGAAGGAAAACCACCTTTGCCTGGAAACATGAGGATATGACAGGTATATCTAAGGATATAATTACTCATAAACTTGGCATTGACAGGTCATTCAAGCCAATTCATCAAAAGAGGAGGAAGTTTGCACCTGAAAGGAATGCTATTATCCAGGAAGAGGTAGATAAGCTACTTCGGGCAAGTATGATAAGAGAGGTTAAGTATCCAAGATGGTTAGCCAATGTGGTTGTTGTTCAAAAGAAAAATGGAAAGTGGAGGGTATGTGTCGATTTCACGGATTTAAACAAGGCATGTCCCAAGGATCCTTTCCCATTACCCCACATTGACTCCATGATGGATGCTACCGCGGGTCATGAGTTGTTGACTTTTATGGATGCTTCATCTGGATTTCAACAAATTCAGGTGGAACCATCTGATCAAGAGGATACAGCCTTTATGACCCCAACTGGTATGTACTGTTATATTGCTATGCCATTTGGATTAAGGAACGCAGGTGCTACTTATCAAAGGCTAGTCAATATGATGTTCAAGGAACAAATTGGACACACTATGGAAGTCTATATAGATGACATGGTGGTCAAGTCCAAGAAAGCTGAGGATCACCTTAAAGACTTGGAGGAAGCATTCAATATCCTTGATAAATATAATATGAAACTTAATCCTTCTAAGTGTCATTTTGGTGTGAAGGCAGATAAATTCTTAGGATATATGGTAACAAAGAGGGTCATTGAAGCAAGTCCAGAACAAATTAAGGCTATTGTGAATATCAAATCTCCTGCCAATGCTAAGGATGTGCAAAGATTGACGGGCAGGATCGCAGCCTTGAACAGATTCATATCCAAATCCACAGAAAAGTGTAAGGAATTCTATGATATTCTGAGGAAAAACAAGAAATTTGAATGGACTGAGAAGCATGAAGGTGCCCTCAGAGCTCTTAAAGATTACCTATCCTCAGCCCCAGCCTTGATGAAACCAGAAAAAGGAGATGTGTTATCCTTATATTTGGCGGTATCCTCAAAAGCAGTAAGTGCGGTCCTTGTTAAGGATCACCAAGGTACACAACATCCTATTTATTATGTAAGTAAGAGCTTACTTGATGCTGAATCCAGGTATTCACATTTAGAAAAACTTATCCTTGCATTAATTATGGCATCCACTAAATTAAGACATTATTTTGATACTCATGCCATTATTGTTAAAACTAATTTTCCTATTAAGAATGTTCTCAGGAAACCTGAAATGTCAGGAAGGATGGCTAAGTGGGCAGTGAAGCTTAGTGCATACAATATACGATATGAACCAAGGACTGCCATCAAATCCCAAGCCTTAGCCGACTTTGTGGCAGATTTTAGTAGTGATTTGCAAAAGGAGGCTGAACTAGAAGTCCAACAGCTTGAAGAAACCAAGGATCCTTGGATACTCTTCACTGATGGAGCCTCTAATGTAAAGGGAACAGGGCTTGGAATACTACTAAAATCGCCACAGGGGGACATAATACCCCACTCCATAGCTTGTGAATTTCAAACTACCAACATTGAGGCTGAGTATGAAGCCTTGATAGCTGGTTTGCAAATTGCAAAGCATATGAGGATCAGGTATCTTGAGGTACATGTAGATTCTTTACTGATCACTAATCACTTTAATGGATCCTATGCTGTTAAAGGTGAAAAGCTATTCAAATATTTGGAGATAGTCAAAAAATTGGCACTCTCTTTTGTATCCTTTAGTTTGACACAGGTACCAAGGGAAGAGAATGCAGAGGTAGATGCATTAGCCAATTTAGGATCATCCTTGAAGATCCCGAAGGATATCAAGATCCCTATTATCCATATCCTGACCCCGGCTATCGAGGATCATGTAGCTATGGAAACAGGAGAGGATTCTGCAATCATCCCTGGTGATGATACTCAATCTCATTCAGGATCATGGATCCTTCCAATCATGAGATACATACAACATGGAGAGATTCCTACAGGAGAAAACCCTAAGGCTTTCAAAATCAAGGTATCTCAATTTACAATATTGAATAATATGTTGTACAAACGATCTCTTGCAGGACCATATTTAAGATGCATTGAGGATCCTGAAATCCAAGAAGTCCTAAAGGATTTCCATGAAGGAGATTGTGGAAACCACACTGGGGGCAGAGCATTATTCTCAAGGATCCTGAGGACAGGATACTATTGGCCCACTATGAAGAAGGATGCTGTGGAGTATGCCAAGAAGTGTGATCCTTGTCAGAGGCATAGTAACATCCTTCACCAACCAGCAGAGCTCTTGCATCCTATATCCTCTTCATGGCCATTCATGAGATGGGGAATGGATATAGTTGGAAAGCTTCCTAAGGCACCTGGTGGAAAAGTATTCATGCTTGCTATGACTGATTACTTCTCTAAGTGGATAGAGGCTGAAGCCTTTGCTCAAGTCAGAGAAAAGGAAGTTATATCCCTTATTAAAAGAAACATTATTACTAGATTTGGTATCCCTTCTGAGATTATTTGTGATAATGGATCCCAATTTATTGGGAGTAGAACTACTAACTTTTGTGACAGCTGGGGGATTAAGATGATAACATCAGCACCAGTCCACCCACAAGCTAATGGTCAGGCAGAATCATCCAACAAGATCATCATCAACAATTTGAAGAAAAAGCTTAGATCCAAGAAAGGAAAGTGGGCAGAAGAACTACCTTATGTACTATGGGCTGATAGGACAACTCCCAAGAATGCTACTGGCCAAACTCCATTTTCTTTGGTATTTGGGGCAGAATCAAAGATCCCTACAGAGATGGTGGTTCCAACTGCAAGAACAAGCATTCGTGATCCTGAAGAAAATGCTGAAAACTTGGTTCAAGACCTGGATACTATAGAAGAAATCAGGGACTTGGCAAGGATAAGGATGGCCAGTTATCAACAAAGGATGGCTGGAGCTTACAACAAAATTGTCAGGATCAGGAAATTCCAAGTTGGTGATATGGTGTTAAGGAAAGCATTTCAGAATACCATCAATCCCGCTGATAGAAAGCTAGCACCAAAGTGGGAAGGCCCCTATTTGATTGAAGCTGAAGCAGGAAAGGGGGATATCGATTGCTAACAATGGAAGGTGATTTGCTGCCAAGAGCTTGAAATGCTGTCCATTTGAAGAAGTATTTTATGTGACTAGCACACGATGATCCTGGTATAGTTCATGGCAATGGGACCAGTACTTGCTTTAGGGGCTGACAATTTCATTGTGCTGGCTATATTTAGGATCCTACGTATAATGGTAGACGTACCATACATCCGTTCCTTAGGTTTCTAACGTTTTCACATTAGCTAAGGTTTTGGCATTTTCATGTCACTAAGTTTGGATAGTCGCCAGTGAGGGCCATACGCCAGTGAGGGCCATACTCCAGTGTACACACGATCCTTTGGGCTTCTCCCCAGTATATTGGGCTTGTCCCCAGTTATCCTTTGGGTTTGTCCCCAGAATTGTTGGGCTTGTCCCCAGTTATCCTTTGGGCTTGTCCCCAGTTATCCTTTGGGCTTGTCCCCAGTATATTGGGCTTGTCCCCAAAATTGTTGGGCTTGTCCCCAGTTACTAACTCTTATCCTATGTTGGCTTAGTCCCAAGTTGTACCTTATTTCAGGTTTTTGGAGATAAATGACCAAGGATCCTTGATCCTTACCTTCTACTAAGGTTTGTCTTTTGGTTATCCTGATTATGAGTGTTAAAGGTTAGGATCCTAACTTGGATTCTCAGGTATGATCCTTAACTATTTTGATTTTATTCATTTGAGTAACCCTTATCCTTTGGCAACTGAACTTATAATCCTTAAAATATATTACTTTTCGAAACTTGTCGACTATAGGATATGTGATCCTTGATCGTATCCTAAACTTTTTGAGGATATTTATTAAATTTTTTCTTTACTTGGTAAGTTCACACAAAATAAACATCACAACAGTTGGAAAATATAATATCAACACAGGATAAGCCAAAAAGTTAAAGTTATTTTATTCACAAAAGATTAAACCCCTTAAGGTTGTCAAAATTACCTACCCCGAGCATCTACCAGCAATACGTGGCCCGTCCGCTGGGGTAGGTAAAGGGTGTCCATTGTCTAAAGGTCTTGGTAGTGCAGGAATCAAAAGACGGCAGGATCACAATGGCTTCATCCCCCAAACAGAGGATCCCTCCACCATTTGTAATCCTACCTATTGTTCAAAGGATCCATGATCCTTAGTCCTAATTACTATTGTCTTAAGTACAACCCATCATTGTTCAACAAGAAATCATCATAACCAAAACAAACTACCAAACTTAAAAAATGGGCTCCGGCTACGTCTAGAAATGTCCTTCATCGCCCATTCATGCAGCTTACACCTTCACTGCATCATCATTCCCTCTAGCTCCAGTATCCTTCGCCTGATCCTTGCCACTACCACTAGCTTCGATTGCCAGGACCTCGTCAGCCTCATCCTCATCCTCCAACTCAGCCAGCCTGGCCTTCCAGCCCTCCATGTCCCTGCTGCTCCTATCAAAGGTGGGATCCTGAGCTTCTTGAGCCATCTGTAGCTTGGTCTTGTACATGGCAATGGCAGCGGAGACCTTAGCATCCTTTGTGATCTCGTGCTTCTCATAATCAAAATTGATTAGAATGGTAGGTGTTTGAGCTTTGGCGTTGTTGAGATCCTTTTCAAGGGAAGCGATCTTGAGGTCTTTGAGCATTTCTACTTTTTGGAGGTTAGAGTGTTTCTCCTCTAGCTCTTCAACATTCCCAACATAGTCCTCAATTTCAGCAAATTTCTGCAAACAAGACAATGCAAAGTTAGGATCATATGATCCTCAAGTGGATAGGATAACTAAGCTAAGTCAGTGATCCTTACATCATTAAAGTACTCGAGGAATTGATGGCGGATCAGAGGCAAGCCTTGAAGGTTGTCAGCTTCAGAGGTTTTTCTTTTCTTTCCACCTCTTCCCTTTGAAGTGGTAGCCTTGGGGATAACAATGGAAGGGGTAGCAGCAGACTTTTTCTTGGAGGATCGGACAGTGTCTAGATCAGTGACACTGAATTTGGAGGTAGATTTGGAGGATTTACTAGCGCCTACACATTCAAAATAGATAAGTATCCTTATCCTAATTCTATTCAACTATTTATTTAAATATTTGACTATACAAAACACAGGATACTTACTTGACATAGTGACAGAACCTGAGGATACTTCTTGTGAATCCTGGGTGTTTGTTTTGAATGACCTTGTTGCAGGATCAAGTTTTCTGAAAGCAGCAAGTCTCTCCTCGGTGGCAGGTGAAGGTATAATATGTGAAATTGTGATGGCTGTACAAGAGAAACAGAAACATATTAGTAATCATCATCAAAAATGAGCTTACTCAGTGATCCTTCTGAGGATCCTCTATCCTACCATGAGTGCTCCACTTCCTTGGCAGATCCTTTCCATCCGGGATGGAATCCCTTCTGACAAAGAAGAATCGCCGTTTCCAGTTGGTATCATTCTTAGTGGCTTTAAAGATGGGATGTTCTTCACCAGGTTTACGCTTGAATAGATATCGGTGGGATCCAAATGTTGTGAGTTCGTACATCTCGGCCAATTCCGACATTCCCAGGTTAATTCCTTCTTGCTCAATGATCCTCTCAAGGGTATATAAGACCCTCTAGATCATTGGCATAGCTTGAATGTAGGAGATGCCGGTAAGGGAGAAAAAAGACTGGGTGAATTCAGGGAAAGGATACGAGTATCCTATTGTGAAAGGAGTGACCGGGAAAGCTACCCAAGTTTCAGAAACATAATCACTAAGAACGGTAGGATCAAACGGTTTGAAATAGGTGTTCGCCGGAAAGCAATGCCGGATTCTGTCTATTTGTGGATCAGTGAAGCAAAACCTTTCATTCGCCAAATCTTTGATGATCCCCTGGCTCTTAAGAGGAATGTCCTTCTTGTGATCATTAGCAGGAGAGGATCTTAACATCATCTTGATTATGAAGAAGGTGAAGAAGGAAGGAGCAGAGAAAGAAAACGTAAAGGAAGAAGAGGAAGAGAGATACCTGATTGATCTTCGGATATGAATTTAAAGGGAGTTTCTCTTGAATTTAAATGCGAATTGATCCCTATCTCTAACTCCTATTTATAATGATGATTTTGCAGGATAGTCACCTCACTGACGTCATACTCGTAACGGCTAGTCCGACTCCAACGGCTAGTTATCCGTTAATTTGTTATGGATAAGAACAAAATACAACTCGTTTATTTACATAATTACTCCTTATATTTTGGGGGCAATTGTTAGGGGTGGATTTCTAAATGATCAGTGATCCTTAATCGCTGTTGGGCTTAGTGATCCTTACTTCTGTTTGAATTGGTGATCCTCAGAAGTGTGACACCTGTGTCACTCCAACCATCAATAAAATGCCAAACCAATGAAATATTGTATTTCATACTTGGGATTTGTAAAATTATGTGTATCGTTTGCACATATCGACTCTTGTTCGATTTCAAGCTTTAAATCGCTTTCTGGAGGGTTATACGCGCTCTGATGTGTAGATATAACCAGTTTAATCCAACGAACACTCCGAAATAGTGAAATAGGCTTAACATACCTTAAATAACCTTTACATAACTTAGATATAAGTTTTGGAAGGTTTGGTGTGGTGAAATCAAAGTTTAATCGCTTATAGGGACTAAAGTTGACAAACTGCGAAAGTATGCCAATTTGAACTGTAACAGACCTTCCGGAACATGACCATAAGTTAAACATACCATAAATATCCTTTACATAGCTTAGAAATAGGCTTTGAGGTGTTCGGTATGCTAAAATAAACTTTTGGGACATTCAGGGACTAAAAGTGTCAAAAAGTGCACAAGTTTGCATTTTTACGCATAACTTACGTTCTGAATACATCCGGACATCCAAAAATTTATGTAAGCATGACTATATTATATTTTAGTGTTCTCCATAAGAAAAATCCATTCGTCGCGTCATTTGGATCGTTTTTCGCGCTTGTGCGCATTCCGTCGTAATTAAGCGAACATCGCGTTCGTACGACCAAACGAACCATCATCCGACATATTTTTGAGCATGTTTCATGTCCACAATGTTTAGGCATCATTTTAGGGCCTTAAAGTTGGCTTTACGGGCCTTAGAAGTGTCGGAAATGGCCTTAAACACGTGCAGGGACTGAAACTGTCATTTCTGAAACTTTGTTCTGATCTGTGACTGCTAGGCGGCCCGCCTCAGTTTCCTTACATCCTCAGGCGGCCTGCGAGGCCCCTTCTGACCAGATTAAATGAATCAAACAGCAGGTTGCAGCTGTTTAATCCTCCACCACACAATCCCAATAGTCTAGTCAGCTGATAAGGATGGAATTTTAGTCACCATAAGGTCCCGACACTTGTACGGGTGGGATTAAGGCACGTTTTCCATGAAACGATCCTAACGGTGGACCGAAAACTATATATACCCCATACCCCCCATTTCTAAAATCACTAGAATTCTGATTTGAGAACCTCTAAGTTGAAACCATTGTTTCATACCTGAGATTCTTGAATCGGGATTAGCATTCGGGGACCCTTCGTAAGTATTCTTTCGTTCTTTTCCTTATTTTATTGCTTTTCGAGTCAGAAAGTCAAACTTTGTTTGACTTTCAGCGTTGACCAGTAATGGTCAATGCGAAGTTCGTTTGAACTTCGCAACGTGAGTGTAATCACGTTGGTCATAGTCCCTTGGGACTATGCCCACTGATTACCACGTTGTCTAGAGTCGTAGGGTAGGCGATCTAATAAATCGCCTATACCTTCGAACTCGACCCATTTGGTCGATCATTAGGATCCGACCAAATACATTAGGTGACCATAGTAGGTAGGGAATAACCTTCCGAGGTTATACCCTATGGTCACATTGTTTGAGTAGTTGTATGATAGGTAGTTTATATGCCTTAGGTAAATTACCAGAATACCCTTTTCATGTATAATTGGTAATTAAGCATATGTAACCTAAACTCTTGTCACATAACTGATAATGTAACATGTTTAGGCATATAACACTTGTCATAGGACTAGTTAGACGGTCCGAACGCGTTTCACGCGCACGATGCGTTAAAATAGCATAAGCTACCTTAATGGGTCGCGATGGGTCGTAGACACTTAGGTTAAGTTTCATTTAGTATGTAGGCTTTGTTAAACCATATCACATGAGTTTCTACACTCATTTGGTTTACAAACCCTCATGCTACCCAATCTTCCGATTTAGGTCCGGTTTATTAACATAGTTACCTATAGTAGGTGCCGTTCGATATCCGTGATCTCTAGCATTGTTTGGTTGTTACTCAAGGACTACTAAGCAATCTCAAGTGAGTACATAGACCCCTCTTTTACTGTTTTCCAAACTGTTTTGGGGTGAAACACATGTGCCTACTTGTTACTTTCAAGCTTTCCTGTTTTCACATCATATACTTGTTATGTTCATTAGTACATTATAGTACATGATTTCATTACATTTCATACTAGGTGTGCCATTGTGTGCATTACTTAGTACATTGTTTTACATTACATCACATGCTACGTATGTCTATTGTTGCATACTTAGTACAGGTCGCACGCTACGTATGTCTGTTGTTGCATACTTAGTACAGTTCACATGCTATGTATGTTCAATCGTTGCATTGTTCTTCATACTTAGTACATTTGTTCTTCATCACATACTTACATTTTGGACGCATATTACATGATTTACATTGATCATGCATTTCCACAGGACATAACTTTGATTTAAACCAAGTTTTACTTCAATATTATGTTCTTGTGCATATGGTTTAATTGATGCATTTCACTAGCCATACATATCATTTTGGTTACACATTACATGGTTTACATCTTGACATAAACATTTTGACATATTATTCAATACATTTGGCAATTGGTTTACACATAGACATCTTACATTGTTGGTTTGGGTTGTGTAAGTGATTTAAGTAACGAGGCGTGTGTAATATGATACAAGCATGGTGGATACGCCGCTGGTACTTCCTATATATAAGTGTTTGTATGGTATTACATGTTGTAGCGTTATCTGAATCATTTCAAGTTGAGACATAGAACATTTTATACAAATAACATATTTTTCACAAGACATTGATTTACAAACAATTTATCTAATACAAACTCATTTTTACATGGTTATTCATTTAACCGTACATTATTTATACATATCACCTGATCTTATCGATTTTCAAATGATTTACAAAACAAAGCAAATAACAAGGTTCATGACTAAACATTTTCTCAAACATAAGTCATGAAACCTATTTTCACAAAACCTATGTATCTCACCGGCATTTTTATGCTGACGTACCTATTTTCACATGTGTTTTTCAGGAGATGTTGCATAAGATGATCAAGATACACATAGGCAAACTTGGGCTTTAGTGACAATAAAAGATGCAAGACTAGTTAATTATGTTGTATTTCTTTGTTTGTTAAGACATTGTAACACTTTTAATCAATAAAACGAAACTTCAATTGCCATGGATTTGAAACAATTAATTCTGTTACAACACTCCCCGACGTTTCCGCCACGTTTTGTATGTTCTACGTGGTCGGGGTGTGACAAGAAGTGTTTCAGGATCAGGATCATGGATCATCACAAGGATCCTCGTACTAATGGTTGTCTACTTTGAATTCGAAATTGTTTTGCAGGAGTATCAACTTGGACTTGGTCTTGGTGATATTCCCGGAGCATATTCTATGTTTATTCTGCACGTGCTTGGCCAGAAGTGGACGTTATGGAGTCGTGGAGGACTTGCACCATTTGCGGAATGTTAGTTAGAGTAGATATTTTCCATTTTTAATGGGGTAGCGAGCTAATTAGAAAACACTTGGCTATTTTTGGCTACACACACTCGTACAATTGCTCTCACCAGCTCTCGTTAACTCACTTGGCGATTACACACTTTGTTACATAATACACTATAGTGATCCTTGTACTTAGCTCGCTATCATCCGAAGTTGTAATAGATTTCTTGTTTAATTTGAGTTGGTGATCGGTAGTTTCCATCACCCGAGGTTTTTTATGCCGGAGATCATTCATTGATCAAGGGCTTTTCCTCGTATAAATCTTCGTGTCACTTGTTCATTACATTTCATAGTGATCCTTATTGTTGTTCATCAATTCAAGCATCATACCTCACAACAGAAAGTTTGGTTGCATTGTCATTGCTTGATTTTTGACCGAAACAATCAAGATCCCTATCATCCATATTTGGCTCCTGCTATTGAGGATCACATAGCTATGGAGATAGAAGAGGATTCTGCAGTGGTTCCTAGTGATAATGCACAATCTCATTCAGGATCATGGATCCTTCCAATTATGAGATATATACAACATGGAGAGATTCCTACAGGAGAAAACCCCAGGGCTTTCAAAATCAAGGTATCTCAATTTACAATATTAAATGACATGTTATATAAACGATCTCTTGCAGGTCCATATCTAAGGTGCATAGAGGATCCTGAAATTCGAGAAGTCCTAAAGGATTTTCATGAAGGAGATTGTGGAAACCACACTGGGGGCAGGGCATTGTTCTCAAAGATCCTTAGGACAGGATACTATTAGCCTACTATGAAGAAAGATAATGTGGATTATGCCAAGAAGTGTGATGCTTGTTAGAGACATAGCAATATCCTTCATCAGCCAGCAGAGCTCCTGCATCCTATATCCTCTTCTTGGCCATTAATGGGATGGGGAATGGATATAGTTGGCAAACTCCCCAAAGCACCAGGAGGAAAAGTGTTCATGCTTGCCATGACTGATTACTTTTCCAAATGGATAGAGGCCGAAGCCTTTGCTCAAGTCAGAGAAAAAGAAGTGATATCCTTTATTAAAAGAAATATTATCACTAGATTTGGTATCCCTTCTGAAATTGTTTGTGATAATGGATCCAAATTTATTGGGAGTAGAACTACTAACTTTTGTGACAGCTGGGGTATCAAGATGATAACATCAACACCAGTCCACCCACAAGCCAATGGTCAAGCAGAATCATCCAACAAGATCATCATCAACAACTTGAAAAAGAAGCTTGGATCCAAGAAAGGAAAATGGGCAGAAGAACTACCTTATGTACTATGGGCTGATAGGACGGCTCCCAAGAATGCTACAGGCCAAACTCCATTCTCTTTAGTGTTTGGAGCAGAATCAGTGATCCCTACAGAGATGGTGGTTCCTACTGCAAGAACAAGCATCCGTGATCCTGAGGGAAATGCTGAATACTTGGTTCAAGACTTGGATACCATAGAAGAACTCAGGGATTTGGCAAGGATAAGAATGGCTAGTTATCAACAAAGGATGGCTGGAGCCTACAATAAGAATGTCAGGATCAGGTAGTTCCAAGTTGGTGATATGGTATTGAGGAAAGCATTTCAGAATACCATAAATCCTGCTGATGGAAAGTTGGCACCAAAGTGGGAAGGCCCCTACCTGATTGAAGCTGAGGCAGGAAAGGGGGCATATCGATTGCTAACAATGGAAGGTGATTTGCTACCAAGAGCTTGGAATGCTATCCACCTGAATAGATACTTCATGTAATAAGGATCCAGAATCCTTAGCCGTTTTCGTGTCCGGTGATCCTTAGAGGATAAATGATCCTCATTCTGGTAATGATCTAACCTCAATTTATTCACTTCTGTAATTAACCTATACACAAGGAGAAGGATCCTGGATCCTTTATCCTTCTTTCATTTAGTTCTGAGTTTTGGAGAAGATTGATATATTCTTAGCAAAGGACCAAGTATCCACAGAAGTCTCCAGTTTTTTGGGCTTGTCCCCAGTTTTTTTTGGGCTTATCCCTAGTATTTGGGCTTGTCCCCAGTTTCGCCAGTAGCACACGATGATCCTGGTGCAGTTCAAGGCAATGGGACCAATACCCGCTTTAGGGGCTGACAATTTCATTATACTAGCTGTATTCAGGATCCTACGTATAATGGTAGACGTACCATACATCTGTTCCTAAGGTTTCTAACGTTTTCACGTTAGCTAAGGTTCTGGCATTTTCATGTCACTAAGTTTGGATAGTCGCCAGTGAGGGCCATACTCCAGTTTACACAAGATCTTTTGGGCTTGTCCCTAGTTTTTTGGGCTTGTCCCCAGTTTATTGGGCTTGTCCCCAGATTGTTGGGCTTGTCCCCAGTTGCTAACTCTTCTCTTATATTGGCTTAGTCCCAAGTTATGTTACATTTCAGGTTTTTGAAGCTAAACAACTAAGGATCCTTGATCCTAACCTTTTATTAAGGTTTGTCTTTTGGTTATCCTGATTGTAAGTATTGAAGGTTTTGGATCCAAACTTGGATTCTCATGTATAATCCTTAATCACCTTAATTTTATTCTTTATTTATCTAAGTGACCCTTATTCTTTGACAACCGGATACATGATCCTTAAGTTACATCACTTTCTTTGAATTTTTCGATTATAGGATATTTGATCCTTGATCATATCCTAAACTTTTTGGCATAATCTACTAAACTTTTGTTCTTAACTCATGAATTCAAACAAAATGCATCATAACAATGGAAAGGTAAAGTATTCACAAATATAACAACACAAGAGATAGTCAAAAGATTAAGCTTTTATTTATTTAGCAAAAGGTTAACCCTCTAAAGGTTGTCAAAATTACCTACCCTAAGCATCTACCAGCAATCCATGGCCCGTCCGCTGGGGTAGGTAAAGGGTGTCCATGATGATAAGTTCTAAATAAGTGCAGGAATAGAAAGATGGCAGGATCACAATGGCTTCATCCCCCAAACAGAGGATCCCTCCACCATTTGTTATCATACCTATTGTCTGAAGGATCAGTGATCCTAAAACCTAAGAACTATTGTTTAGAGTTTTTACACACCTACCATTGTTCAAAAAAATAAACAATAAAAAAACTACCAAACCATGAAAAAATGGGCTCCGGCCGCGTCTAGATAAATCCATCATCGCCCATTGTTGCAGCCTACACCTTCGTTGCATCACCTTCATCACCACCAGCCGCTGCATCCTCACCCTTATCCTTCAGCCTACTGCCACCAGCCTCTATTGCCAGAACCTCTTCAGTCTCCTCCTCATTATCCAGCTCAGCCAGCCTGGCCTTCCAGCCTTCCTGGTCCCAGGCGGTCCTGTCAAAGTCAGGATCCTCAGCTTCCTTGGCCATCTGCAATTTGATTTTGAGCATAGCAATGGTAGAAGAGAGCTTAGCACCCTCCATCACTTCAGCACTCTCCTGATCAGCAGTGATGTGAGCCATGACCAGCTGCTTTTTCGCCAAGTTGAGCTCCTTATTGTTGGTGCATATTGGTGACACAGCTTAGATTTGGTCTTTGGATATCTTGTAATTAGTTAAACGATAAACAGTTAGCGGGTTTAGCTTTGTAATAGTTAGTTATAATGTTTGGGCTAACCAAACCCATACTTATGGGGATGTGGGACGAATTGGGCCTTGCCCAAATTCGCAGCTCATGAGGTTTAATCTAGCCCAAGTAGCAAACCTTGTGTTATATAAACAAGGTTAGGCTTTACGGTTTAGGTTAATCAGCCAAAACAGTGTTTGAGAGATAGAATTTCGTGAGAGCTTGTGCTTGGACGAATTTGAGAGTTGGTTAGGGTTTGATTGATTGTAATTCTTGTAATCGATAATCAATAGAAACCCAGTTTGAAAGTGATTTCTGTTTCTACTCATTCTGTGATATTCTGATCAAGAGGATTCCGCACTCTTAATTAGATTGACAATTCTATGAAAGATCCATACAAACAAGGGGACCTACAATTGGTATTAGAGCATTAGGCTCTTAAAGACTCGGTTCAGAATTGTTGGCTGCTGAAATAGGAAGTTTTTTGAATTTTTGACAATTAGGGTTTCGAAATTTTGTGTTGGTTTGAAAAAAATTTCGAAATTTTTTGGCTGTTTTGATATTCTGGTTTGTTTGTTTGGTCTTTTGCAGGATTTCTGGAAAGAATTTGTTGATTCTGGAAAAGTTTTCGGCTAATAGACTTGAAGATTCGAAGACTGTTCTTCGTGTTCTTCACGTTCTTCGTTCTGTTCTTCAATGTTTTTTTTCCAAAATCACTGATATTTTGCTCTTTTGATTTTGCAGAAACTGTTAAGGGATCCGAAAAATCGTCAAAGTTTCGAAAAGATTGAATTTCCATATTTAACTGGCGAATTTGATTAATTTCGCAGTCTGGACCTGCGAAATTAACTGACCTGCGAATTTATCGGTGAAGTTAAAATCCAAAGGCGACTTTGGTAACAGTATAATTTTCCACAACGAAATTATTACGATTTTCGGTGACTTTACAGGCCGTCGTAATCGCGAAATTGAGACAGTGAATTTGTGACCAGCGAACTTGACTTTTCAGCGAAATAGACCAGCAAAATTAACTTGTTGACCAGCGAAATTAATCTGCTACCCAACGAATTTAACAGTGAACTTAAAACCAGCATAATTAAAGTGGTGGAATATTTTCTAGGAAGCGTAAGAAAAAATTCACGTTTTTGCAAATAGAAATTGATCGATAGCTCGTTTGACAGAACCGTCTGCACCGTTGCGTTCCTCGTATTTTTAGGGAAAAAAAGAAATTGATCCCGAATTCGGTTTTTGACATTATATATTATTGGATTCGTCTTTTCGAGACGATTCTAACTGTCTAATTTGGTAACCACTGTTTTCGGAGATATACGGTTTTACCAATCTGTTGCGTTAAAATGTCGAACATGACAAATTTGAATGCACCTAAGATGATGTAGGTGGAGAATTACCTTACATGGAAGGACATGTTCCAATCCTTCATTGAATCTCAGGATGCACGCATGTGGATCTGTATTAAAGATGGGTACACAAACCCAACACACAATTTCGAGGGCAGACCGCGTTGAACAGACTATGTGAACATGCAAGAGGATGATAAAAAGATGTATGAGGCTGAAAAGAGAGCTTTGGCTGCAATAAAGATGTCCTTACCTGATAGCATCAAGCATACCTTCAAAAAGTACACTAATTCAAAGGATATGTGGGATGCATTACAAAAGCGATATCAGGGAAATGAGAGTGCCACTCAGACATTCATGGCAGAGATAATGCCAGTTGATGAGGCTGAAGCTACTGTGAATGATGCTGAAGCTAAAGTGGAGAATGCTGAAGCAAAAGTGGATGCTGAAGTAGAGAAAGTGAGTGAAGCTGAACAGGTTGTTGCTGATGAAACCTCAGAAGTTCATGAGAAAGTGGTACAATCTAATTCTGTATGTTTGAGATGTCGTGAACTACAGGGTGAGGTTGACAGGTTGTCAACACAAAACCAAAGTTTGATAAGCGAGATGTCTAACATTAAAGAGTCAAACTTTTTTGCTAAAATAAATGAATCGCCATACTTGAAGAAGATAAAAGGTTGTGAAGCTGAAATTAAAGCTTTAACTTGCAAACTAAATGAAAAACTTCAAGTCATAGACTTAGCTCATGACATGATGGCTGAGAAAACAAAATAGATTTCTGAAAAATGCAAAGAGTTGTCAGATGCACAACTCAAAATTGTTGAACTTGAAAAGAAATTGAGTCAATTCAGAGATTCGTCTTTTGTAATGAAACACATGATGGGTGGGTTAAAGAAGAGTAATGACAAGACCAGTGTGGGCTTCCAGGGCTTTAATGAAGTTCCACCTCCTCTTAGTCATAACTATTCATTCCTGCCTAGTGAAGATGAGCTAGCAGACTTTATGGCATCTGCACCAAGTAGTTTCGCATCCACATCAAGTCAAGGTGATGGATCTGAGAGTGGTGATGCTAAGAAGAACAATAACAGGGAACCTTTGAAAAGGAAAAATTCACCGCCTAAGAATAAAAATCAAGCTTTTGTTAAAAAGATTAATTTTGTTCAAGGTAGTGATATGAAAAATGAAACAACTGTTATTGAAAATGAATCAAATGTAGAGTTTGCTAAAAATAAAAACAAAGAAAAATCTGAAACCAAGCAAACTAAACAAGGTTCATCCAAGGGATCATCACCATCTGATAAGGGATCTACCTCAGAGACTCCAGCTAAGAAGTCTTTGAAAAGGAGATCGTGCTTCAAGTGTCACACCAAAGGACATGTAGCTAGCTGCTGTCCTAACAAAAAGTATGAAGCACAAGTTAGTGAGAGGAAGAGAGAGAAGTCACCATAGAATAGTGGTGATAAACAGGAGAAGGAATCTAACTCTCCAAAGAAATCTGCTCCTAAGCAACCAGAAAATGTTGCTGTTGGTGTAGATAAGGCTGAAAAAGGAACTCCACAAGTTCCTCGTTTTCAAAGAAATCAACCAAGATTTCAGCCTAGATCTCCACCAGGCAGATATGAGAGACCTAGAAGCAGTTCACCAAGAATGAACAATCATAATTCAAATAATTTCAGAAGTCAATGTCAATATCAAAATCGATACCAAAATAACGGTGGTCGAACTTTTTATAACAATGGCTTTAGAAATTATAACAATCAAGCTTCTTGGAATCAAAATTCAAGATATCAAAATCAAAATTTCCAAAGGTCAAATAGTCCAAACATATTTAGGAACCCTCAGGACCAGAGACTTATGGAAATCAAAATCAAATTCCATCAACAGGTATGAGATCCAAGACTCCAATTAGGAGTAATGGATATTGGATGGATGTTCCAGTGGTTGGTGAATTTGGACGACCCAAGACCATTAAGGCTTGGGTCCCCCAATCTAACGAATTTCTTAGTTGGTGTGTGCAGGAGCTGCTAAGGAGGATTATCAACTTATGTTGATAATGGTTGCTCTAGGCACATGAAGGGGGATGTGAGATTGTTGTTATATATATATTAATTGATTTAAATTGAAGTTCAGAGTGCTGAGTCGACACACTAGATAACCTGGAAGATCTTTATACTAAAGCATTTGACAGGGCTCGCTTTGAACATTTAGTCGAACTCAACGGGATGAGGAATCCTGAATAACTGGTTTTTCATAAGAATTTTTGTAAATAGTTTACTGCTTTTCTTAAAAATCAAAAATACAAAAACATTGAAAAATCAAAAACATAAAAAAAATATAGAAAATCAAAAATGAGTTATCACTGTGTGAAAAAGAAGAAATGATAGTACATTGGCAAGTTAGACTGTCACACTGAAAATGAAATTAAAATTGCATAAGTGTGATAGCAGCTTCATCATATGATGTACCAGTAGGCAAAAGCATGAAATAATCAACTTACCAATGTGATATAAATCTAAGTTAACTGAGTATGAGTGGGGAACACATCAGTGGTGTATGGTTTAATGACCTTAAATCTTGCGTTGATAGATTGCCAAAATCTGAAGTTTTGGGTCTTTATACTGATTTTTCATCTGGGGATATCAGGGGTGTCCTTCTGCTGCATCCAGATACATGTTGACCTAGACACACCCAAGATATCTTAAAAGAGCTAAAAATGCCAAAACCCTGAAAATGAAGAAGCTCTCAAAGAGAGTTATTCAAATGTGCAAAATGCATAAATCGTACCAAAAAATGGTATTTGTCTTAGCCCTCGTTAGATATTTTGGTCTCTTTGCTGTACGGAAGTACTGACCTTTTCACCAATTATCTAAACGTTGAAAAACAAAACGGATGAATTCAGTATACTCACCTACTACGATGAATTTTTGTGCATACCTTGATCGCGGGGGTATATCCTGAAGTGGGACACACTAGTATATCAGTAATAAAATTACTTTAATGTATCATACGGTAATGGTACTTGAAATGTTCATGCATTTTGTTTAAGTGGACGAACATACTGGTAATCGTCTTGGACTGCTTTTCACGAAAAAAAAATAAAGAATAAACTGCTTGTGTGAAACAGTTTGATTTTGCTGATATGGTCTTCTTACCAGTGATTCTCACAAAAATAGAGTGTTTATTGTTTTTGTTATTTACTTGCTTTCATAAAATATAAAAAATCCAAAAATAGTGTCTTTTTCTGTTTAAAATTCTTAACGTACGGAAAACTGTTATTCTTGGAGGAATTGTTACTGATAGGGGGAGACGGTGTTAGAAAGTGAGTTCAAAATTTTTAAATCATGTGGGTTATAGGGTGTGTGATTAAAAAGTTTTGCGTGTTGGTGATAAATTGAAAATGCTTAATCTGTGATACAGTTTAACTATCTCTTGAATAATAATAATTTATATAACTTTGTTGAAAAATTCTTATGGTTTCTCGAGATATTTGTTTTATAGTACACAGATTGAAGCCGTGTGTTGCTGAGAAGTTAAAGTGATGAGTTGCTGTGAAGATGTGAGATTTTGATTGGATGCATGGTAGAACCTCCTTTCTATATTGCAGACAAAGTTGAAGAGTTGAAGAGTGCTTTACAAATGTTGAACTAGAGTTTACTCAAACGCTAAAGTTTTTGAAGATTTGGTGATTGGATGCATCAGCTTAGGGGGAGTCTGTTGCTGATAGAAGCTATTGAAGCTGAAGCTATCCAAAGATCAAAGACAGTGCAAGAATACATGAAGATTGCAAGAAGACTGAAGGCAAATTTATTTTATGAAGCTATTGTCAAGGGGGAGTTTGTTGGTGCATATTGGTGACAACAGCTTAGATTTGGTCTTTGGATATCTTGTAATTAGTTAAACGATAAACAGATAGCGGGTTTAGCTTTGTAATAGTTAGTTATAATGTTTGGGCTAACCAAACCCATACTTATGGGGATGTGGGACGAATTGGGCCTTGCCCAAATTCGCAGCTCATGAGGTTTAATCTAGCCCAATTAACAAACCTTGTGTTATATAAACAAGGTTAGGCTTTAGGGTTTAGGTTAATCAGCCAAAACAGTGTTTGAGAGATAGAATTTCGTGAGAGCTTGTGCTTGGACGAATTTGAGAGTTCGTTAGGGTTTGATTGATTGTAAATCTTGTAATCGATAATCAATAGAAACCCAGTTTGAAAGTGATTTCTATTTCTCCTCATTCTGTGATATTCTGATCAAGAGGATTCCGCACTCTTGATTAGATTGACAATTCTGTGAAAGATCAATACAAACAAGGGGACCTACACTTATTGAGGGAAGAGATGGTCTGATCATTAGCCAGGTACAGCTTTTAGAAGTCCAGCTCCTTTTGCTCAGCCTCTTCAGCATAGGAATCCATGAGCATTTGGATCTCAGTGAATTTCTGCAAAAAAGAGACACAAGTCAGGATCCGTTATCCTCAAATGGGCAGAACAGACTTAATGTAGGATCGTTTTCAGACCCGAACGAGTCGATCAGAAGAGTTTTTCTCAATACGAAAGGCGGAAATATACGTATCGAGTTCAATTCAGCAAGATATACACTTTAAATTGTATATTTATTGATTTGACAAATAAATACAGCGAGTAGACACTTCGGCAGCACTTCGGCTCTCAAACCGGAATGTTATCACTTCCTCAAACGAAATTAGGAGACACCTATTTATAGGCTGTGTAATTTCGCATGGAATTGCCAAACGAAATTACATTTCACACGAAATTATAATTTCGTGCGAAATTACCAAGTAATTTCGTATGGAATTACCAAGTTGTAATTTCGTGCGAAATTACCTCCAAACCCATATTTGACAAATTTCTCGTACTACGTGCCCTGATCTATCTATATACATACAAGACTCGATACAAGACGAAGTCGACAGACGCATGCACCAACTGACTCCCCCTCGAATGTTGACGAGTCTTCAATCTTCAATCTTTATCAGTCTTCTCGACCTCCTCCAAAGTATCTAACAATGTAAAGCATCCTCAATCTTTTCTCTTCTCTTCTTTCTCTTCTAGAATCTCAACCTAGCTCTATGCTCTTCTTGATCAGGTCTCTTGATTCTTTAAATTTCTCACAGGTTCAGGAACGTCTCCTGGCTTACTCAGAATCTAAATCTGGCTTACCTGCACAAACTCTACCTCAAAATAAATTTCACAAATTTAAAATTTGACAAAATTATTCTCTGCTTACCACTTGTATACATCAATCAATAAATGATTTTACAATGTTAATCACTGATGAACCACTTGTAAAAATATCTTTTCAAACACACTTTCATTCCAAGACATCTCAAACAAATTCTCCCAAACCTTTTGTTCATCATGTTTAGCACTCGGAATTTTGAAAATCAGCTCTTCAACACCAGTTGTCTAAAATCTTTTTGAATTTTTCAAAATTTTATGCTAAAACACACTAAAAGTCTTTTTGGACTTTTGAACATGAAAGAAATGCAGTAAAGAAAATATTTCCAGACAATATTTTTGTGAGTTTGTGTAAGAGGATCATATCAGTTTATGAGACAAATCACCAACACCGTTAAGCTTAATACATTTTCAGTTTTAAACGATTCACTTAGATTGTCAGTATACTGGTCCACTTAAATCTTCACACAAAGTTCAACTGTTTCGAGATACGAGATTAGTGTTTTAAGGACTTAGACTTATTTGCGTGTCCCACCTCAGAATATACTCCCGTATCCAGATCCCAATATTCAGTCTTACAGGTGAGTATACCACAGATGATATCTGTAAAGGGTTAAATGCGAGGGCCGTGAGAGCTCAGGCTATTGCTTCCGCAAAATCAGAGAGATGACGGCTTCGACTTTTGGTGTGTTCCCTTTAGAGAATCTTTTCTTCAACAGCACATGATTAGCATTTTTCAATATTTCATCATTGTTTGTACTGAGGGTGAGTGCTACATTTCAAGCAAGCAGAAAGTATTATACAGGGACTAGGCCATTGCTACCGCAAAATCAGAAGTCCCGGGATAATACCCCAGATATCACTGAGTATAAAGACCTAGTATCTCAGAAAGAGGGACCTTTCAAACAAGATTTTGGGGGTTACCCATATATCCGAGAGATGTTCCCCACGATATAAGTAAGTTTGAAATTTAGGTTTATATCTCGTCACAATCTACTAAATGTGCAAAAACCTACTGGCATATCATCAGGGAGACCGTTTATCACATTTTGACTTTTCAATTCTTTAGCATGCTGTGATAGTCCACTGATGTACTATCATTTCCTCTTTTCACAACAAAACTCATTTTTTATTTTATCATGTTTTTGCCTTTTTCAAATTTTCTAATGTTTTTGGATTTTTCTGAAATTCTTACTCCCCCTAAAATTCAAATACATTTAAAAAGAAATTTTGAAAACAAACTGTACAAGTAAAGTAACAACTGATATCGAATCACTTCAAATCGCCATCCACTTGGCATAAACAATCAGTGTCACACCCCGACCACGTAAAACAACAAGACGTGGCGGAAACGTCGGGGAGTGTTGTAACAGAATTAATTGTTTCACAACCATGAAAATTAAAGTTACGTTTTATATATCAAACAAGAGAGTTACATAGTCTTAAACAAGAAACAAAGAGTACATAACATAAATTAACTAGTTCTTGCTTCGTTTTAAGTCACTAAGGCACAAGTCCGCCTAAGTGTGTCTCGATCATCCTATGCAAAAGCTCTTGAAAACACATGCGAAAATAGGTACGTCAGCATAAAAATGCCTGTGAGGTACATAGGTTTTGTGAAAATAGGATTCATGACTTAAGTTTAAGAAAATGTTTAATAAAATTTAGTCGTGAACCATGTAAATTGTTTTGTTTTGTAAATCATTTAAAAAGCGATAAGATCAGATGATATGTGTAAATATAAGAACAATGTAAGGTTAAACGAATAACCAAGTAAAATGAATTGTAATAAGTAAACTGTTTTGTAAACCAAAGTCTTGTGAAAAGCATGTTACTTGTGTAAAATGTATAAGTCCAAAATAAATGATTTAAATAACGCTATGATATGTAATATAATACAAACACTTATATATAGGAAGTACCAGCGGCGTATCCACCATGTTTGTGTCATACTACTCACATCTCGTTACTTAAGTCACTTAAACAAACCACCAATGTATAAAGTCTATGTTTAAACCAATTGTCAAAAAGTCCTTGTATAAACCATGTCAAATGTTAAAAGTCCAAATGTAGCCAAGTAATGTGCAACAATCGTTATGTATGGTAAGTAATGTGTTGTTAAATAAATCAAATGTAAAAGAATGTACAAAACAAAGTATTTTGAATATATCAAAAGTTATGTTTTGCAAAGTAAATGCATGTTTTATTGATACAAACACTTATGTGGTAAGTTAACGCATACATTCAAGCCTTGAGACAGACGGATAACCCTAAGTCAAGGTTATCAAAAGAAATGTTTTCAGATTCAGTCATTCCTTACATCCAAACAAACCCAGGATTTCAGGAACGGGATTTGTCAACTCTTATGGTACCACTACTTAATACCGAGCGGCGTAGCTAATGTTAATGAACGTATATAAGTCCCGTTTGTACAAACCAAATGTCATACCGATTGTAAACATGTTAAATGAAAACAATGTGCTAAGTATGCTAAGTTAACATACAAAGCAGAAAAGTCATGTAAATCAATGTGCTAGCATGCTCAGTCAACATACATAGCAGAAATGTAAAGTAAAACAATGTACTAAGTATGCTAAGTAAACATTCATAACAAAAACAATGTAATGTAAATAATGTACTATAAATGTACTAACGAACATAGCAAGTATATGATGTGAAAACATGGAAAGCGTGAAAGTAACAAGTAGG